>QKRW01000027.1:65000-626879 GCA_003260565.1 Monilinia fructigena
TAAGTAAGGTAGGTAGGTAGGTCAAAATAACCTTGGTAGCAGAGCAGAGAGCACCAGGAATGGAGTAAACGGAATTCCAACCTCTTCGTCTTCAATCCGAAACCCATTCTCCCATTCTACCACTCTACCACTCTACCACCGGACAATTCGTTCACCTTTTCTGCAAACCCCCCCCTCCAAAATATTATGCCATAACTCCAATTCTTTTCGATATATCTTATTTTAAACAAAAATTCGGCACAATCCTTTTATCCACATTGCTGTTGACCCGCAACGGAAAACTCACTTGAGGAAAAAAAAAAAAACCAGGTGGAAGAAGCTAAGGCCAATTTCACTCTTGGAGCCGACCTTCTCTGCTTCCCTTCAACAATTTCTAGTTTTCTAGTTATCCACCATTGGAGTACCTTTCTTTCGTAACCTCAATAGCAAGAAGATAAAATATCTGCAGCAGAATTTGGATATTAATAGAGATGGCTTCCCCATGGAAAAGACAGCCAGAGGAGGTAGCAGGTGCAATCCTAAAAAGAGCTGAGTTGAGCAAGGTAGACACAGACTCTTTTGTGCCAATTAGGTCAAGTCCTCCCCCAACGCTATACTAATACTACATTTGTCTAGATGGCCCGGAAACTGCAGAATCGACTGGCGCTCGCACAATTCAAAACCGAACGAGGTTGGGAGGATCTTACCCTGGATACAATAGAGCCGAGGATGGAAGAGGAACTGAGGAGAAGACGGCCAACCTCAAGCGGAGACATGTTGTCAGATTCATCCTCCAGTGTTGCATCTGATCTACCCTACTCGAACCAGAGAACCTTACTGAGTTCCCCCTTGAAAGCTGCTGCCATATTTTCCGATCGAATTGCATCAAGTGGTAGCAGCACTGGGCCCAGGAAGAGGTCGTACCACACCACTTTCCAACCACCAAGCTCAACTACTGGATCTCGAAAGAGGGTTCGCTCTTCTCCCACTCCGAGTAGATTACTACGTCACCCAAATAGCTCTTGGAAGAACCACCGCCAGTTCACTCAGTCATCCCCTATCAAGCCACGCAAACCTCACTTTACCACCTCGGCAGGACCGGATATATCCTTCTACAGAGGATCTTCACATATGCCAGATAATCTTACCTCTCCTAACTTTGCTGCCCCGTCTGATGATGAGGATGACCACCTTCCCCTACATTCTTTTAATGTCCGACCCTCGTCTCCGCGAACCCCATCGCCTATTCGAAGCAGAGGCAATCCGCATCGTCGAAACAAAGAGGGCAATGGCAGGTCCGCTCAAGAAGAAGCAGATCTCTTACTGTACCTCAGTAGCCCCGCAAATCCCGCTACACGAACTAGCATGCAACCACCATCTACCCCACCGTCCAGGAAGCTTGATTTGCCATCATCTATGATGACGACTCCTAGTTATAGCGGTAGTCTTTCAATTTTTGGTGCACCGGCCACGCCCTCGCAAGGATTCGACTTTGCCGACTTTGTCAATATCACACCAAGTCCCGCTCAAACGACTTGGACTCCAAGAGCCGCGAAAACCCCATTAACTGCTGTTGCACGCAGGCGCTTGACGTTTGAAAACTTTCATCCCCCAAATGCAAGCCCATCAATGCGTGAAAGTCCTGCGTCTAAGCATACTGGACTTGGTATGCAACTAGGCGGTGATCTACTACCCTGATGTAATTTTTTGGTTTTTGTTTTACGTTTACGATTCACTTTGATGTTCACGGCATCAACTTCTGTTCTCACGACTACGTTACTTTGTATATGAAATTGATGGCTCTTCTTATAATGTTCCTTCTGCACGCGTTGGGCAGCAGAAATTTGGTGTTTGGAGGGAAGCTAATATCCTGGATAAAATTCCCCGGCAGGGATACAAGGATGCGATTATATTTGTTGGTTTTGTTGTATTCTAGGTTATGGTGGTAAGAAAATATATATGCTATGGGAAGACGGCGAGATGCTCTATGGGACTAGGAAAGGATAGGAAAAGAAATCCTTGGGATGCGTGTCTTTTACTCACTCAACTTGGCGAATTTTCGTGTTAAGTTCGCGACTAGCTCAAATAAGTTGTTAAAATTATTATATGATTGGTTGATTGATATATTGGCTTACAAAAAGTACTTCCAACCAACATCCTCCCTTGTATGGTGAATGGGTTTAACAACTAAACATGTGACATGACCCTCATCTGTATCTAGCTCGGTAGGTAGGTCGGTAGGTACTCCATGTCTATCGGCTTGTTTAAATACCACATTCATTGTCCAACATCACGGTTGTGTATATACGCCGTTAACTAATAAGTATTGTGTTGAGATGGGTATGACCACTAGGAAATTGGTTCGCTAGTGTGACCATTGATCATCTCAACGTTCATCATTCATATTCCAGTATCTACAGTCTCTTCTAGAGTAGCATATCTTCTAAATATTACAACTCATTTGAAGATATACTTCTGATATATACTGGAAACTTGACTTCGACCCCCCTTTTGAGTGACTTTCTTCCTTTCCTCCTATTGTTTTGCGAACTAGCTATACAAGGCAAGAGTATTTCTACGAAAACTCGCAACCTCGGATGGGGAGAATCAGTAATAAGTAGTGCGAGAAGAGTTTACTCGCTGACCCTTCGGTAGCGATATTGTCAAAGCCGCCTTGGAAGCTCAAGCTGACAGAGGAAAGTTCGTCCCAAACTTCCGCCAAAAGGTTGTGGGCCGTTGTGGAATCACATGGAGATATTCGATCACGAGCGCGTCACGTCCCCTGACGGTAAATCTTGAGAAGATCGAAGCCATTCCAGCCACGCCATCTGACGATTTCAATCTCGGATCAATAAGGATGGGAGCCTGGTGGCCCATGTTGAGGGGGGGGGGGGGAATATTCACATAGGATGGTTCTGGGTGGAAGGCTTCCTCAGATACGATGAAACCATCATTTCTTGGGTATCAGACCTGCAATATTGACGCAGAGGAGAGGCATGTTCAAGATTTTGTGAGAGCTCTAGAATCCAAGCTCCAGAATGGATGGACGGAAGAGCTGGATCTACAGGTGCTTTTCTTCTGACTAGCGATGAATTCTGATAATTTTACAAATGGAAGTGCTGCTTGGACAGTGAGTAAGATTTTTACCACGCCTGATTCACCTTCTCTATGTAATTACTTGGGACATATCCCGTCATAATGGTTGCTGTTGTAAGGGTAAATACGCTGACATCGATCCCAGGTCGGCTAATAGCAAACTTCTCGCCCTACCAAAAGATCATATGAAAGCCAAGAATACCAGAAGAGACTTTGCGCCTGTGTTATTTGACAATGCTCTTCGCCAGCACTTGTTTTACCCATGGATATATATTCTATTCTCCACTCTAGACGTCCCCGCAAACATGGGAACTTGATGTGAGATACAGTAACCTAGCTACCTAACAATCACAACATGTGTATCCAACCACCATTACTTAATTGCTGAGCTATTAGGGAGCTTTCATGTCTAGAGTAATAGTAAGAGGCTTAAAACGGCTCAAACATTCTGCATTGTTGTATCCCTTTTCTCCACATGTGTGCCTCTTTGACAAACTCAACGGCTGATTGTTTAATTTCTCGGTTGCAAGATATGAGGCAAAGTAAGCTAGATGACACTGAACGTGAAAAAATAAGCTAATGTTTTCATATTCAGGATAGATCTAGTTGGCGACACCTAAGTAGCCAGCAGTAAATCACTCCACAAAGAAAATTATCCCACCCATTGCATTCCATTGCGTCCTCCTCGAGTGAAAAAAAAATTGCAGAAATTTTTTACCAAACCAACCTATACCATACCGTAGCGTACCCTCATGCTTAAGTCTTATAACCTAGCCCCTCCCTTTCCATTCCAATCCATCCATCCATGCCATGTCCCATACCAATCACTTCCCAATCCCCCATCCCACCAAATAGGTATACATACAGAACCCCTCCACCAAAAAAAAATCCTTCTTTCCCTCCTAAATATCCGGTTCCTGTAGCAGTCCAGTTACGTCCTACCAAAATGAAAGAGAGAAAAATAAAGAGAAAAAGTAAATGCAAAAAAGGGGGTTTCACGACTCAAAAGGGCTTCCTGTCTCTGTTATGGTCCTGGGAAATTCTCCGGGCACATGCAATTGACTAATACTCCCGGAACTCTGATGGTTTTGTCCAGCAGCCAAAGTTGGACGTTCGAGATCTTTAGCGAGAGGGTCGAGAATCGTCTCGGCTGATTTTGGTTCAGGATTAGGTACGGCAGCTGTCAGAACCGCGGTCTCCTGAGCTTTATTAAAAACCAAGGGGCGGCACTGATATCACCGAGGCTACGTCCGCCAGACATGTTCGTATCGGGAGCGGCAATGGCCATGGCTGCTAGGTCTGCTTGTTGTTGCGCGTTACCTTCGTGGATATGATCATCGGGGGCAGCAATCAAAGCCGCCTCCCTATCCGCCTGCTCTCGAAGTTGATCCGTGTCAGGTGCGGCTATTGTTGTTGCTTCCATGGCTGCTTGCTCCCGTTGTTTTTGGAGCTCGTGATCGTTATAGACGACGGTACCTGCAACGCCCAAAGCAGCGCCGCTTAGGCCAACTGCAGCAGCGGCAGGTAAACTCGTGATGATCATCATGCGTAGTGTTCATATTCTGAATAGGTTCGTAAGTATAAAGGGTTTACACCATCTTCTTTAGCAGCTTGATTTATCATCTGTGCGTGTGTCGGCGACGCGGGATTAGGATCCTCTCCATAATGTTGGCCAACACCACTCGCGGGCAGAGCTGCAGCAAGCGACTACTGCATCTTCTGCATCTCCTCCCAAAAGGGAACTTCCGCTAGAAGGCGAGAGAGGAGCCTGTAAGCCACGCGCCGCATTAACTTGTAGATCTGAGGGAAATCTCCCACCTGGTTCAGGACGTTTCTGTTCTTGTTTGAGTCCTTGAGTGCCGACAATGGCTGATGCATTTGTCGAAAACGGTTCTTCGTCCTCCTCGTCCATAACACCGTCGCTGCTGATGGAATTTCGCCCGTTGTGATGTGCCACTAACGCTGCGGGCATGCTGACGCACAAACGCATTCCGTTCTTGTGGAGGACTTTTCCGTCAAAGTCTTTATGTCCTCGTACCAAGCGAGTAAAGTATCGCGCGTTTCCGCTCTGAAGACCCAAGAGTGCCCACGATGTAATGTCCCGGTTTGACGACCCTTGAGTATAAACTTGTTGGAGGATCCTCCCTCGTTTGAAATGAGAACCGAGTTTTTGCTCAGGGAGGTAGAGAGACATGATGGGCGCTTGAAGTTTATCCGCAGAACGGAACTCATGTAGATGAGTAGGAGAAAGGACGTACCAGCCAGGACTAGAATCAACATTAGTACAATACGTTGGATGATCACTGATATGATCTCTTACGTGTACGACTAAGTTGAAGTTAGCAGGATATCTCGCCAGGGCTGTTGTGGGAGTAAGAGGTTAGTCACCTTGAGGAATTTAGACTTTCTCTCGAGGAGGCCCCTCTCTGATGCACCCAGCAAGCTCGTTATCCTGACCAGGATATCTGATAATCTCGGCTCTCCTTACAGGAATCTTAGGGTCAACGAAATGTTCGTCATTTTCTACAAATGCAGTCCATTCATGATCTTTTGGCATGGCGATTGGACCCGTACGTAACTCGTCCATGGCGTTATAAGCACCATCCGCCTCACGTTTCAAGATACCTGCGAGAGCGTTGTAAGATTTTTGAATCTCCCCCACTACTATTGCCTCGAGTTCACGCCCAGAGGCTTCCAAATTAAGATACGCCTGGTGATGTTAGTTCCTAAGCCGTGGTGGCAACACGATTGAAACATACCTGGTGTAGGTAATTCTCCTCGTCAATTTGCTTCTCGACCTGACGATCCACAGCAAGCCTGAGCAAATATGGGTCATGCTTGCCGGTCATTTGAGAGGGGTCAACATCCGACTGACCCAAGCCCTCTTGTAATGCGGTCACGGCTTTTCGAGTTGCGTCCATCTCCTTATCCACGGAATTTTTAAAATCGCCCGATAAGCCCTTGATCTCCTTGATCTTCTGTTGCAAATCGCTGCGCAAGCCGGTCAACGCAAGAATGACATCTTGCTCGATGTCTCTGGACTTGTTTGCCTCTGCAATGGCGGCCTTGTGGTAGTTGCGAAGGATTTGGAGAGCATCATCGATTCCACCAGCCGGTAAAAAGGCAGAAGGTGCCGTCGTGTTATTTATGACATTTGAGACCTTTAACAGACTCTTTGCTCGGTGCTCATATTGACTTTGGATTTCTTTGAAATAAACAATAAGATCTTTGAGGACCTTACGCCACGCTGTGTGCAGAAACAATCGTTAGTATGCTGTCGCAGATTGCCACCAAGACAAGAGGTTGTTCATAATTACACTGGAATCTGTTTGCTAATATCTCGGTGGGATTGCCACTTGTAGGGACGGGAGAATAGAAAGCACTGTGCAAGTCGTCGATATCCCCTTGTGGATGAACGACCAAACTGCGGACACTACCGGCCCTTGAACTTCGTCTGCTGCCACCTCTCTTCAAAGAAGCTTTCTTCTTGAGTGTTCCACCTCTCGAGGGAATTAACGTATCGCCTTGCGACATGACTGAATGTGATCGATGCATATGGCCGTCTACTATCGAACTACCTCGTTGACTTGCGTCCCACTCCTCGTTGAATTTTCCCTGTGGATTTTGGGTATTGGCAGGAGGTTCAAGGTTGTCTGTACCGAAATCTGTGACTGCAGGATCCCCGTTGGGGATTTGAGATTGTGGACGAGCTCGTGGAGTGCTTGCAGCACCGTATCCTCGATCAAGGTATGATTGTGATGGAGCAGGAATTGCGGAATTGGTGCCGATGGTAGACATGACCAATTAATAAGGTTGAGGCGAAACGTAATAATAAGTGTGCAGAGAGAGGGAAGTTGATGATGGTGGGTGGTGGTAGATTGTTGACGTAGCTGCTCAAGCTAAATTGGGTTATGTGCTAATAAGAAGGGTCAAGGACATTAGACACGGGAATGAATGAAAGACGGCCAAAAGTTAAAACAAGAACAAGGAAATTGTGATTATTTGAGATTGATGTTTGAGAAACAAATGAGTTTTTTGGATCTGGGAGAATAATAAGAGAATGGAGAATGAGAGAATGAGAGAATGAGAGAATGAGAGAGAGAAATGAGAGAATGAGAGAATGAGAGATGAGAGAATGAGAGAATGAGAGAATGAGAGAATGAGAGAATGAGAGAATGAGAGAATGAGAGAATGAGAGAATGAGACAACAGAGAGGACTGAATGAATAGATTGTATGTAGATAATGAAATATTGTATTCTACCTACCTAGGGATGTATTGTTTTGGATCTTTCAAAATGAGAACAATGAGAAGAATATTTTTGAGAGATCTAATAAAATTGAGGAGAGAAGGGGAAGAATGATGTATGTATGTATGTATGTATGTATGTATGTATGTATGTATGTATGTATGTAGTGATGTCGTATAATTATTGTATGTAGTATTGTAGTATTAGTTATTATTATATGATGTAGATGAGATATGATATGGATGTTCAAAAACAGGCGACTCTCCTTCCTGCCCAGCTGGAGATGAATTTACCGATGATATAAATATAAATAGCCTTTTCCATGCGTGTTTTGCTTTGTGAGGCGAATTCGAATAGGATAATTATAAAGAGAAGATGAAATGATGACGCTTCCGCACCGAAGTATAAAGGGTCCACGGGTAGATATAATGGATGTGGTATCATGGAAGAAGAAAGTATCTAATATCTTCCAAGGTGAGTTTTTTTCTCTTCCTTCTTTGTTTTAGTATATAGATGGATGCATCGATCAAAAGGGAGAGAGGAAGGATAATATATTTTATAAGTAAGAGAGTAGACGAATAGAAGAGTAGAAGAGTAATAAGTGAGTAGGTAAATGAATCAATGAGTAGAAAGATAACCTTGGAAAGTATGAGTATCTATGAATGATATCAAGATTGATCAATATATACGTACATGTTTAAGTTGATAAGAAATGTTTGATATAATATATAATTAGCTATTCATGAAGTGTAAATGTTATATATAGATATCGGGTATATATGCATGTATGTATATGTATGTATATGGATGTATATGGATGTATATGGATGTATATGGATGTATATGTATGTATATGTATGTATATGTATGTATATGTATGTATGTATATGTATATTCATCCATATGTATGTGTATATATATATATATAGATGGATATACATACATACATACATACATACATACATACATACATACATACACATACATATATACATACATAATACCTTTTACTTCTATCACTTCTATCACTTCTATCACTTACATCACTTACATCACTTCTATCACTTCTATCTATCATTAATCTCAATTGGTTGAGCGAAGATCGAGAATCTTGTTTTCCGTATACTTCGTCGAAAGATATATCTACCCGGACCTCCTCGTTATCCTGAATATTCTTCATTCATTCATGCAATGAAAACAAGGATGAAGAGCAGAAAGCGTGAATTCAAGATAACAGCCAATCCAACAATAACAAGGTTGCTATTCAAGTATACTCAAAGACATGTGATAGGTATCTAATAGGTCGAGTAAGTACGTCTACGGGTACCTTATTAGTAGAGAGAGTATATGTATTCATGGATGTAGTCTGTATGTATCTCAGTCAACCCACCTGCATCTACATTGATGATAATCTGGAAATCTGGAAATCTGGAAATCTGGAAATCTGGAAATCTGGAAATCTGCAATCTCACATGATGATCGCATATGCTATATGGATCGATTATGTTCATCCCGTGATAGGGCACAACGGTAAACGGCGAACGGTCTGTTTGGAAGATCATCCATCATCATTCATTGCCTACTTATTATTATTACTGTATGGGGGAGAATCTTGGAACTACCTAGATGGATACTGCAGAGCAGAGAGACAAGGATGGATGATCGATCTGCTAGTATTTATCTGTATTCATCAATGATTGACTGATTGGTTGATTGGTTGATTAATTAATTAAATTGATTAATTGGTTAATAAATCAACCAATCAATTAATCAATTCATTACGGACTATTGATTACTAACTACCAAAAATCATAAAGCATGTAATCTGGTGATCCTGATTGTGATCTACTTTTCGCCTTTTCTTCTTAATCCTTATGAATGAAGAAGCCCTGGAGACCTCGGGAAGAAGAAGAAGAAGAAGAAGAAGAAGAAGAAGAAGAAGAAGAAGAAGAAGAAGAAGAAGAAGAAGAAGAAGAAGAAGACTGTACTCTATAAAAGTAAGTATTCATTTGTTCATTCGTTCATTCATCCACCCCTTCATTCATTCATCTACCCCCTTCATTTGTTTATTCGTTTATTTCTTCATCTATTTATTCATCCATCCACTCCATCCACTCCATCCACTCCATCCACTCCATCCACTCCATCCACTCCATCCATCCACTCCATCCATTCGTTCGTTCGTTCATTTCTTCTTTCTCATCCCATCACATCCAAGTCAAGCAATTAAATACTTGGGCTTCCACTTCTTCCATCGCTTCTACAATCCTTCCCCTTTCTTTCATCTACCTACATACACAGACAAGATGTATGTATTCACACTTATTTCCTTATACTGATATTAATACATACAAACTTGACCAAATCTAAATCACTTGAGATCTATATAACTTCAGATCTTCCCGTTATATAAATAAATGGATCATACAGGGTCCATCGTATATTGCAAATCTAAACCTGCAGACGGACGGTACTGTCCATATTCTGTACCTAGGTATGTATATACTTCCGGATCCATCCATGGATATCAACATCAAATCAATACAATGCAGTCATAAATCCCGTTGACTGTCCTCTACTGTCCTCTACTGTCCTCTACTGTCCTCTACTATCCTCTACTATCCTCTACTGTCCTCTACTGTTCTCTACTATCCTCTACTATCCTCTACTATCCTCTACTATCCTCTACTATCCTCTACTATCCTCTACTACTATCCTCTACTGTTCTGTTTAAACAAACTCAGAATTGCCTATAGCAATTTACTCCTGTATATTATGGGTCATCAGCCTACCGCACTGTACGATCAAGGGTCTTTTTTTAGCTTTATTTAACTTTTCTGCACCTACATATATGTATGATGATCTTTATATTCCCCGCAGGTGACCGATGTATCAGGCTATCCCAGCTTCTCTCATATTGAGCATCAGAAATTACATGACGGCGGTAAAGTTTTGAAGAAGCTTCTCTTCTCAGACAAGGTCTTGAATATCAGTGGCCACTAGGGATCCATGGATCAAGATTACAAGAAGCGACGATGAGGTAGATGTAATTAAGTACTCATTATTCCAGGACTAAGGTACCATATTGTCATTATCCAAGATACGTACCTGGTATCTATCTACCTACCTACCTACCTACCTACCTACCTACCTACCTACCTACCTACCTACCTACCTACCTACCTACCTACCTACCTACCTACCTACCTTACATTCGAGTAAATGAAAAATCTACTGATTGATTCCACAACCTAGGTAATTCTTTCAAAATTCTTTTCACGCTTCTTTTCTAATCTTCAAGCTCACCGGCCTCTACAATTTAAGATCAATTAATCAAAAGAACCATACTGTACACTCCCACTTCCACTCCCGTTCCCGGTCACTGGCATGCATACAGTACCTAGTAATCAACCCATGGATAAATAAGGTTGACTGTAATTTAATTTCAAAAAAATTGGGTCTGTGCCATCCTTACAAATCATCCAACATCCACCAACATCCAACATCCAACATCCAACATCCAACATCCAATATCCAATATCCAATATCCACCATCCAATATCCACCATCCACCATCCCAGTTGACCCATGGATAATTATGAAGATCATCGTTGGACGGTTTAAATCAATCTCAACGGTTTGACCTGTTGGATCTTGGATTTCACAACTTGAAATTCAATCATTGTCAATAATGCTATGCTATCATCTATTCTTCCTTCTCATTTTCAATCGCCAATGGACGTCCTCGATGAAAATCACAACAATCGTCTGGTGAAAACACCTTGCGGATCCCATTTCTGTTTTAATGACTTCAACTTTTGTAATCTTTCGGCTCCTCGATATCGTCTTTGAATGGGGTCTGTACGAGTACAGTTGGCATAATCAACCCAATCCTCTTCAGGGTGACCATCTCTCATAGCTGCAATCACTTTGTTCTCAACGTCTCGGACGATGTCATGGTTTCCTGCCTTGTGGTACCATGAGAAGCAATTGCTATGCACCGAAGAGAGTAGCATCAGCATGGGTGTGATGAATATCCTTGGGAATATCTCTTGCAATCATAAATGAATATTGCCATTGCCAAATGCCGAATTGGTGGGCGCTAATGTGGAAGTTCCAATATGCCACTCGAAGGCGTAACCCGTGGCGCCAGCGTCAGGACAAGTTGCTAACAACTCTTGATAAATTTCGATGACCTTTAGAAAAGTTTAGGCTCTGAATCCAGGAAAGCCTGCCAGGCTGAACCGTTAGAAACCCCTCTTGCGAAGGCGAAATCTAAAGTGGTCGCTCAAATTCGGGTAATGTGGCGTTGATGTCGATGACATGATTGGATTGAGATCTGTGAGAGCTTGAAATGGATGAGATGCTTCTGCTGCCATCTCCGCTGTATTCCGGGCTGTTAATAAGGTTGCCATGCATTTGGGCTCAGCCATCCTTTGGCGCACGCAGCCAGTCCCACATGCTTAGGACTGAAGGTAGAAGATTGAAGCAGGACGGTGACTCACATAAACTGAGGCGCAACAGCAAGAATTGGGTTGAAATGCTGGCGGTGGCGTTATTACCATCATAATTCCAGATGTGTTGTACTTCTTAGTGGTCATCAACCGTTCCATTGCACCACAAACATCTATCGCACGATCTAAAGAATACAAAAATTTACTAATCCAATGCATACCCAATGGAGAACTAAAGATTTATTTATTTATTTATTTATAGTTTAACGTCTCTACGTAGATTGGCTAGTTCTGACCTCCCGAAGGGTATCAGAGACGGGCCCGCGACGGAGGCAAGGCCTCCCCGCGCGCCTCCCTTATATAGCCCATTGCTATACCTGACGGTACTCCTCGCGCCCTGTCCCTCAGTCCCTATACCAAGAGCAGTGCGGTTTCCCTCTATTCCCGCGGTCCCTTTCCCTCCATTTGGAAAAGCGCTCCCGCTTTTCTTTTCCTTATCCTATACGTTCGTAGGCCGGTGCTTTTAATTTCTTAGTTGTAGCGGATCGCACATATAGTATAAGCGTTACACTAGAAAGTGTATGTGCATATAGGGGGCACTTTATTTTTGCCGGTTATTACATTAGGACGGTGCCTGGCTAAAGATTAACAATGGACAGATCTTCAAGGTCAGTCCTAGCACAACACCAAGCAGTTGGTCAGCTCCTTTGATCGCCCACGGGAGTTCGGGTTCAGCCTCTGCACTTGTGTATATCAGTGTACCATCAGCAGTGATGATCTTTGCTGCTAACATTTGGTCGCACCCGAAACTAATAACACCAGATAAAGTACTTGTACCTCTCCCAAGACAGAAAGGGATGGCTCCGACTGTGTTACCAGTACCGGTTGCTAGGACCACCATCAATAACAAAACGTAAGATCGCTGGATCAACTTCGTGGGCTGCCTCAGGATTACTCCTAAGGTGTGTGCAATTATGCTCGACCACCTTTTTTAGGACGATTTTGAATTTGTCCTGAGAAGAATCTGTGAGAATCTCCGCCCCTGGTGAAAGCGTTCGAGCGAGGGTAGAAATCAATCCGGCAAATGTCATGGCTAGTTCCTATCAGCTGACTTGGGAGCGAGCAAGGCTGATGAGAATAGAAAGGTAAAGTTGATATCGAATGACCCCTCCAGAATTTTGGGGGAACGCAAAGGATGCTTATAATTTTAATCTTAACTTCCTAAGAGTCACCAGCTGGCTGATTTCCAACAACGCTGATTGCAGCATTGAATCTCCTATTGTTGCAATGCAACATGCAACAACCACCAAAATTGGTGATGAAAGTTGGTAATAAACAAAGAAATACATGTGCATGTAGCTATGGCTTTGCATACTAGTTTTCCTCCATCACTTGGAGGGCGCTTGGCCGGATGTTCCTACCCCGATTAAAACCCAATGGGTACGCGAATGTTCAAAAGGGGGGCAGCATGCCCTCTCGATGCAAGATGCATGGTGACGGCGCATACAGTGAGCCATGACAGATGCAACATATAGATATGTTTAGAGTTCATACTTGCTAATTCCTAACAGCGTTTCTGAAGAGGGGTCCTGTTGTTAACCGGTCAAGGCGTCATTAGCCGATAACTCCTATACCTACATAATTCTCGATAAAAACACCAGCACACATCAAGCCACATCAAGTCACAGCAGAATAAGGCAGCCTCCGAGAAGACTGACCTAATCACTAACAAGTAACGTGTCTTTTCGGGCAATTAGGAGTGTTTGAACCTAAAATTTACTAGGTGCTAGCCGTGGCTTAGGTCTCGCAACTGCTAAAGCTATCGCTTCGTTCTCTCGCTCATATCATGTCATTTGTGGTATCCAAGAAGACAGCCAGACTGAAACACACCAGTCCAATATCTCTACCGTCGGACTCGATTCCACAAACGCTAATTCCATTGATGCAGCCGTTAGTTATATCAAGGAAAAGTACGGAAAACTTGACATTCTCATCAGCAATGCTGGCGTCTCGAATAAGCTGCCCGGTATTGTAGAAAATTTGACGGAATGTATTTCCGTCAATCTACTTGGCTCCACTCGCGTTACGGAAGTACCTATGCCTCTGCTTGAGAAATCATCTACTCCGTCCTCCTGTTCATCACCACTGTATTGGGCTCAATCACTGCACGCTCTGATCCTCTACACACCCATACACAAATGAAAGCTACTGGAGATCGCACCAGCAAGGCAACCCTGAACATGCTAATGGCATGCTATGCTCAAGGTCCGGCTAGGTCTAATTTGAGAGTTTTGGGCATTTGCCCAGGATTCTTGCCCACCGAGTTGAACAGTCCTCCAGATATGATGCGCAAAATGGGGGCATCAGAACCGGAAACAGGTGCAAGTCTTGTTTTGAGTGTGATAAATGGCGAGAGAGATGCCGACCGATAGAGGCAAGGTTGTTTACAATGGTGGTGTTAGAGGCTGGTGAATTGCCTCGCTCCGATTCACACACGAACTCTGCAATTTCGATGATCTCCAACTTTAAGGGCATTATTCTAATTGGTAGCTACGATTAAAGTGAAGAGGGGGG
Organism: Monilinia fructigena; assembly: GCA_003260565.1. Taxonomy (NCBI): domain Eukaryota; kingdom Fungi; phylum Ascomycota; class Leotiomycetes; order Helotiales; family Sclerotiniaceae; genus Monilinia; species Monilinia fructigena. The sequence goes on from QKRW01000027.1 coordinate 79,352, forward strand.
GGAGACCTCACGGGCTTCGAAACCAATATGACTTTGCCGTCTCGAAACAAGGAATTGACACGACGAGGGGTGTGGTCACTACATATTCTTACCTTTCCTAATAGGAATCTGCTCGTCTTAATAAATTACTTTGTAATTGAAGTACCTGGAAGTGAAACCAGGTCTGTTATGTGATGGTTTGTTTCCTTGTGAGCAATATAACTTCCTTAGATCGTGATCTTCGGACTAATGGTATGGATTGATAGCACTAGCCCAAAGCCAATCAGTCAATTATGAGATTCTACTACTGACAGTGAGGATTCGTGGGTACTATTCAAGAGCTATCAGCAAGACTATACGTTGGGGGCGGTTGATGGCGCAGACTCAAGTGATACGACAAGCAAAGTGAGAACTCGCATTGTAGTCAAAGTCTTTTCAGACTCGGCTTTCTCAAATCCTTCTTGAATCTTGCCACCATCATCAGACGAATGGACTGGATTGTCATTTTCGGTGTCTTTGCGTGGTCAGAAATGCATTCTAGTTTCTTAGGGAGGTATATCCTATAAACGAATGTGGAAGTAAAGCTGGCCTGATAGATGTAATAGAATTAAGAGGAAGGGCAAAAACGTTTATTTCTCATCTGTCTGTCCGGAAAACAGATTACTAAGGGTAGATTTTGGTAGAAAGGGTGAGCCGAATGAGCTCCACTTTTCTGCCTCCCTATCTTCAAGCATCAGGTATTTGGTATGTATTCCACCTTGCAGCCATGGTATTTTCGACACAAACCAGCAGGCCGGGAGTTTTATTATCTTTACGGAATGCCATTGAGTTTGAATACTAAGGGCAGAAAGTTGACAGACATCACGCTTATTCGCTGCATTGGACAAAGCATCGCTAACGGCGCTCAATTCCCAGTCTATTGCGAGAGTAGTTTGCCACCGCTAGTATTTCAGCACCACAGATTTCACATGAGCATGCAGAAGTGGGCTGATTCTTCAAATTGGGTTGAACCAGGAAAGAAACCTGTGTCTGCAATCTAAGTCGTCTCCAGCTGCAGCCGCCCTAATCAGAAGGAATTTATAACCTCGAACGCAAGTCCATCCGACTTACTGTATCTCGCCGATACAAAAAACCATCTGATATATATTGCAATGAATACAATATTGTAATGCAAACAATTTACTTTTCTTTGCGCAAGCTGGTGGAAATGCTCGGGAGTAAATCTTTAGCCTTAATCAAAATGACATTGCTATATATCTGTGAGGGATCAAAAACAGTTCGTGTAATTTCTTTCGATCTCAAGATCTATCTACCACATCTTCTAATCCTTTGCTCGAGGTCTCATTCTCAAAGTAATGCTAGTCTTTGGGATCAAAGCAGACCTCCATTGAACAGATCTCGACCCCTTGATTTCTTCCAATTCACACTCGTAGCCTGTGAGGATTTGCGAGAGAACGAGCTTCAGGACTACGACAGCATAAAATCTACCAGGACTTCCACTTCGTCAGCCCTTCTGTCTGCAAGCTTAGGGTCAAACTTACCACGAGATTCGTCCCGCGCCCCATACCAGCCAAGAGTCTGTTCGGTCAGAGAGCATGGATGATTCTTTTTCGACAATCTCTGGTCCAGTTGCGTTTTTTAAGAATCGTCGGCCGTCAAAAGTCAAAGCATTGTAAAAGTACTCGTCATCCCGCATCATGGTGCGGTATGGAACGCTCACCTCTGTGCCTTTTGGAATCCGTAGGCCATCCGAAAACTTGAATTCCTCAAGAGCATGGCGTCGTATTCCAGCTGTTGCAACGTCAATACCATAATTAATTCTAGTGTCCAAAACGAAGCTTACTGCTCTCAAATGCACTTAATCTTGCCGATTCTTTGAGGAAGCTATCAAGCTCCGGCAAACCTGTAGCCGTCGTTTCAAATTGTGCAAATAGTGGGCCGTTTACTTCGGCCTTCAATGAAGTTAAATATTCCGGATGAGAGTACAGGTCGACGAGAGCGTATGTAGTCGCCTAATGATAAATGGTTAGTGGAAGAGCTTCTAATTGGGCTGCGAGAGCTTTTAGAGGTAACTTACAATGGCCAAGGTGTGGAGGGATCCGTACCATATTGCCATAATTTCACCTACCAGTCTATCGACACTCCAGACCTCAGACTTGGGAATTGTATCGATGAGCCATTGTACGCAATCATCCTGACACTGGCGTCAGATATTTTCTTTCATGTTTCCAGTGGAAGTGGGTAAGAGGCAGATGGAAGTCCGCTACATCATATAGCCGAAATGGAACGGCCCCTTGGATCATGGCTGACTTACTGCTTGTATATCATTGCAGTCTCCGGACCCTGTATCTGCATTTTCCATTCTCTGTTTTACAAGTGGTGAGAGGTATCCATACATGACTGATGTTGATCGATGACTATGTGTCAATAGTCTCGCAATAAAGCTATACAGTGTTAGCCAATATCAACTTTGGGCAAGATATGGAATGCAATGTACGGTGCAATATTGCGGGGCAAAATGCGGATCGCTTCTGCAGCTAGATAAACATCTTCAGGGAAGTCAAGGGCCGCTTTCACAAAACCAGGATCTTCAGCTGTATCGTGGACGGCTATGTTAGTTGGGCCAGGTAAAGCGAAGTTAAGCATTGCACTAACATAATTCTTTAGGAAAGAAAACTACACAATTAAGCCGGGTAATCATTCTTTTCGAAGCCGCAAATAAAGGAACGCGTCTCCAACCTACTCAAAGTTAGCCTCTTCTTGACAGAGAGTTTTGAATTAACTAACCATCTTTTAGTAATTTCTTATTACTCATCTCGGTTACGACTTGATCTTGTACCTCTCTCTTCAAACTGGGGGATAAGTTGTGGTAAGCGAGTCGTAAGGAGACTTCTTAAGGCGCGAACGAAGCCGGTTCCCTCTATACCCCGCTGGTCTTTCCACTCAAATCCGTGCATAGTATACTTTGGTTGAAGAACTGTTCCAGGTTAGCGAATGAAATACCTGTGATTTTACACACTGGACCTTTTTTGCGACAGCATGAAGAGATAACACATTTCTGGCGCTTTATCTAATTCTCTGATGTGGTGCTGAGATGTAATCATGGTGATCTTCCCTTCTGGAGTCATGATCTTGAATGGCTCATGAGCTGACTGAAATGAAATTGTTAGCGCAACGATCTTGAGACTGGAACCATATTTAAACCTACTTTCCTGTATGTATCTTCTATGATAGAAGTGCCATTGAAGAGATATCTGTATGCCATAAACCTTTCTCGTATGGCCGAGGAGAGTCCTCTACACTAGAGACAGTCAACACAGAAAATTTTCATCGTCAGAAAGCTTCAATCGGTATTTCACGGACTTACTTGCACCAAGTATTGAAAGCAAGCCTTTCTGAGCAGGGATGAAAAGGAGATATAAACAACGCATAATAACGTCACAAAAACAGGAAGAATGAACATTTTCTTCTCTGGAGAGTAATCAAAAGCATACTAATTACAATATCGAGACTATTCATCATACAATGAAACTTAAGGCCGATAATTTTTTGCTCGAGGGAATATACATGGCTTTTTGACTACTAGTTATCTTTCACATAGGAGAGACAATGAGGCACAGCGGCCAAAATCTCTATTCTTTCTGGCCGAGTACTAGGTAGACACAAGACTCTGCCCCGAAAAGACAAAATAGAACAGCTTCCTCGATATATTCACACGCAGGAGTCGGAATTCGTAAAGAACGGTATGGTGAGAGTACATCATATTGTGCTGCACCTCAGGGTACGTCAAATATGCAAGATTGGCAGAAGCAGTTGGACTCTTGACAGCCGGATAAAGCTGTAGCATAATATCGCCGTCATCTTCAACCAAGAAACGCGCACACTTTTTGTCGATTGCGACCCCAATCTGAGCCATCTGATAGCATGCAAATAAGAAAGTAATCATTGACCAAATACGAAGCAAATAGAGCTTGTGTGACAGGGTCAGGGCCAGGGGCCTTGCAATTTCTGCTACCCAACTTAAAACATGGTGGCTGACATGCATCGGACGACTTGTTAGACGGAAAAGAGTCGATTATCATGGGGTGAGATGTGCCGCTGACAGCAGATCCCACTGTGTAACGAGGCACGTACTTCAGGCGTCGATGTATAAGAAAAGAGTACCACGGAAACGTTACGCCGTAAGCCACACCATCACTCGGTGTTCTAATCTCAACAAGTGCACAAACGGGCAACATTAGTTGACCAGCAGGGTTTTTAGCTATGAATAGAAGCTGCAAACCATAAGATTATGTAATGGTATTTATTTAGACGAGAGTCGCTCGAATACAACGCTATACGGGGAATTATATCGACTGCATCAATATTCATGTCATTCATCTAACAACAAACAAAAACATTTCAGACACAAAGGATGATGGACAACTTCGAGATTTTTTTACTTCTAGCAAGTTAGGGGTATTTTATCTTGTTTTAAGCAAGACTTTCGTGGCAGAATTAGCAAAGATCCTCGGGAACCCCAAGAAGTTCCAGCAATCATCCATATATTGGACATGCTATAGGTCTCTTTGGCACAGAAGTGCATATTACACCAGAATTTGGTGAGTCATGCTCGTAGGGAACAGAATGTTTCGTAACAGCAAATTTGAGTGCTGACATACGCACCTCCAAATGCATAGCCAAAAAATGGAAAGCGCCAATCATTTCCATTTCTATGTTTGGAGGCACAGTCCACATTGTCGGTTCTGCAGAGCTGATGCCCTCTCTTCAACGACAGGGCAAGATAGCCTCGTTTTGGTACCTGGAGGCTCAGTTTACAGCGGAGCTTGGGGGTCTAAGCAAAGATGCATCGGGGAAACTGGTTGCTAATTTGGAGCCATCGTCCGAAGAACCTAGTCTTTTGATAAATGGATTGAAGGCTAACAGCAGTCTATCTCTACTCTTGGTGGAGTCGATGATATGATTCGCGCTGCAACTGACGTTGTCAAGGCCCGTCTTGACAACTTGAAAGAGAAGTAGGCAACAAAACTTCAAATACAGATCTTTGGGCATGGGTTCAGCATGAAATCACAGTTGCAACAACAGAGAGTGTCTATGGCCCTATGAATCCATATCGAGATGCGAAGGTTGAAGCTGGGTTCTGGTATGTGGTATTCGAACATTTCACCCCGCAGAATCCAGCTAAACACAATTTAGGAACTTCGCTGATGATAGCATCACGCTCTTGCTAACAAAGTTTCTTCCTCGTCTTATTGCTTCAAAAGCCTATGACGGTAGAGCCGTGGTAGTGGAGGCTATGGGCCGTTACTTCGCAAAAAATTTATCAAGAGAGTGGCTCATCGCTTGTCAAGGCAAGACATTTGGCTCTTTCTTCCGAAATGAACGATGACGATCTCGCTAGGTTTGAGTGTGTGAATGGAATTGCTATAATGACGAATACGGTACCTACAGCTTCTGGACGGTATTCCATATATTCTCGGATCCAGCTCTTCTTGAAGAAGTACAGAGGCAGGTTAGAGCAATTGTCACAACCGAGAAATCATCGGAGACCGGTGTTTCAGAAAGCAAGATAAGTCTTCGAGACTAAAAGATGCGCCACTACTATTCTCTACCAACAAGAAGCTTAAGATCCGAGCTACTGGATCAGGGCCACGCATGATTATGGAAGATATGGTCGTAAATGATCAGTACCTGCTCAAGAAAGACTCGGTCGTGATCATAGCGAATAGAGCATTACACTTCGATAAAGAGACATGGGGTGAGACTAGACTCATTTCGTGCAGATCGCTTTTGTGGTAATTCCCTGGACATGCTTTCCGAGGTTTTGGTGGGGGTGTGAATTTATGTCCCGGTCGAGGTTTCGCGATGGCTGAGGTCGCGGCATTTGTTGCAATGCTAGCAATGAGGTTCGATGTACTACCAGTAGAGAAGGTATGGATTGAGCCAGATCAAGATCTCAGCAATATGTCAGTCCAGATTGCTCCGCCTGTAAGGAAAGTCATGGTCAACATAGTGCCAAAGAAAGGTTCAGGAGAGGAAAAATGGTCTTTTGAGTCGTAGTTTTAGACATTTTCCTTTGTACAAGGGGCTGCATGATTTTCATTCTTTAGGGGACAGATTTTTTATTGAGTGATGCACCCTGAGCAGCGAAGAGGGCGGACAAAATTTATCATATAGTTTACAAATCACAAATTCACAAAAATGTTGTCTTTTTAGAAATCTAAACCAAGTTGGAATATTGATGATTGCCTATACGTATCACATTAGGCCATTGACAAATTGTTATCATTTCAATTGGAAAACAACACTAGTGGGCATGAATTCAAGAGCACTGGAATGCAAGTTCAGACCAACCCCTTCGCTTACTTGGATATTCTTTTCTCGAGTCTCTCTTCCCACCCATCATACTCCAGAGACCACATCACAGCCTCCTTGAGACCCCTTTCAAAATCTTGTTTTGGCTCATACCCGAGCACCTTCCTCGACTTCTCGATACTATACGTATGCTCAAATAGCGCATACTCTACCTGCTGCTTCCCCAACTGGTATGGTCGTTTAGTCCCAAATGTAAAGATCCAGAATAGCAATTCCAAGCACGATGAAAGGCCCAACGCGAACCATGCTGCAAATGAAATATTCTCTCCTTCTTCGGCGCGTGTCCAGCAAGCTCCCAAATCATTCTTGCAAAGTCCCAAAACTTGCGTGATTCTCCATCGTGAATATGGAAAGCCTCTCCATCTGCCGCGGAAGACTAGAAGATCTTCGCTTGTGTGTATCAAGGAGGCGTGTGCAAGTAAAGGTGAGAGACTGCTGTATTTTCAACACTGCAAAAACTCCAGAGGTTGCCTGCCATCACCCAGGTCACGTTTGTCCGACCCTTTTGCAAAGCGTTGAGAGCACCGGGAATGCAGACAAGTCATGCGTTCCGTAGACTATTGGAAATCTCAGCGCGCCGGTGCAAAGGTAACCCTCCACGAAACCACTTCTTGTGTAAGCTCATCCACTGGCAAAGGCTCATTTGCACCTAAGACTAGTCTCTCTGCCAGAGCTTTGACTTTTGCATACGCCGGAGCTCTGAGATCGCTGTCGGCAAGTGGGGATTCTTCGGTAAGATTAACATGCTGTGGCCTTGGCATAGAAGCGATGAAGAGGTGTAAATGAGAGCTCGTACATCCTTTGACTTTTTCGCAAAATTCTGAGAAGGTCTTTTGTTCCTTGGATCGTCACCTTATCGTAGTCTTTTGGGTTCCTGTTACGGGAGATGGAGATGCAGCATGTACGACCACAGTGGGCTTCACAGTATTGATCACATTCTCAATTGAAGCATCGTGGTGAGATCAACGTCGTGATAGCTCGCTCCACTAACTTGATCTTTGGCATGGTGGGCGGAGCGGCTGGCGGCAGCGACAGCAGAAAATGTTGCGTCCTCAACAAAATGGCACACAAGGTGATGACCAACAAAACCACAGCCTCCGATGATGAGGACACTGAGGGACTGACCTCCACTACCTGACTCTCGAGCTGTTGTCATCATTGTCATCAATTGTAGTATTTGCGTAAAGGTAATGTGAATGTAGAGGGAAGAATGGGAGCGTTAGAGGTGCCGAAAGTAATGGGCGGAGGAGGAGATAAGATACTGTAGCATGAGTCGATTCAGAAAGGGTCGCTCGAACACGGAATTGGCTGTAGGTCGTTCTTGAGGGTTGGGTGTTGTCATGAGTCATCCAAATGTTGGCTGGACCCGAGTCTAAGCGGGACAAAGCTGGGCTGGCGGTCGTTGTGGCAACAACTCGGCGGCAGTGTTATTAATGCAAGAAAGCGATGTCTGAAAAGGTTGTTACAAAGAATTGTACCACTGATAACGGCTGGTCGTGAATAGTCTTGATATACTAACTAAAAATAGAGTCCTTAAAAGTTCAATCTAGCGCGCCGATCTCTTGATTGGGCCGCGAGTTGGCGAGTGCACGGGGGCGGAACCCATTGATCTTTTCCTCGTGACGCTGGGTTTTGTCTTATTCCGGGTGTTGACATCACCAACTATGGAGGTCAGAATGGTCCTGAGACCGGCGCCCTGGCGCATGCAGCGTGAGGGCGTGGGCCCGCCCAGATGCCCGGGTGTGCCGTCGGCGGACCAACCACGGTGAAATCGATTGTTGAGCGCATTGATTAATGTCACGCATTCCAGAAGTCCGCCGGTCTGCTCGGAACTCTCATTCACCCTGACCGTCGGTGTGGGACAATAAATAAAAGTGTTTCCCTCCTCCTTCCGCTAGAGCTTCGGCAGGTTTGATCCTGATTGGCTCCGCACTGCTCCATCCCGCCGGCTTGTCTCGATTTTGGCCTCGCTTTCTGGCCTCATGCGATATGCTCAATTGCTGCTATATTTTGATGTTGGGGAGGAGAACCAATGAACACGCCACAATTTAATTTGTGCCGCCAGTTATGCATGTTGCAGTTGACAAAGGAGTGCTTTATCCCACATAGCCATAGCACTGACATTTTATATCAACCTCGCGCGACTATAGTCGCTGTTTTATTGGCTGTGAGGAGGAAGTAATGTATGTAGACTCTGAGCGGTGTCCATCAAGTCAATGTTGTGCCTCTCTTTCCCTCTGCTTGAATGTTTCCATGTATTTTTATAACCACACCATTAATACCATGCATCCATCCATCCATCATCCATCTCCATCATCCATCCATCCATCGCATCCATGCCACCACTTCCATCGCCAAGGCCATCTCATATCCATCCATGCCTCCATACATCCGCAATCTAGTGATGAATTAATGATTTGAAGATTGGAAATTGTTGGTGGCAGTCACTTATGTCGTGAGCCATAGGATGTCTTCCAAATCAACTGCAGTTGATTAACGACTCGGGAGGGTGGTAAAAATGTGTAGGGTGATATAATGTCTGCCAAGCCCAGAGATCTGACCATTCTTCATCTATATTAGAAGCCAAAATCCTTGGAAGACGTTGATACTGCTTTATCGAGTGGACGCCTTCGGATCATTCTGCAAAAGGTTTTCTATTGAGTGGTAAGGTGACGTCCATTGGGTTTTAACTTCATTTTGCTCACACCTATTTACGGTGTCACTATCACGAGTAGTAGAGTTTCGGGGTCTGGGTAAGTACTTTGATGAAGCGCTGGCGTAGTTAACTGCGGCAAATAAAAGTACCAAGAGTCCAATTACCTCCAGTCAGACAGATACCACCATGCCGGGCTGAGTTGCGTGACTCTTGGGTCGACACTTCGCACACTGGTGTGTCCGCGACGCGAGTTCCGTGCTCACATTCCTGAGTGGTCGGAACTTGAAATGTAATCTTTATTTGTGTTTCATAATGAGGAAGAGCTATTGTTCTTTTTTTTGCTCCGTTAGGTCGGCTGTTGATCTCGGCTTTGGCTCACCCGTTGGTGCACCAAGCTTATCCAACGACGCGCTAACCTTATAAGACCATATTAGGTATCTATTCTCATGTATTCAGATCACCCCTCTTTGACAAACTTACCCCAAGAGGTGCTTCGTTCCCTCCAGGGAATGCGACACCCCTTCGCACTAGGCGGCATAGGCCTGTGGATCTGTTCCGTCGGAGGGGCGCTCGGTGAGTCCAAACTGCCGAATAATCCGGCACTAAGTCAAAGGGTCCCACAAGGTCAAATCAGCTGACCACTGTCACAGCCTCATCAGTAGATTCATTCTTGGGCATAATTGCTCCTCATCGTTCCCTTCCATCATGTATTAGAGTGTGCCACGCATTGCAAAGTCTTTGGTCGTTGATCGAGATCAATCAGGCACCGACTGCTTATTCATTGGGATGATGGTTCGTAGAGACACAGGCGGCGTCCTATTCTGTTTTACGCTCGATTTCAGCTATTAATAAGGTGGCAGGCACGTTGTGTTAGGCGTGTAATGTATTAATTGTGGTTCACTCGTCTCATGGGCCCCTTACGCTGATTCCGTATGATCTTTTACGTGATAACTTGTGGACAGCTCGGTATTGCGTTAGCATAGTTCGATACTTTGCGTTGCTTGGGTACGTCGTTTCTTCATCTCTTCACGTCCTTTTGTAGGTGCCTCTGTGAGACACGTTCTTATACGCGCTAGCTTAACCTTGGTATACCTCTGACCAGGTGCTCAAAGGGACGTATTGGGATTACATGAATGGATAATCCCAAGAATGCATCCATGGCACAAGCAGTGGGCGATGTCTTCTTTAGACGGCCCTCCTGGGTGTGCAGTTACTAGTCGAAGGGCACGGCGCCCGAGAGAAGACCTAGAGGTTAGGTAACCGACTCACACTCTTGGATGGCAAAGCATCTCTATATTGAGACTCTGTTATTAGGTTAGGGATAGATACGGCCAGACTGGTGATCATCGCCGGAAGGGTACATGCATTATCAAATACCCCTCACCTCTATCCTGTATTCTCGAAAGATGGGAGTGCACTGATGCACGCTATTCCTTAGGTGTCTTCACTAATTAGGCTGGTGATTCGAACGTCATCTTCAATCAACTGACAGGTAGTACGTTTGAGAGTTTTGGGCACGCTGGTAACGCTTCAGGCGACGAAACATGCCAACGTAACCGTATATTAAAGGGCTACGGTCCGTGCAACATGCTGTAGTCGAGTTTCTGGACACTACTCTTCCAGCGACACCTCCTAGAGGGGTTCGAGAGAGAAGGACGAGACCTAATGGTCGGTACTGCGACGGACACGGAAGACACCGCTCTGATACTGAAAAGTATATATGCGACCTAGACGCCACATATGCTCTGGACAAGCAGAGCACGCTAAAACTAATGTCCACACGCCGGCTAGGAGTGTTCTTAAAAATGACAGTCTGGGCGGTGCTGCTTGTCCAGAGATGTAGTATTGCAGACAACAGTAGCCACTCAATGTCCGGCGAAGCAACGCTCTATCCCCGATCAGTATTATCCGGTCCGCGAATAGCCAAGGGAGAGTGTCGCAGCTCTCGCTTAGTGTATGGCCACCGAAGTTAAGTAAGCATCCATTCGGTACGGATAAGATCGTGATACTGGTCTAATCGTTAAATGTCTTGAGATGGTCATGTAACGGTGAATTTACCCCTTACGCGGACTATTTCTCCTGTCACCCTAATAATGTGTCCTGATATTGAGGTCGGGATCCCTCTGCAGGGATTTGATTAAGTATATTTCACATACTGTGGCTCGAGTAGCGCAAGCAATGTTCATTATCCGCAACAAGTTTATAGTATAACCTGCGAGCTCGCGGGATATCAAGAGCCCTGGCACTCATCCTGATAATAAGAATTATTTTGGGCGGACCTGGAATACATTCCATCCAATAGGTCTCGTAAGTATGCGGGAAACAGCACCGTTCAGAGGCCGAGGCTGTCACCTAGACCGCCTGTAGGATTGGCTCCTCGACGTATATCCTAGCTTGGCGAGCATCGTTCTCGCAGTCGGCTGCTAGCCGCGAAGCGGCGGGTATCCTGTTTGCAGGTAGCAAAGACCCTGCGAGGCGGAATAAAGTACAAGCGACGTCGATGAAGATATAAGTGCACACCCGTCAGGAGGTGAGACGTGTTATGACCCGACGAGTGGGCAAGCATTGTTTGATAGGAACCAAATCTACTGATTATATCCTCGCGCAATGCAGGGAGAAAAGCAAGCACGAGAGCTGAACACATACATCTGCTTCTGATTACCCAGTCTCCCGATAATCTAAATACGCCGTAGAACAGCTTTCATCAGAGCTATGACTGCGCGAGTTTCCTATCTCTGGAGCTTCGTAATTTGAGGTACGCATCTGTCGGTCGCAATTCGCACAAGTGGATATATAGTATTTATCCTCTGCGAATATCTCTGCGTGGTTACCCGGCAAACCACATAAAGGCGACGAAAGAGAATGCTTTAAAGTCCTACCGATCGAAAGTCTGCGGGCACGCAGTCGTACTCACAGATCAACCTTTCCGCAAAGAATAGCTACACGCACCGCGCGATGCGACCGGGCTTAGTGAACGATGAATACCAGGAACCTTCCATGACTACGCATTCAAACAGGTGGCTCCCTACGAAAGCTAGCAGATGCCACAGAGCAAATGGAATAGTCGATGCAAGTCGCGGACCAGCGTCAAATGTTGATAATCAGCAAGCATTGCATGAAAACTCCCAATGCGGGGACCGGATTGCAGAAACTTCCACTGTAGGCGCGGAGAAAGAGCAGGGTGCAGTCTTGGGTGACCTGTTAGGACTGTTAACGGCTTTTAGAGAGGCACTAGATTCTCGGCTTGATGGGCGCTCTTTCATGAGCATGCCCTATTCGGTGTATCAGAACGTTAGCGTTGAAGGGCGAATTGATGTGGTCACAGTCAAACGGATTCGCCACACGAGGGCGCCAAGAACGGGGGGAGGTCCTAAGGCAAGATACAATTGGGCTAGCCACTTGTACTTCTTCAAGGGCGGTATTGCGCGTGGGCCAAACACATGACTAGCAATCTGATGTGAGTTGTAAGATACTTATCTAGCCTTCTTGTATCGGGTTTTTCGATTTGCTCCTTCCTGGAGAGGGTATCATGAAAGTATGACGCCGACTAATAGCTACGAAGAGGAGGGTATATGTTTAGAGTATAAGGGAATCAGAACTCCAATGGATTAACCACGTAACGATGCGGACCGAATACAATATTAATTTTGGGTGGGTTGTAAGGAAGATTATGATACGAAAATCAGGCCACTCATGTTATCCAGAATTTAAGCGATATATTGAGAATGTGCATCCCACTTCGTGTTTGAATATGGTATCTGATTGAATAAATGAAACATTGTACGGACTGCTTAAAGCTCGTAAATAGGAGTTGGAAGGGCACCATGGAGTATGGTATCCCCTTTTTATCTTTTCATTGCGTTATATTCGGGTTGAGCCCGAGGGCAAATGATAGAGTCTGCGAACCCTTTTCATTTTATCTAATACTTCTTCCTCCCACTATCGTTCATATCATAAATACGTATTCGGATCACCTCCTTGGCTATCAAGGCCACTCACCTAACGACTAATGAGATTCTTGAATTTCATGAAAAAAATGAATTCCAGAAATATAATACCCTGGAAAAATCTCCTCGATTTCGAAGATGATGAACTACATACCTTTATCCATAATCAATCACAGATAAAGAAAAAAAGAAATCCTATAACAACCCAAACATCTCTAGCACTCATCTAGACAATCCAAACCTTAGAATCCGCAACAAAAACTCCAAATAGCCAAACCTTTATTTCCCAAAAATCATAATTGAATATTGGAAAACAACAACGCAAAGCTGTTACTTGGCGGAGCTGTATATATTCCAGAGACAGCGATCGAGCCACAACCACTTTAAGCCCAAATTAAGCCAAAAACACCATTACAGAATACGTATCTGGATATGTTTGTTGGAAATCATATAATGGTACTAAGCGGTATGCTAGTACAACAAACCTTTTTCCATTTCTGACAATGTTAATCTCCCAATACAGATAAGTAGGTAGCAATACAGTCAGAAGATCTTCAAACCAAACAATAGAATCCATTACCATGATAAAAATCTCACGAAAGAAAACACATCAGGAAGCACTTTTTAAGTGCAAACTTTATGGCCGTTTCCATAAACCCAGATTCGCCTTAATGATAGAAGTTGGTAGAAGTATTGAAGAATTCCTTTTACGCTATGATGCTCATGGAGAAGGCGGCAAGCGAGACAGGGCAAGAAAGGCCCCCTAAATAAACAAATGAGAACATGATGTTTGGAACGAATACTTATTCATTGCCTATTTATCTCGATACACATCTGACTTCATAAATGGAAGGTTAGAAGGAAAAGTAGAGTAATGAGTATGGGCTCAAGGCCGGTTGTATTCTATGATCTCATCGTCTCCCACAATAATATTTGCTAACCTCCAATCTTCAATACAACTTGAGTAATAAGTGCCTTGCTCGACAACTCTCAAGACTTACGATAGTTACTATTCAAGTTCAACGTTTGAATAGGAACGAACAACCATCCATGCCCACACTCCTCACTCCCAACGCCACTTTATGTATTTATGGAGGAACATAGTCCAGACCTTCCCATCCTAATGCTAATCCCACGATAACTCCTATTTCACCTAAAATGCACAAAACAACCCGCCGTCCATTACTCAACCTCTGTCGCCTCAGGTGGTTGTGTAACCATGGCCTTAAGTCTTGTTCTCCTCCTCGGCGGTGTCTTGGGGGGCACTTTCTTCTGGGTGTTACTTGCTCTAACTGCTGGTGGAAGTGGAGGCAGCGCACGTTTTTTCTTCGGGAGTTTCATCTGAGGACACGGATTACACGTGCATCATGACAGAGGCACGATAGTCTCACTTTCCGCCGCTTTCCACGACTTGGTGTTTGGACACCAGGTTTTTTCTGTAACAGCAGCTACATCTGATACACAATCGAGCTACCAGTTTGCGATGGCACGAGGCTTATACCAAGGAGTTTCCGCGCTACTTCTCCTTCACTGATGTCATCTTCTCGAAGCCAGGGAACTTTGGCAACTCGCTCAACCAGTCGTATGGTGGTTTCGTCTGCTGGCTCCCAATGTGCATTCCCTGATCCTCCGAGTATGCTTAGAACTTTAACTACTTCGTCTTTCTTGTAATGCGGTGGTTCTTTCAATTGTGTATGTGCAAGTAAGGGGTATAGGACTCGAAGATATGTGTGACGTAGGGAGACAAACTCATTAGGGAGATCGAGGAGGTTACGAATTATGACGTCTAAGAGGACGCGGAGATCATTAGTGTAGAAATATTCGTAAGTAGCGTTTGTAGTAAACAGTAAGTATAAAAGCTTGAGTATCAGAAGTTGTAGAGATGTTTCAGTCTCGCGATTTAGCAAAAGAATGATGTTTCTCCCCAAAGGTCATATATGATGACCCCTTATGGCTGAGAATTTTAACAACTCGATTTGTTAAGTGATGTGAGGGATCCAGTTGGATGTAGAAGCAACCATATACTGTTCATTCAAGACTAGACTATAGAGAGGGTATTAGCAGTTGGCGTATCAAGCCTTTAGCAAGAACCTACTAAAACCCGAATAACAGGATAATGGTACGGATCATCAACATCATCTGACAGTTCTTCAATTATTTGAAAGAGAAATGAGATGAATTCATCATCCACCTGACCCAAGTCCTCGAAACTGAGTCTTTGCATCCTCGACATCTCATACAGAAGTTCCAACAGCAGTCTATGCAACGTTGGATCTTCCCTATTTCCTTTCTTGACCAACTCCAATAGCCTTGGAAAGCAACCCTCCTTATTCATTATCTCAAAAGTTATCTCATTATTGCGTCCATCGAATAGTAGAAAGCTCGATATAACATGCAGTGTGGCTGGTACATCTTCCTGCATTAAACTGTAAACAATCTGCGTCCTCACATAGTCTTTGTTGGTTGCGAATAGTTCGCTCTGCATCAACTTTTGCAGACATTTTGCGACCTCAAACTCTGATTGCAGGTATTCTTCTTTGAAGTTGGTTGTAAAATGTAGGTAGGATCGTAGCGCATTATCAATTAATTGATAAGAGGCACATTTCGCAGAAACGATGTCATCGATTTCTAAAAACAGCTTTTAGTACTCCAAGTGACACAAATCAAAATAAGCCAGCCGCCTGTACATACCATCCCAGAATTGCTGTTCATTATCTAAAGTGTATGCGACCTCGAATTCGTCCATAGTTAGTTGGTCGAAGCCGAAAGACAGATCGTAGAGAAGGTATTTAATGCTATCTAAGAGCATCCCGAAGTACTTTAGAACTATGTGCAATATTATATTATAGTCGAGGAAGAGAATGGAACGAGCAAACAAGACAAGTTTATAAAAATCTAATCCCCAAGTTGTCGCGATCAACACAGACACTGACTGAATACTGTTGCACCGTTTAAATAATTATAGTAAGTGGTTGATTGATACTTTCGAAGTTGTTGGTGGTCAATTGCCAATCCAATCCAATCCAATCCACTCGGGGTTTCTTAGTTTATCGCCCGAAATTTAACAAGGCTGAGGATCATCAATATCAACGGAGCCTGTCATGATTTCATTGTCTGGTTTAAGTTTATGTCCAATCACAATCATCATCACATGTTACTATTAATGACTCGGGAAGAATGAATTATGTTGCTATTTCTTAATCACTGAAACATATAAATTCTAATTTTGAAATTCGTCTTCTTGCTTGAAAACTATCACGCTATCACATGAGTTATCTGTAGCTCGAGCTCCCGTGATTTTGTGTTTGTAAGTACATATTTTTACAGATATGCTAAATGGTTTGAATCGCCGTCAACTAATAAAAAACCCCTATTAACGCCTCGAATCGGAATTTCTTTTTAGCCGAAGTTGAACCCCCTTGACCAAAACTTGAAGTTAAATTGCTGACCACCGCCATGGTGTCCACCATGTTGGAAAGGGAAACCACCACCACCAAATGGGCTACCTCCTTGGAATGGGTTGCCTCTTTGTTGCTCGTGATCATTCGGATCATCTCCCCTTGATCAAATCGAGCCTTTAATTCAGGATCACTAAGGACTTCATATGCTTCATTAATGGCAGCCATCTTCTTTTCGGCAGCCTCCTTGGTAACTCCTTGCTTGTGGGCCTTGTCGGGATGATTTAACTTTATGGATCTCCTGTATGCCGCCTTGATCTGAAGCTCGTCTGCATCCTTAGGAACCCCTAAAATCTTGTAGTAATCTTTAGTTTTGCTTCGTTTCAACTCGACATGAGCGTTTTGCAGGAGCCCTCCTATCTGGTTAGCGTCCGGGTGATTTTCCTTTGCAGTGTTAAGGGCATTTATTGCTGCTTCGTAATTCTCCGCTTCTATATGTCGCTGAGCTTTTGTAGAGAAGTCCATAAAGTGAGTCTTCATTGAGTGAAAGAGCTTCTTCGCAGTATGTGGTAGCCTTTTTGACATTCTTGGTCTGTGTCGTGTTAGTAAATAGAGGGAGAGTCTCTAGAACCTTAAACATACCTCATGATAAGCCTGGCAAACCAATTCCACGAGTCGAGTAACAAGGTGATTTGGCGCATGTTCTGGTATTATACCAGACTCACGGGACTCCTTGATATCATCCTTGATTTCTTGAACCAATCCAACTTCCTCCCCA
Organism: Monilinia fructigena; assembly: GCA_003260565.1. Classification (NCBI taxonomy): domain Eukaryota; kingdom Fungi; phylum Ascomycota; class Leotiomycetes; order Helotiales; family Sclerotiniaceae; genus Monilinia; species Monilinia fructigena. The sequence goes on from QKRW01000027.1 coordinate 96,485, forward strand.
GATGGCACGAGAAGTTTCACTCCGCTCGAATATTGATGCTTATCGAAATGCTTTTGAACCTGAGCCAAGGTCTTGTCGATAGTCTTCTCTCTCCTATACAGTTTCTTACAGCTCTTTGAATCCGGATCTGAATGCAAGCATTTCCTCAATTGATCCATGCCCTGTTCCAACTCTCCCAAGTTGTAAAAATTGATCGTAGAAATCTGAAGATGGGGATCCGTAAGTCCTGGCTGCATTTGGAGAACATGTTTGAGATCACTCATTCCCTCCTGAACTTCTCCGCGCTCCGAATCGACAATGGGCTCTAGTTTTGCGAAGTGATACCACTTTGGAGGCAACCATGATTGCCGCTCCAGCTTGTGTCACACATTCTTCCCAGTTTTGGCTCTTCTCTGCATCCGTTGCCAAACTAGCTGCCCCTTGGGCCTCAACTAGCCTTTCGAGTTCTTCCTCGGCCCCCTGAGCTGAGCCTAACGTAAGGTAATCTTGCTTTGCTGCCTCCCAATCGCCACTCTTTGCTCTAATTTTTGCCCGTTGTGACAACGCTGGCTCGTGTCCAGGTTTGATTGTCAAGACCTTATCGAAGTCTTGGGCAGCTTGGGCCATTCGACCAAGAGACAAGTAGGCGGCTCCACGACGAAAATGGCTTAGATAATTCGATGGATCACGGGCTATCGCAATATCGTAGTAAGTCAAGGCATCGTTCGTTTCGCCCTTTGCCAAATGGGCATTGGCAGATGCTAATAAGGATGATATGGGTGTATCCGATGGGATATCAGCCGCAGAAAGGGCAGACACACACAAGGAGTTTGAGGATAAGAGAGTTGCAGCAAACGCAAGAGCTGACAACTTTACTTTCACAATCATATTGATTGAATGAAGGTACAAATAGTTCAAAGCATGAAAGAAAAATGAAGATCAATGGGAAAAGTAAATTGAGTGATATGTTTAAGTAAGGAGATTCAACAACAATATAGATAACTGATTACACGTGCTAGTCCGACGGGCAGAATTAGGTGGCCTTTTCGACTTCGGGAGGTCTTTTAAGGCTGTTAAAATGGAGCCGGTGTGGCGTTCGCATTGAATCTGACTAGGTACTAGGCACTTTTATTACTGTAGTGTATCTTGCATTAAATTGTTCGAAGTCTTGTCCTAATTGAGTAATACTTCCGATTAACCCATGCTTAGCGTGCTACAGCCTCGTCACCTTGTTGGTGATTTGTTTACTTCCAACACAAATATATCTTCATCGATATCTCGCATCTAAATCATGATATTCAGAGCCCTCTTGAATCAGGGTTTCTTTGAAAATCCCTAGGAAAGCTTCTTGAATGGGGTTGTTGAATCTTCCTCTTTGCACGTCTATAATAAGAAAATCATACCTTTCTTTACTAAAAGCCACAATTCCCATTTTCTTACAGATGTCAAACCTTTTTTAGAGTTTCGGCCACTTCTCATCCCTCGACTTTTTAGATTTGCGTACTCATTTCCTATATCCGACATGTCTCATCTCTCACCGGCAACAATATTCTCCCCTACAGTCGCCCGCCAGCAACTCGCAGCTGCCAAAGATTGGTCATATATTGACAGCTGGCTCTCGATCAAATTCGCCAACCAGCCCATCCCAGCCTTCGAACGAAATCCCTCTACACTCAAAGCTCTACTCTCACTTGCCTCAATTAACGAGACAGCAGACGAGGAGCAGGAACTTTTAGCTCGATCCCGAGAAAATGCCCTCACCGCCATTCAAACTTCCCTCAACAATGACCCCAATACCGAGCTCCTAAATACACTCGAAGATTCCCTCACCCCCGAAGGCCAAACCTCTCTTGAAACTATTGCATCCTTATCTACGACCCTCAATCTTTCTACCCCCGCCCCGGAACTCATCGGCCGCAAACTCCTTTCGCTACAAACAACATCCTATACCCTTTCTCAGGCCAGCTCCCGCGTAGCCACCCTGCAACGCTCCCTCACCACCGAACTCACAAACCTAAACAACCTCATCGCCTCCCTACAATCCTCCTCCTACAAAGCTTCGTCTGACCTCCCCAAACAAACCGTTGATCTCCAACGCAAAACGAAAATCCTCACTAGTAAACTCCCGGAAATACGCGAGCGTATAGCCGCCCTATCTTCTCCATCCAATATATCTACACCCAAAATAACTGTTGAGACCATTAAAGCCGAAGAGGATAAGTTTAAGGAGTGGTTAGAGACAGTAAAAGATTTGGAGACACAAGTTAAGGCATTCCATGGTTTACCACAAGATACTGATTTGGCGAGACTGGAACTCGAAAGTTTAAGAATGGAGTTGAGGGATCTTACAAGAGAAAGAGATGGGCTGTTTGAGGGGTTGGTGGAGAGGGAAAGCCCAAAGAAAAGGGGGAGATGAGGGAGGTGAACGGGCATTTACAGATCATAGTTTACGCTAAGGAGCGAATGGAATCTTAAGGGCCTGTATTTGGTTGATATGTTAGGTACCTAGGTAAGATCCAGTTGTAACTGGTGCCGGAAGGACACCTAGATTGGAGTATGCATTGATATCCATGGATATTTGTGCAAAGCCCCTGCTTCAATGGTCGTCGAAGAAGAGAATAATTGCATTCAAAACGTCTCGTTTTATACACCAATTCTCGACAATGGTCCCACTCATACATATGCTATCTGCCACAAAAATATCCCCCAGAAAAGATCATGCAAAAACTTCATCATTTCGCTAGAATCGTAGTATACATACACAACTCTTCATCCAAACCGCCTGCTTCCAAACCGCCTGCTTCCATATCGCTCAAATGCCGACTAATCATATAATATAGACCGTAAATAGACCGACCGATTCCTCCATTCCAGGATTCTGTATATGGATAATATCCCCCGTAAACACACCATAAACACACCAAAAACAAATAAAACAAAGGAGATGGTATCAAATACAGTAAGTATATTTTCTTCGACAGTCAGTGTATCACCCGCGAAATCGTAAATCCACCATGCTTGCTGGTAAAAGGTTCAACTCGGGCAGATAATAAAGGTGAAGAAATATTGAGGGTTGGCTCTGGATTTCCAACCGGGGATTGTTTGATTAAAACTTGAATGATGATAGATGATAGATGATAGATGTTGTGCGAGGTTGTTTGAAAAAATAGGTGTTGTGAAAATGTCATATATCTGATTAATATGTGCCCCGAATCTTAGCGTAGAGTTCAGTATCCAGGAAATTGTAATGTGTGTCCAGTTCACAGAAGGGATGTTGGGTAAGAAGAGTCTCGGCCGTTGGCCGTTCACTTGGGACACTACAAAAGCGTTAGCAAAAAACTTAGAACCATGGTAAGAGTGGGCACATACATGGTCCAACAGTCCATCATAAAGCCCAGAGCACCGGGCTGATAGCCTGAGCAACGTCATCAGGAATAGGTGGCGCCTCATTCAAGCTTCCCAGTTTGTAGATAGCTCCCACAGTTTCTTCCTTGGACCAAGGTCGTTTCCCACCAAGCATTTCTAGGACAACACAGCCAAGTGACCAAATGTCGACTTTCGCTGAATACCCCTCACCCTGTGATCGGACGACTTCAGGGGCCATCCAGAAAACAGATCCCTGCATGTTGTTGGATGCATCATTGCCGTAGATATTGTCCGACTTCTTTGAGATACCAAAATCAGAGATCTTGCACGTTCCATCAACATCGAGCAGGATGTTATCAGCTTTAAGATCAACGATGGAGAATACCTTCACGATGAAGATATGCCAACCCATCTAAAGTTTGACGAGTCAAAGAGCTCACCACGGTCTCTTCGAACTTACCATGCTTTCGAAGGCACCCTCCTACACTACCACCAGAAATATATTCCAAAAAGATACTGATGGACATCTCGCCCCTTTCGCAACCAAGATATTGCACAATATTCGCATGGTCAAGATGTTGCATAGTATCAATTTCTTGATCCAGTGCTGCTACCATCTCTCGAATCTTTTCCTTGTCATTTCCAGCCGCTTTAGGATTAACTTCAACCTGTTTGACAGCCAAAAACTCTCCAGTTGTTGCATTCATACCCAAATAAACACGCCCATAGGTGCCCTTACCAATCAGCTGACCCTTAAACCACCGGAAGGTTGCTTGTCGTTTGGGTATGGTGTCTTGTGGGATCTGGGGAATGAGTAGGCTACCACGCTGTGGTTTAATTTGCACGATATTAGCACCAAACATCTTAGTGCTTTTACGACGCTGGATCATGCTTGAAGTCTTGTCGCCCTTCTGCGGTGCCACAGTAGCCGAGGTAAAACGTTTATTGGCTTCGTGTGCTCCCCTTGCCACTTCACGAATTGACTTCATCCGGCCCAAACCACCAGAGCGGCGAACATTTCGTTGCGCAACATTTTGCACCGAACCCGATCTTTCAAGTGCTTTTAGGGTCGATTCATCTGAGCCAAGAGTGTCACCATCGCTGTACACACTAGATCTAGGCGGGGAAAGCACAGAGGGCCCGGCGGCTGACAATGAAGACATAGGTGTGGTAGCTGAATCCAGTGTATCCTGTTCAGTAATGGGAGAAACTGGCGGGGAACCACTGGTACCCTCATCTACTATAGGCTGATCTACGTTGAGATTAGGGAAGAAATCCTCAAGGTTATCGAGAATGTTTTCCTCAGGAGGTCTGGGGGCCCAGGTGTCGGTCCGGGCAAAAGATCGTCGTCGAAGTACCTTTGCCTGTTTCTCCTCCTCAGTTTCCTCAACAGTTCGCTCGGTTTCATCTCTACGTTGATCAAAATCAGGAAGTTTTGGAAGGCTGGATGAGGATGAGCTATCCTGTTGAGGTGAGCCCCACGATACTGAAAGTCCCTTTTTGGATCTTGCGGTTTTCACCGTCAAACTTGGTCGCTTGGTGATGCCTGAAGAGTCATCTCCACCGCTGCTCTCCTTGGCTTTCTGCGTTTTTTGTATTGGTATACTGAAAAGACCGGAGTCAGAATCTGAGTCGGAATCTTCTTGCTCTAATGGCTGGGGAGGTTTATCAAAAACCACGCTTGCCTCGGTGAAATCAAGGTTAGGCCCGTAAGATTTTCGATTTCCTGGTATGTTAAGTTCTGATTCATGAGCACTGTTTGGACTGATATCATGAGGAGAAGGGCCTCTTCGAATCTCTTCCTCCCTCATCTTTGCTATTGCAGCATTGTCAGAATCCCTCAAAGATATCGCAATGCTTGCTGACAGGCTTTCCTCCTCCCCAGTATAATCAGGGATGATGAACGATGTATCGCCTTTGCCCCAGGTAACACTGCCTGGAGTGCCACTGGATCTAGGGCTGCTCCTACCAGATCCGGTATTCCCATGATCAACCATCGACATGGGAGGTTTGACATGATTCTCGGAGCCGTTAACTGGAGGTGACTTTTTGGCTGGGGACATGGTGCTTGTTGGGTATCCCAACGATGAGAAGCCTTTGCCCATAACGAAGAGAGCAGCGCCAATGCCGCCTGGATTGATAGGCGAGGCTGGAATTTGTTTCCGTTTAGTGCTGGAACCATCGGCAGAATCACCCCCAGATAAACGATTGCCTTCGCCATCAACATTGTTGTGTGATGAACGACCTTGTTGACCAGACTTTCTACTCAAAGAATTGGCTTTGATCAAGGTGGCCGACTCTCCAGGGACTGGTGGTGCCCTTCTTTGAGGGAAGAGAATATCCGGCTTCTTGTCTTCAAAAGGTGAAAGTCGCGGCTGATCAAAGTCCACATTGCGACCAATAATGCCCAGCGAACCGTCAGCGGACGTTGGCGTTCCTTTATTTGCCTTCTTTTTGGCCAGATATTCTTTCTGTCTTCGGTCCATTTCGGCTTTGTGTTCTGCTGATGCCATTGCAATAAACGCTTGTCTATCAGCTTCGGGAATTTCCCTCTCCCCTAGGTGTGACGCTCGGTACGCCATTAGGCGCTCGCGGAGTGCATCAGGTGCTTCAGTTGTAGGCACAGACTGGTCTTTGTGTGGCGATACTTCCTCCTTGATGGTATTCTGGCGTGAAGTTGGCGGGGACGAGCTGGAACGTCTTCTATTTCCATTCAGTCGAGCGTAAGCTTCTTCATCAAGAGGTGCAGTTGGTGGTAGAACAGGGGAAAGTCCGGGTTTGGTAGTAAAGTTCACACCAAGATTGGTGGCATGAGAGAGAGGAAGTGATATTGCTGAATTTGTTGGGCCTCTGACAAAGAATTTGAGGTTACCAGACTGGTCGCCTTTGGTCTTTTTTGCACAGTAGAAGTTTGTGATCATCCAGCGCTTCATCATGCTCCGTCTTCCCTAGCTCAGTGAGATAAATTTGTGTAAAGTCTGAATCATGAACGCCTAGATTCGAACAAATAGTAGCCCTAAGATCCTGGGCATTATCGGCATCCGTGATATCGCACATACGAAAGTTCCAGCCATCCATAGTAGCTAAGACATAATTCCTTCCTGGAGCTCGTACACCGCGAAATCCCGCGGTGTGAGAAAACTTATCATACTCTGACGCGGAGAATGTGGACAGAGGTCGGTCCAGAGAAGTTTCGCTGGAATTGCTAATCTTACCATTGCCCAAGAACGGCGCAGCTTTGAAACCAAGTGATGGGCTAGTCGGAGAATCAAGGTTCGGATCTTCTGGTGAGGGAGCCAAACCGTCTTCTTTTCCACGTCGCTTTCTAAAGTGCTTAAGGAAGCCTTTTGATTCTTTTGCGGAAGTTGGTTGTTCTGAGCTGGCGGAACGCTCACCATCCATAGGGGAAGGGCGTGACACATCAACACCATGTCTTCGGGTATCTTGGTTTCTTACTAGGCTGAGTTCACCTACTGCTCCCCCCATCCCACCTCTGAGTGCCTGGCTAGCACCCGGTGGCACTCCTGATCCATAAATTGCTTGACTTGAGGAAATAGAATCCGTACTATTGTTTGATCTATGACCGAATACGGCGCTGCGGGGCGAGGCTGACAGATTTTGCCCAGTTGGCGTGTGAAGGGTTGCAAATGCCCCAGCAGGACTACCGCTCTTCGGGCTTCCGTCTAGACGAAGAGGCTGCGGCTTGAAAGTGCCTTCATTAATCTCATTACTAGCGCTAGGACTATGCCGCCGGGTGCCATCGTTATCAATGTTTTTCAAAACATTCCGATGGGAACTTCGACCACTGTTGAAATCATTTTCTTCTGCCGTATTGATATTGCTCAAAATAGGCATGGTGGTACTCCTCCCCGAAAGTCTTCTCGTCCCTAAGAGTTGCCCAGAACTTATAAACAATTGTTTACCTGGGCTGTTATCATCACCATTGGCTGTATTCGGCGTGGATATAGAGACTGGGTTTCCACGGCCAAGATGTGAAGAGTTATCCATGATTCCTTCTGTGCTAGCACTGGCACTTGAGATGAGATTAGCTGCAGAAGACTGCCGTCGAATTTGCGACGACTTAGTCCCATCTACGCTTTTCCCAGTCACAATAGCTTTGATCAAACGTCGCATTCTTTTCCCTTCTTCACGCTCTCTGGCTTGATCCCAGCCAGTTCCACTACTCGAGCACTCCTTTGCTAGCCGTGGATATACTTGCTGATGCATCATCCCGAAGTTACCTCTACCACCATGAACACTGCCTAGTTCGAGGAATACGGAGCCATATATATTCAACGCTCTGAAAGTTTCCTGCCAATCATTCGAAAAGTGATTGTTGGCCAGCCACAACAAAACGCGACTCATGGACCACTGGGAACCGGCATCGTTTGGTGAGATTGGAGTGTTTGGGTTATTATTAGTGTGTGAATTGTTCGAAGTTGCTGTCAAGCCTCTATTTGTGGTCAAAGACAATTGTGGATTCATTATGGTTGCTGTAGGGGGGCCTGGTGGATCATATTCAGGAAGCTGGATATTATTGAACCGCTGGGGTGTCTGTGACGGATATGATCGATCCTTATAATAACTACCATCATCCAATGGTGTCCCCCGCGAGCTATCCGAGACAGCAGAAAAGTCTGCACTATCTCTAAAGCTTTCTTGACTACTCCATCCCAAGCCAGGTATCCCAACACCAGGCCCGAACGATTCCCCGCGCGGTATATATGTAGCTGACATTTGTTCACTATTGGCTTGAGACTGCGCGATCGATAATGGTGCAGGTTGATGGTGCTGTCCAGGATTGTAGGCGTGGTATTGGCTTGTGCTTGGAGGATTTGCCGGTGGCCCAGGAAATGATCTACTGTTATTGATTAGCCAAGTTTGCTGTGGTGGTTGCCAGCTCGTTGGATGTGGCAGAGGTGGTGGAGGAGGTAGTCCATGTTGGAATGCTTGGTTTGGAGGATTTCGAGGTGGCGGTGGAGGTATGTTACTCATGTTCATGTTTAGCTGGTTCATATGCGGTTGAGATGGCGGAGACATTGGGGGTGGAGGCGGAGGCGGAACGACATATTGTCTTTGGTCACCGCTCGACGGGTGTCTTCCTGGTTGATACATTGAAAGATCTGAGCCGGATCGCGTAGATTGTTGAGAATAGGTGGCCGGAGAATACAAGGAAGGAGGTTGTGGATGGGCCGTCGCAGAATGGGCTCTCGGTCGGGAGGGGGAGCTCGATTCAACAATTGTCGGATAAGATGAACCTGTTTCGTAGGCCGTAGGTATGAGTAGACTCGCAGAACTACTCACGGCGTAAGTTGGAACGTTATTAAGCAGTAAGATACTTTTCAGGAACTGTAAGCTCGGAGCTCGAAGGTTTATTTCGAGGTGAGGCCTGCACGGCGCGACTTGATTCCAAAAGGCTTGTATTTGATCTGATAGTATGAGAGCTTCCGGGACGCTGGTTCATGGTCGCCTGCGCATTTTTACATCGGCTCGAGCAAGTCCAAAGAAGTTGGTCGCGCTGGTCTTTGTTCGGAATGTATCAGTCTTCGCAAAGATAATGAACCAAGGTACGACGGGTATAGGCGCCGAGAGCTTGTCGCAAATTCGAGTACTAGATTACCATGTATTTATTGTATGTAATGTCGAGGAAAAAGAAAAGCAAATCAATCTAGGCAAACCAAAAGTATCCAAAAAAAGCGTATGAATATTTATTCACCTACTAGGTAGGTAGGTAGGTATCTATACTAGGTAGGTAACAACAGATATGGCTGAATAGATAGACTTTCATGAGTTATGTTATGAATTTGGGACCAAAAGACACTCACTCACTACCTAGGTAGGGAGGGAGGTAGGTAGGTAGGTAGATGGGTAGGCGGGTCGGCGGGTAGGCAGTTAGATCGTTGGGTAGTTAGGTAATTGGGTAGTCAAGTAGTCAAGTAGTCAAGTAGTCAAGTAGTCAAGTAGCCAAGTAGCCAAGTAGTCAAGTAGCCAAGTAGTCATGAGTATGTTGTACCTAGGGTTTTGATGAATTTTATGTAGATACCTAGCGATAGGTAAGTGGTAGTAGGTAAGGTAAGGTAAGGAAGGTAAGGTAAGGTAACGTTGATAGTGTAGGCAATAATCCACCGGTAAGGTATATGGATGGGGATGGGGAATTTCCAAGTCACGCTAAGTCTTTTTTGAACATTCAATCTACCATACATACCTACCTGTGGACATAGATGATACACATGATACACAGTAGGTAAGGTAAGAAAGGAAAGATGTATAACCACAACCTTGGAAGTTCGGACAATCATTTCGAAATCCTCTCATTGGATCTTCATCAGCCATTTTAAATGCTTCAGCCACATCCACACACATGTTATTATCACTTTGTTATTTTCTATAATTTTAAAGTGATTAAATAAGGATAATTGTATTTAGTACGTATACCTAAGTACCTAGGTAGCTATATACCTGGTTTGATTTTGAAATTTATAAAATTCAACCAAGTTTATATATTGAATAAAGATCATTTTCAAATCTATTGATTACTATCTAGATAGTAAATAGGTATTTATTGAATATTCTTGTATATTCGAAATATCCAAGCAGTTGAAAGATAAATTTATTATATAAGTACGTATTAGATATATTAAATGTATTAGATACATCTCTATGATTTATGTATTCATATAATAATATACTAATTTATGAAATGATTATAATTCCGTATGTTCTATTATCATTTTAATAAAAACTATACTTATGTTATATATATCTTTATTATACCTTTATAGATTCTATATAATAAGATATTAAATGACTAGGTATAACCTAGAACTCTCTAGATTATATTATACCTAATTTTAATAAAGAATCTATTCGTAGGTATATATATTAGATATACCTCTATTATATAATTATATATAATAACGAACCAAACAGCTACAACTAAATTATATTATAGTTTCAACAAAGTGGATTGAGAAACTATTATAACGCGATCGATCGTCTTATTATTATCACGGTAGTAGTAGCATGGCATCCACGGCGTCAGTGAGGCTCGCAATGTTCGCAACGGCTATAACGTTAACGCCATACATGTACAGCAAAAGCTATATGATCCAGCATAAGTAGTACTAGGCGGAATAGATACATATAGATAGGTAGATAGGTAGATAGGTTTGCAATCAAGACAGCCTTTTCCCATCAACACATCATCTGCGATGTCTTCACAATCACCCTCTCAACCGTAATCCACGCGAGTTGTAACAAATCATACTGCATACCTAGGTACCCAGTTAAGAATTAGAATCTTTTGATTTCATATGGTGAAATGATGAAGCACATCCATGGATAGATATCATATCAAAGTAGCCCGCCGCGGTTCCGGGATAAGGTGAGGTATCCAGCGAGTGCAGAAAATAAAACGGATGTGCCCATGGATTCTGTAACGGCGAATACGATGATGATAGAAGTGATATACGAGATAGAGAATGTAGAAAATAAAACGGATGTACTCTGTAACCATACGAGAAAAAGAATGTAGAAAATAAAACGGATGTACGATGGATTCGCATCCAATACTGTCGCGGAAATGACATGAAGAATCACGAATGCAGAAAAATAAACGGAAGTGCAATGGATGCAATTCGAACGTGGTCGTGGAAAGAAACGGGCATATATAACCACTTCATCCATTTCATTCCCTATCAGGTACATCTCCATGGATAGATGTGCAAATCACGTGCACGGTTCCATCTTATCGTCCACGGTGGTCCAACCAATTTGATATTCCAGTGTCCCCACAATAACTAGAAGTAAAGTAACAACGCAGTCGGCCCATTCGGAAAATTTCCTCTCGTCAGCTTACCTACTTCGTACTCCTGCTTATTACTACCGCCCGCTCCCTAGGCCTTCCAGCTAGGTAAGGCATTCAGGTACACCACCAAATAAAGTAGGAGGTATCCCAAACAAAGTAGGCGGCACCACCAAACCAAGTAGGAGGCATGCCAAACAAAGTAAGAGCCCTCCCAAACAAAGTAGGAGGTCTCCCAATACCCAGGTGTCCGCAGAACAGATGACTTTGTACATGATGTACATGATGTACATCATGTACATCATCATCTATACCATCCATATCATCTATATCATCTACATTATATACCTACTCAAGCATACCAACTTACATGTAGGCTGATGTAGTATACCTCCTATGCGAAGGTACAAACGTCAGTCTAGCCACTCTTATTTCCAGATTTCCAGATTTCCCGTCCTTTTCCATGTAAACCTCTCTTTCTCTCTCATCTTATCATCCTCGTCGCAGTCCGCCATTCTCCTTCTACATTTCGAGAAGTCAGTGCATTAATGAATCGATGGATCGATGAATCTCCAGAAAAAAATTCAGTCTAGACTCTTTAAACTTTGAGATCTCTCTTCATCTGACCACTTTCACACAAATTTGCGATAAAAACCATCCAATCCGCCTGCAAAAAGTTCTCATGTACGGGGCTGTCAATCTCAATTCCGTTTGGGTGAGAGAACGTGGCTTTACTTACTAAGGTTAAGCCATGATGGAGCCTCTTTTCGCCATAGCTTAGGAACTCGCCAACAACGTCACTTTTGGTGGGGTGATTTGATGGGTGATATCGGTATCGACGGGACAAAACGGCTGCATACGAAACCTTATCAAAAGTTATAAAGACTCAACAGATTCCCGAGTGTCGTATCTTTTATCTTCATAATCAATTGCGCTCTCATCTGCCAAAGTATCTCTTTTACCTATAACTTAATTGAAACAATACAATTCAAACAATCCAAGCTCCGCATAGCTGCCTACTCCTGCAATCCCGCCATTATCAAACATGGTAGATCTCAGGGCCGAATCTCTCAAATCCCCAGTGGATATTGCTGAGTATCTTTTTACAAGACTGAAGCAGATCGGTATCCAGTCTATCCATGGTTTGCCAGGAGATTATAACTTAGTTGCCCTTGACTACGTTCCTAAACTCGGTCTGCAATGGGTTGGTAACTGCAATGAGTTGAACGCAGGTCAGTTTACATCCCTTAAGTAGCATCACTTTGGCTAACGATCATCTTCTCAAGGATATGCTGCCGATGGTTACGCTCGAGTGAAGGGGATTTCCGCTATAGTGACCACATTTGGTGTGGGAGAACTTTCAGCAATCAATGCTATTGCCGGCTCCTACTCCGAACGAGTTCCCGTTGTCCATATCGTCGGAACACCTTCAACAACCTCCCAAAAGGATGGCATGCTTCTACATCACACCCTTGGAAACGGAAACTTCAATGTTTTCTCAGATATGTTCAAGGAAATCTCTTGCGCAATGGCCAAGATCGATGATCCCAATTCAGCAGCTGCCTTGATCGATCACACGCTCCGGGAGTGTTGGATCCGCAGTCAACCTGTCTACATTGCACTGCCAACAGACATGACCCAGAAGAAGGTTGAAGGAGAACGATTGAAGACTCCCATCGACTTGTCCCTACCCCCAAATGATGCAGACAAGGAGGATTATGTTGTTGATGTAGTTCTTAGATATCTTGAGGCTGCCAAGAACCCTATCATTTTAGTTGATGCCTGCGCCATCAGACACAGAGTCGTTGAAGAGGTGCACGGATTGATTGAAAAGACTGGTTTGCCTGTTTTTGCAACTCCAATGGGAAAAGGGGCTGTTGACGAGAGTTACGAAAACTATGGAGGTGTTTACGCTGGCAGTGGTAGTCAACCAGATGTCATAGAGCGAGTTGAGTCCTCAGACCTCATTTTGACCATCGGAGCAATAAAGAGTGACTTCAACACCGCTGGGTTCTCCTATAAAACCTCCCAACTAAACACAATCGACTTCCACAGTACCACCGTTGTGGTTCGTTATTCCGAATATCCTGGTGTTCATATGAGAGGAGTTCTGCAAAAGATTATCAAGAAGATCGACCTTCAAAAGCTTTCTGCCGTTGCAGGACCCAAGATGGAAAACAAAGTTGCGATTAACGAAGATGGCACAGACACTATTACACAAAAATGGTTTTGGCCAAGAGCAGGGGAGTTCTTGAAGGAGAACGATATTATCATTACCGAAACTGGAACTGCCAATTTTGGTATTTGGGAGACGAAATTTCCAAAGGGAGTTTCAGCCCTCAGCCAAGTATTGTGGGGTAGTATTGGATACTCCGTTGGAGCTTGCCAGGGTGCTGCACTAGCTGCTAGAGATGCTGGCTCTGACCGAAGAACCATCTTATTTGTTGGCGATGGCAGTTTCCAGCTCACGGCCCAAGAAGTAAGCACGATGATTCGCCTCGGATTGAAACCCATCATGTAAGTCCACCCGCCTCCGTTTATTCAAACAACATAACTAATAACAAATACAGCTTTGTGATCTGTAATGATGGCTATACTATCGAGCGATTTATCCATGGCTGGGATGCAGAGTACAACGACATCGCAACATGGAACAACAAAGATCTAGTTCCAGCATTTGGTGGTAAAGAAGGCAAATATCGACTCCATCAAATCAAGACAAAGGATCAAGTCAATGAACTTTTCACCAACGAGGAGTTTAACGCTGCGGAATACCTGCAATTTGTGGAATTGTATATTCCAAGGGAAGATGCTCCCAGAGCATTGGTATTGACGGCCGAGGCGAGCGCGAAGAGAAACGCCAAACAGTAAATCAAAATAATTGTAATTTAAGGGACGTATGGACTAGATATCCGGTGGGGGCTAATGAAATAACGAAATTCTTTTCTCCATTTTCTTAGGAATGATGATTCGTGATGTATTGATGATCTACCATATCATTTCTTCCAAATTTATTGCTATTAAAAATTTAGAAATCTAGATGGAGCACAACCGCGATTGAAAAATGAATTGCTTCATGATGTTCTGCAATCATACGGATGATTTCTTCTTAACTTTAATTTGTATCTGAATTCCGTTCAAAACTTCAAACCCAAATTCATCACTTGACTCAATCGGGCGAAGTGGGGTTTCGAAACAATGACTAAGCGGTATTTTCCATTTTATTTGGGCGGCGTGAACTTCAATTTCGAACAAAGCATCGAAAACGACAACGAATTTCAAATCTCCCCTGCTGATATTTAGGGAAAGATTTGATGAAATTCAGTTTAAATAGCGGAAGAAACTGAAGGATTAGAATGGGGGATTCAAATAATAAGAGGAAAGAGAGGTCAGAGGGTGGTGGGAAAAGTGGTGGGAGGGATGCGAGGGATTGGCATGGTGATAATAGAGGGGGGAAAAGAGCCAAGGTTTGTGGGTTTTTATTTGGGGTGTATGGTGATGAGTGTTAATGATGGCCGAGAAGGGGATGAGAAAGGGACTGGGAGTATTGATCCTCTAGTGAGGTCTCATGCCGAGCGAAGCTTTGTTTGGATTATCTGCGATGTGTTATGATCCGATGGAGAGGATCCTTAATCTGATATCGAGTTCAATCCTGTGTTACTGTATTGCTGCACTATCTCAAATGATCTGCGCACTTTACTTTCTCATTCTTGGAAAATATGTTTGTCGGTCTCTCCGGATCTTCTCTAACTTTTTATGTAGGGTGGGTCAAATGGAAAATGGCAAACTCCACATCAGCAAACTAAGATGGCCTCTAAGAGCGGTGGGAGGATAGAACCTGGGGATCAAGGAATTTGGGCAACTTGTGTGAAGGGTAAAGAAGGAAAAGCAACTGAAGAGTTGAGAAGTTTACTCGAGGAGGTCAGTCATCACCTTTTAGCCTAAGACTTCTATCGGTTTATGCTAAATTCCTGCCAGTCTGCCGATAAGTACTACGGTATCTCCGTAAGTTCGGGCAATAAAAACAATGAAGAAGCAGAGGAAGATGCTACTGAATCAGTTGACGATATTGAAGCATCCATTCGAAAAGAAGTTGCAGCGCACAAAGATCCTGCGGAGAAGCTATTCTCAGCTGTTTACCTAGATATCCAATGTGTGTTGTTTTTCAAAACTCGATCGCCAATAGATCCAGCCGATCTCGTCCATAGGCTGTGTGAAGATGCAGCATCGGGCGGGATAAGGAAATTGAGGTTTGTAAATCGTCTAACGCCAATGACAATCATTGGGAAAGCAACAGAAAAGGGTGTAGAGGAGGTCGGACAGGCCGTACTAAGCTCTCATTTCCGACTCGCTGGAGAGCCCACAAAATCCGAAAAGGCTGCTGCATATTCGGTACGTATTCCTCCTTTGCGTATAGTGCTGCCACTACATTTAATTTCTAACCTTAGGGACTAATTGGATTGTTTGAGGTTTGGGTAAACATTTATTAACTGCGTTGTAGTACGCTATTCGGCCCACCATACGCAATCACAGCACTTTGAAGCGAGATACCGTGGTCAAACAGGTCGCATCTCTCGTTGATGACAATCATAAAGTCAACCTCACTAAACCAGAGAAAGTGATAATTATCGAAATTTACCAGGCAAGGTCACCCATAACAAATATATGCAGTTCCTAAGAGACTAACCCGTGTTGGTTAGACTATCTGTGGTATGAGTGTCGTTGGAGATGACTGGGAAAAGCTTAAGCGCTATAACCTTTATGAGCTCCAGTCTCCTTCCACAAAGCCCAAATCTGGGGGACCAGCAGATGCCAAAATTAAAGCTACGCCCGAAAGCGTAAATAAAGACGAGACCCGGGCACTACTGGATAACTCAAACGGCAATTAACTGCTTTAGATGACTAGCATTACCTTGCATCACTCCTGCTAGAGAAATACAAATGCCTTGTGACGCAAAGTACTCGAGTATGCGAAATACCAAAATCGATTATTTGAATGCTTGCGCATATTTCACAATAATCGATCTGCACACGCGCTTAGATCAGCTTACCTTACTCGAATCACACAATAACATACCAGTTCACCCATTAAGTGATTTCCTCATACTCGGATCTCGACAAGCTCGTCCTGAGATTCCCCCTCTCCCCTCCCACTACAGGGAATGAGGGTGCACATCCCGCTTCTACCGATCCAACTTCTAGGACATCTAGAAGTACGAGCTTGACCGCTATATTTCCCAGCTATTCGAAAGAAAACTGATCCATGTGCATATTAATATTACCCTTGAAAATTCTAGAAGAATGAAAACGTGGACTGCGGGGAATATTCCCCGAAATCCTGATATCCTTGGACTGGACGAAAATTCCTGTGAGATGGCTAACAATATATCATTTTTCCAAATCAATGTTTTCGTGTACGATCAAGTGCATATCACAAGTACATGTAGAGTACAGGTCACAATGTTGTATGATCTAACATACCACTATGACTTCAATCGGCAAACGCAGCTGAACAATCACAAACTTCTCAACCCCGCATAAAATGCAGTGGCACCTCACTAGAATTCTCTGTGCAATGATATGCAGAAAGCTTGAAACTGTACCTGTCCATATACTCCTCGCTTCCAATAACGCAGTACTCTCATACATAATGTCCCCCAAAACTATGTGTACCAAATGCGTATATATGCTGCACGTGTGTATGTATGCAACCTCGCTACAAACTGTCCAATCAGGGTTACATGGTGTATCTTTATTTGTACTTGGGCCAGGATTTGAATGGACGCGGCTAACCTGATCGGCTGAAATTTAACGAGGATGGAATTGATTGATCCGAGGCTTTTTCGAGGAGAAATTGGATATGAAAGCTTGGGGTTTTGGGATCTTAGTTATTGGTGGGTGGTTGAGGAGATTGGATGAATGAGATGAAATGAATTGGGAGCATTGGATGAAACGATGCATAATATCAGACGAACCCTCTCTGGATCACTTCAAAAGTGTGGCTTTCTTTCATAACATCATACTCTCCTCCGTAGACCATATCACCAGATTCGTCCTGGTTACACTGCTTGTAAACCATGACAGAGTCTATTTCCCACCGCTACGTGTTTAATGTATTCTATCTTCTCGTCGGACTAGATGACGAGGGGGGGAGTGCCAGAAAAATACCAAACCAGATTTCAACGCAGAAATATCTGTTTCTAGCGCTGGAACCCATATCCACTTCAGCTCCGTTTCGATGGTTTCATTGATCATGAGTTTTTTTTGCAGGCCAATTTCCGCCGCCGATCCCCCATTTCGTACACTCCTTTAAGAAGTGTTGAAATTTGGATTTATGCGTTCGATGCATGAGCCCATATTGAACGTCTTGATCCAGTACTGTGATATAAAATGATAATTATGGTATGTATGAAGAAATTCGCAATCGCTCTCGTACCTAAGGTTATTATCCATCCATATCAATATCATTGAATAGATATAGGATGGAATGACAAATCTTCTCCAAAAATATCAACTAGTATCACCTGGGCACACCAACTTTCCCGATGCAAGCTCGCTTATCACGACCAATCGTAGAATTTCTCTTTTCCCCTGTCTAGCAACCCAAGGCAAAGGGAGTTATCCCTACCAACCTAGTCAGTGCGAATTTCCATTTTCAGTTACTACAAGTTACAACTACTAGGTGGTTTTTGACATGAATCCCTTAGCTCAAGTCTAAATTGCATTTAAACCTACATCTGCATCTTCTACACTTCGTATCACGCTAATGTCTCGGGGACCAAAAAATAATAAGCTTCTACTGTACATAATCTCAAGTACTCAGAATCCCGTGGTTGGGTCGATGACAATACCAGAACCGGGATATCGAAGATCTTTTTACCCATTTCAAGCTAGGTCTCCATAGTCCACTGGACCAAAGCAACCATAGAACCCCGTTCATCTGATTTGCCGAATTCCAACCAACACTTTTGTAGACATACCAGCGGGAACCACGAGAAAGAAACTTTTATACACGCCCCAACCCGCAAGCGCATGCTCTTAGCTCCTGATCCCACTCCTCATCGTCACCATACATAAATGTTCTCAAACATTACCTATCTAGTGTAAGACCCAAGTTTTCGAGTCTTAGAGACCCCTTGCAATATTCTAGAACGCTTCGAATAACGCCTCTATCTTACCTCCAATTGGTTGTCTAAACTGATTTTGTCCATACCTCCGTTACTTGTCATTTTTTCTTTTTCTTTTGGAACGGTTGAATCCTTCTTTCGCTTCGAGAAGAGAATTACTTTATATCCACTTCTCCATCTGCAGAGCTATTATATACTAACTATACTAACTATACTAACTATACTAACAACTACAAAAGAACTACCCGATACAGTTCAGAAGTTTCCATCAACCAACCACAATACTCCGTCCTCCCAATTTCGTCGCCGATCGATTCTACGGACTCGGCGTTCATCCAAAGATCTATATGTGATTTGGATTAACCTGATTCGCGATTTCTCAATCGCAAAAGATATTTCAGGGTTCCTCAGGAGGTGGCTACCTCGCATACCTTACAGGCACCCATATTTTGTTGCATACCACCTCAAGGCATCCAATCTCTAAACAGCGCAGAGCATCACGGACACTTTACAACTGGACACAAGGTTTTTCATGCAGAATAATATTTCTACCTAATTTTATACTTTGTCTCTCATCCACCGCCGATCACCCAAAGGTCTAATTTTCAGTATTGTAGACTCCTACTAAAAACTACCTGTATTATCGCGACTGGACCAATCAGAATACACAATAAGCGAGTTGACGAAACCAGACTACACCAAAACGTATCCTACATCTCATTGTCTAGGCCAACCCTACATCACATCGTGTTTAGTATAAGCCCGGCAAGGCGACCGTCTGAGTTATTGAGGACCCGGGGGTAACGATTGCCAGATCACAAAAACACTGCATACACATCATATCCCTATTTATTTGGCCATTTTCGACTTCAGGCTAATCAAATCCACCCCTCCTTCACCATCTCAAACTGTACAAATCCACACCTCATCTCACATCTAAATACCACCTCGCCACTTCATCATGGCTTCGTACAAGACGGCCGTTCCGGGCAAGTCTTTCAAGACGTCGCTTATGTACTCGGTCCCAGTACGGCGTCTAAAGGAGATACTTAGCCATGTGGTACCCGGGATGACATTAGGAACTGTTGAAGAATTACCCTCTACCCAACTACCCAGACTATATACTCTCAACATGTCGAATGACAACAAGCTTCTTCTATCATTTGCGCCTAGTCTAGCAGTCCGGCTCTTGCGACATGAGGCCACACTTCAATACTCCGAAGCAACACTTGTGCATTTTCTCGAGACGTCAAATCAGAAGGCAAATGGTGCAGATATCGAAGGCATGGAAGATATAGAACACAATATATCAACCATCGAATTAGAAGACGTGGTACCGAAAATGCTAAAGCACTCGTCCAATAATCGAGAAATGGCATATCCATACACAATATTCGAACCCACCCCAGGAAAGACACTTTCAGCTCTCTCAGCATACCTCAGTTTACCAGACCGTTATCTCATTGACAAACAAATTGGATCCCTAACACGAAGCTTAGCATGCCTCACATCACCCAACGGCACATTCGGCACGGCAGCCCGAGTCCTTCCAGATCCCTTTAAACAATCACCCCCTTCAGCCCCCTTAGGCGAAGGGTCCACAACATGGACGGAAGCTTTCAATACCTTGCTTGAATCCATTTTGCGCGATGGAGAAGACATGGCAGTCCTATTACCATACGATGTAGTGCGATCACACTACCAACGCTTATCTTGGCGCATGGGCGCTATCAAGCTTCCTAGATTGGTACTACTCGATCTAGGCGAACGAAACATAATGATCCAGAATGGGATCAAAGAAGGCAGCTCGCAAACTCCCACTGAAAGTCTTAAATTGACAGGCCTGCGGAATTGGAGTCAAGGTATCTTTGGCGATCCATTACTCTCGAGCGTTTTTGAGAATCCCAGTGAAGGGTTCTTGGAAGGCTGGAAGGCAGGGGGGGGTGAAGATGATCTTATTGAGGATACAAGGAACGCAGAAGTACGATTATTGCTCTACCGGTGCTACAGAGCCGTCGTAGGAATAGTGACAGAATACTACCGGCCACAAAGCGATAGTAGTAGACGCGAATTAGATAACCGGAGGAACTTAACAGCAGCATTATCAGAATTGGAGAAGGTGGACACTGCAGTCAATGATATGCTCAAGAGAGCGCGAAGCCTGAGTTCATCCACACCCCAGGAATCCGAGAGTTACAAGAGGCAGAAAATTGGAATCGAAGACTTGGTGGAGGAAAATTGAAGCCTACTAGCGTGTTTGATGTAATTAGTGATACCCAAGAAGCATTTATCTTGTCCTATAATTATTTTTAATAATCATTCAAATCTTTTGCCACGACTTCTTCCTTCGTCGTCTTCGTCTCGAGGTAGCTTCATGCCCATCATACCCAGAAGATTGGATCCTGGCCCAGCCATACCTCCTTGACTCTTGAAACTTTCTAGTAGATTTTTCGCCAAATTAAAGTCGATATCCAATTCCTCATCACTTTCTTCTTCTTCTTCTTCTTCTTCTTCTTCTTCTTCATCCTCATGTTTCTCTCCTTTTATTTGTTGCTTATCCTTTCCAGTGCCTGTATTTCTATCCGAAGGAGCAGTTGAGTTGGGGTTCAAGTTGAGAGCACCGGCTTCATTCAACTCTGCTTCCATTTTACTTATTACTTTCTGGATCTCCTCCAGCTCATCGCCACCTTCTTCATCATTGCTATTGATCTCTTCAATCCTGTTAGATTTCTCTGGCTTGGCTCGAGATACTGGTTCCTCTATATCATCAGTTGGCATACCCATCATCTCTCTCATCATCTTTGCGAACTCCACCTCATCAAAGCTAACGTCTTTGTCCTCCTCACTATCTTCATCATCATCGTCATCCACTTCGTCATCATCGTCATCAACATCCATGTCATCCAATTCAGCACCATCGGGACCAGCATCATCATCATTGAGGAAGGCCTCGAATCGTTCTACCATTTTCTTTAAATCAGCCTCAGTCTTGGCATCACCAAATCCGGACGGAGGTTCAGGTCCAAAAGCTCCAGGAATACCAGCTGGCCTCTTTTCCTTATTTTTTCCCATCCAACTCTTTCTCGAAATCTTCAAAGTTGATATCGAGCCATTTCTCATCATCCTCCCGCATATTATCCTTCCACGTCAATATTTCAGTATCATTAGGAAGATTGGAATTGTCTTCCTCGAGATCCTCTAAGAGTATGTTAATCTCTCTAACGGATCGATGATCGCCATTTTTGGGATCTGTAACTAGCATTTCAAATCCCGAGGTAACCTTCATTCCTATCTCTAACTTCGTAGAATCGTCCAAAACTGGGTCACACGCAGGTGCTATCAGAATATCCTTCCATGCCAAAGGCGCAGAAAACTGCTGCGACTTTAGTTGAGCGTAGAGGACTTTGGTAAACCGAGTGGAGATGGTAACTAAATCTTCTGGTGGAAATACAAGACTAGATGAAGCGGTTTGGAGAGGCTTAAGCGCAATTGGATCTCGAAGGTAGAATGCTTCGACTGCCGGGGCTATGGAAGTTGGAAGTAGATGAAGTACGTAGGCAAGTTTTCGAGGGATAGTGATGCGAGCGTGATGTAGGGAGGCTGCAATTTGGGCCGGATAGCTTCGCAAACGATAAAATGCTTCTGATTCGATAAGGGGTGAATGCATGAGTATACCTGGGGTCGAAGATATGATTTTGTGGGCTTCTTTTAAGGTAAGTGATCGAGATACTGGATCAGTAGAGGTTTTGATTGAGGAATCAGTGACTGCACGCAATGGTATAATATGAAGAGCATTATTATGTATCCATACCTGCTAAGCGTCAGAATTTAATTCTTCGCGAATTTGAACAAAGATACTCACCCGATTGTCCGCAATCTCAGGATTCAACCATCTTGGGAGAGCATTTGCAGCTTCAATTAATAGAAACTCGCCATCAGAGTCCACAACTTTGATCCATAATGTAGGAAATCGACTGCTTAATTCTTTAAGTATATACACAATGAGCCATTCGTCTTCGACCGAATCTCCATAATTTGTAATCCCGTTAAGGTACATTGAACCTGCTAAGTCGTTAACGCTCCCCTCGAACAATATGTCGTAGATATGGTACCCTTTTCAGTCTTCATGTCCACTTTAAAACCATCCCGTTGCCATATGTAATCCTTAGTAAGATCCTTCAAGAGGTTTAAAGATTCTTTACGCACATCCTCTAACCTGCTAAGTAAATCCTTTTGTGATTTCAACTTGGAGTCGATAATGTAAAGTGAGTATTCCACACAATCTTCGGGAAGTCGTTTAGGAAATCCATCAAACCCTTCACCAAATCCCTTAAAGTCATCATCAATTGCATCCATATTCATAACATTCGTCGATATAGACGCCTCGATATCTCAGAGGTCAATAATGCTGGCGGAAGACTTTAAGAAGTTTGTAACATATTATTAGCGTACAACTGTGGTTGGTGCAAGGGCTTTGTTTTGGCAGTCGACCGGCGCTAACCTCTATTGGTAAAAAGGTAAACAATCGAGATAATCGCGTATCCACCGATAATCAAATCCAAAAACTTCATTCCTTCCAACGCGGCTTTGATAAATACAATTCTGATTTATTTTTTGTACAATTGTACTCCGGCTTAAGATATCACCTTTTGCTGGGTGTCTATCGCTATGCTCGCTATTTTTGCATCTTTTCTGCAGTAAATCATAAGTTTCTTCTTATAGTAATTTGAGCTCAAAATCTCACATCGATTTTCATAATGGTGCAAGCTGGAATAGCAGGGCTTGATACCCCACGAACAGCCCTTGGGGATGCTACTTATCTAGGTAGTCATGCTCTTGATTTCGATATCTCACAAGAACAATCTTTTCAGTCTCCCTCGAAGGACAACAACCTGGTTTCACAGATGCAAAATGGCCGTCGCGGGGTCAACATTCGTACTCCTAGAAGTCGCACCACACTGGGGGATAGGCGAAACTTACCAGCAGGGCTTGGGGGGGGAGAGTTCACCCCTCTGCTGAAGAATGCAACAATGAATAGCGCTCGGCGGAATAATAAAGAGAATGTGCAGGCAACACCGGCGTTCCTTCGCGCGGGCGGGATGGACAAGATTCAAGAAGGTTTTAGTCCATTGCCAGCCGGATCAACATACGGCGATGACTCGACAAGAACTGGTTCTTATATGGCTGGTACTCCTATGCCACATATCGATAGTA
Source organism: Monilinia fructigena (assembly GCA_003260565.1). Lineage (NCBI taxonomy): Eukaryota > Fungi > Ascomycota > Leotiomycetes > Helotiales > Sclerotiniaceae > Monilinia > Monilinia fructigena. The sequence goes on from QKRW01000027.1 coordinate 119,975, forward strand.
GTACAGCTTCTACGCCCGCGGCTTTGTTACCCCGACGAAACGAGGGGCCCGGGGTTCTACAAGATGGGAATCAGCTATCATTACGCGAACAGGAAAATGTTATAGACAGAATTGAGAAGGAAAACTTCGGGCTGAAGCTTAAGATTCACTTCTTGGAGGAGGCATTGAGAAAGGCAGGGCCAGGGTTTAGTGAAGCTGCACTAAAAGAGAATACTGAGCTCAAGGTCGACAAAGTTACCATGCAAAGGGAGTTGCAGAAATTCCGCAAGACATTGACTGCGGCCGAGAAGGATGTCGAGCAATACCGACAACAAATAATAGATATGCAGGAAAAATTCAAGCGCAAGCATATCAATGCTGGTCAACAAGAAGAGTTAGATAATTTACGTCAAGTTCTAGAGGAGAAAGAGAATGAACTTAATCGAGTGCGGAGCCAGGAAGACAAATACGCTGATATGGAAAATAAGATCGATGATCTCGAAGCAGATTTACGCGAAAAGGATCGACTTATTAATGATCGGGAAGACGACATTGACAACTTGAAAGACGATGTTGAGAAACACATTGGGACTATTTCCGATTTGGAGACAGCTTTGAAGAAATCACAACGCCGAGCAATAGAGTTAGAAGAAAAGGCACAGGGCCGGTCCAATGACGAACTTAGAGAGGCCGAATCAACCATCAAGGAATTAGAGCGCGAGGTCGAACGTCTAAGGATTGAAGCTGAAGAGGCCAAGGAAGATCATCAAGAAGCTATTCGAGATAAGGAGCGTGCCGAAGCTAATCTAGAAGAACTTCAAGATGAGTTAGCAAACAAATCTATTACAACTAAAGGCTTGAGTCGACAAATTGAGGAGAAGGCCAGCCGATTACAAGACGAACTGGAGGACCTACGAGAACGGCACCAAAATCTGGAACAAGAATATGCCGACAAAACACGTGAGGTCAAAAAAGCGCAAGAGAGATTGGAGGACTTGAAACGTGATACTGAAGTGAAGGAGCAAAAACTTCACGATAAACTGGAGCAGGTTGAAAATGATTTGGATCAAACTATTCGCGAGCGAAAAGCTCTAGCTACGAGACTCGAAAGCTTGCAGGGGCTACAAAGAGATTTCCAACAGAGAAATGAAGAGAAGAATCTTCTCCAAAGCCGACATGACGCTCTCACAGCTGAATCCGCTGGCCTCCAGGCAGATTTGGCCAAGGCCAAGACTTTAATTGAGGAACTCGAAGACAAGTTAGAACACGAAAAGACCCTGGCACTTGGCAACGAAAGGGACGTGCGAAATGAATACACAGAGGAAATAGATCGCCTGAGTAATGAAGTTGAGGACCTCAAAGCAGAAATCCGGGAGAAAGAGCGCCTGTACGATTATGACATAGAAAACTGGGAAACTGAGAAGCGCAATCTGGAAAACCCAACTGGCCCGTGCCGAAGAACAGGCGGCCGACCTTCAGAAGGCTATCGATCGACTTCAACAGACAGAAGGATCTCTATCTGGAAGAGAATCAAAACTTCGAGAAGCCATCCGTACTGAGAAAGAGCGACATGAAAGTCAAGAGGCGCTTCTGACACGCCAAATCAACGAGTTGAACGAGGATGTCCAAACTCGACGCAAGGCATTAGAAGAGACAAGATCCGAACTTGCCAATGTTCGTGAAGAACTCAGACTCAGCCAACGTGAGCAAAGATCGATGGCTGAGAAAATCGAGGGCCTAGAAGATGAGGTCGAGATTCTACAAATAGTCTTGATGAAGAAAGCGATCAGGCCAACCAGGATGTTAATGCTGCCAGACACGAATCGAGAGCCTGCAGCAGCGCAAGCAAGAAGCCCAAAGACGAGCTACCGGAAAAAAGTGAATTTCATGTGACTTCCGGCAGTCTAAAATTCAGGTGTACAAAGTCCACTGAAACAGAACTCCAAGACAGTCGGCAATCAAATCGTTTATCCCGCATCGAATGAACAAAGCCAAGTCAGTTAAGAGCATTGAGCACAGGAGTCTGAAGAAGAAGGTGAGCTTAGAACAGCCCAAGACGATCCGCGACTAGGGAGATCAAAGTGAACCGCCCCCCCACAGAAAAGAGCCCCACAGACAGCAGACGTGAGGCCACAGCCAAGAAACCATCAGCTCGAAGCGCACCTGTGGCCGTCACCAGACCGGTGATCACAACCGACAACTGTCCATGGATACTGAATCAACACGATCACAGCACTACGTAAAAGAAAAGACAATAGGAAACCAAAGCCAAGCAGAAGCCGACCGAACGTAGGCATGAGACAGTATGGCTGAAAATCGTCTCCCCCGGCCCATTGGTGCTCCGGCATAAGGAACCACTCACCTTAACCCCCGAATGAAGGATCCGATAAGAAGCGCACGCAACCAAACATCTTCCAACCCCCAGTAAACGTCAATTAGACCACCACGCTTCGACCAGAACGCTTTGAGCACTTAACAGCCCCAGCGATAGATGACGCCCAGGAATGGCCGAGCGTGAAAAGCGGTGAAGGCACACATAGCTCTCGGCGTCGTGCTGCACGAATGCTCCAAAACCAACCAACTGGAACCTGGAACTCCCATACAGGAACGCGAAATGAATCCAAACTAGCGCCAAGGAATTGAGCTTTCGCAGCACGTCACGTGCGAACGTACCGAAAACGTGCGAGGCGCTCTCAACCAAAACAATTGGAACTATGTGTAACACCAACACAAGGGTGCCGAAAAGCGGCTTGAGCCGCGGTGTCAGATTCCCAAATAGTCGATATCATAACAGAAGAAGACCAGCATAGAGAAGGCGAGAAGAGGTTCAAAGAATAGGAAAATAGACACGGAAAGCTCACCGCACCCGATGACCGAGAAGGAGCAAGCGAGCATAGAAAGAATATCTGCGCTAAATCACTGTTAGCCCCTTTCATCCCCACCACAAACACCTCATGCAAAGCGATCCCCTCCCCCCAAACAAGTAATCCGAACCTGCCCCGCCACTAACCTACGGCCAAACCGCACTGTTCTTGACATAGCCAGTAGCAGCCAAGTGAAAAGAAATAAAAATCATCAGAGATTCTGGGAAGTAGAAGTGTGAGGATGCGGGAAACACGCGAAGCGCCATCGGACGAACGGGTCCGCATCGCCCGCACGCGCTCGCATCTCGTGTCGGCTAAGATCCATCAGGAGCATCCCCATAAAGCAACACAAGCGCAACCAACGGAACCGGCTTTGTATCCTAGAAAATATCTGAAGAGTGTGCGAGGAAAGAATTGGACCATCGAGTTCGTAGTAAACTGTCGTTACATTACCACACACCCACTTTCCTACACACACCACCAATCACTTGGGTGCGGAGTAGGCACAAATAAACGCAAGCAGGACCCAATAATTGAGAGCAAGGAAAATACTTGCCACTTCCCTGGCGTATGGGTGGGTTAACTAGAAAGTGCTTTTCAGGTATGGCAGGGATAGGGGAAGATTGGAAGTTTAAAAGTCCGTACACAAATAAATTGTTAACCATATGCATAATCACCCTTAGTCTTAAACAGGAAAAGTGTGCGCATGACGCTTACACAGAACATCCAGCGAGGTTCACCTCCATCCATCTCAGTTCATCCATCTCAGCTTTACCCATCATCTTTCAGAGAGAGATAGCCCAATTCGCGAAGCCATCCAAACCCAAAAAAAAAAAAAAAAAAAAAAAAAAAGATTACAGCCGCAATTTACCAGTATCCCTTTCATGTCCCCCCACAACTGCATCCAACACATCAAACATGCACACCACATCAGAAACCCTTAGTACATTGAACGTGCGATTTACATGACAAAGAGAAGATTGGTGTCTGCTGTAATTTAGTATCACTAGAGGCTACAAAGGTAAAGAGGGAACATACCAACGGATGACTGCAGCTGCGGCTTTTTACTTAGTGGCAAGTTCATCTCTAATACTGTCAGCAGTTGACGTAACCTGTTGTGGGTTCTCACATGAAGGCCCACACATCCCAGTTGCTTGTGCAGCAATAGTAGCATCAGCTCTGCACAGAAATGGTTAGCGTTTTGTTTATGATCAAAGATAAAAGATAGGGCAATGAAGTCTGAGGGCACTTGACCAACGTGACTCGCAGCCCTTGCCTATATCTACCGTACTTGACTTTATATAGCCTGGGGCTTTATAAATGGAATTTAACTATATGTATGTACATATATGACAGGAAACGATCTAATCCCAACGGAATACAAACCCGACGCTAAAATGCCACAAAACGCCCTTGCAAGACGTCCCGACTAGGGTTTCTCCAAAAACTTCAAGATATCTCATGCATAACAATGACAAGGTAGGAATATACTGACGATGTCTGGTCATCCTTACTTCCAGACCACATACACATCAGCGGGCGATGTTTTTAGTAGCCAAGGTCTTGTAAGCATCGTCTCCGGTTGTCGCTTTCTTGAAGAACCCATCAAATTACTTGCGACACCACTCATATCGCCTTGACTGTATGAAGAAATAACACCGAGAAGCCCTGGCCTGCTTCTTTGCGAGGTTTGGTTCTTTGAGGACTCCTTGAGTGGAGTAAAACATATGGTAGGTCGAGGGCAGTTCCCGGAATGGCACGAGTCAAAAATTGCTGTCAGCCGAACCCCAGTTGTAGAGGCTGGACCATTCTGTGCATCTCGTCATCGAAATATGTCCGACTTGTCTGAAATCGACCGGATAAATAACTTCATCGTAGCCATCTTCTTCATCGCCATCCAAGTCTTTCGTTTGACCACCATGTCCTAAAAATTTCAGTACACGCATGATAGTAATTATTGGGCCACTTACCAGAATAATGGAAGAATAACGAATCGTTGGGTCGCGCATCCTTCACCAGCCAATGCATTGCTCGCAAATATTTTTGCTTAGTAGGCTGGCTCATTGGGTTTTGTTGTCCGTCCGTGAGAATAACCATACCATTCCCGCTGATACCCAAAATTTTCGTAAATTGACATGTAACATCATTGATGCATCCACGCAATTGACCACGCTGACCAAAATAATTGATGCCTATCAGGAGAGCTTTCCGTCTACCTGTGCAGTTGGAATATTGGAAAGCATAACCTTGGGGGGCACCTTGTCCAAACGAGTGCATTCCCTGTGGAGGTGGTGGAGGAGCATTTGATTGCCATTTGTATAGGCGTTTGAGTTGACCGAAGGCAATTACTATAGAAAATAAGTGTTTCCACTACAACGAGAGAATTCTTGTGCGAACCTTGTCTACCATATTGCGGTGGCGCGCATTTTGAGGCACACCGTTATATCCGCCGTATTGTTGTGGAGGGGGCTGTTAATGCGAGATCGTTAGTCAAACGTTATAGTTAAAGTTCTTACTTGAGAATACCCGTAAGGTTGTTGTGGAGGCTGGAGGTGGTATCCGTAGCCTCCTCCTTGCGGGGGAGGAGCTCCATATGGTTGCTGAGGTCTGTATTGGAGTAAGTGAGAGCCCATGTGAACTGCATAGGGAGGAAGAAATTGATCCTACGGGTAGTAGGGTTGGGCGGGTACTGCTGGGGTGGTGGTCCATAACCTCCATTATTGTACCCTGGATACCCAGACATATTGATTGGAAGTGTTGAAGTGATAACGTATGACGTTGTGAGCGATTGAGGATTGAGGATTGAGGATTGAGGATTGAGGATTGAGGATTGCTTCTTGTCGGCACAAAGCCGCTGGCGCTTGCGAGAGGTAAAAGCTTGCGAATTCGCGACAACACTGAACCGGATCGATGCGAGACAAGACCAAGAGTTGAGCTTGATGACTCAACGCTTGGAGGTGGATTCGGTAGATATCTTTATAACCGCGAAGATATCCTTAGACAAGAAACTATTCAAAGGTGTCGATACTTCGACGTGGGGCAGATATATATGTAGGTTTGGTAGGAAGGTTTTGCTGTTTAGAATCGGAGGGGGAAGAATCGGAAGATGCGATGCACAGGGTCGTGATGAGGCGGGTGCACTAATGATTAATGCGTATAATGAGGTTGGGGTTTCTTTGATGGGGGAATGGGATAAATGTAAGAGATGAGGCGGTGTTCCGTCAGCGAACAAGGTTTGATGAATCTATAGCACAGACCAAGATCATCGAAGAATAGAGTAGATATACTAGGGGAGGTAAGCAACCTAATGATTAGTAAGTATAAGTATCAACTAAGTAGGTAGTAGTAAGTAAGTTAATGAAGTTAATTCGAAGAAGCAGGGCTGAAGATTGTCTATCTAGACACCTTTGTTTTCCCTTTCCTGCTACCCGAGTAGACAGACAGACTGATAGATACAATTAGGGTTAAGGTGGAAAATTGTAACTTGTTAATACATATGATACCTATGTATTTATGTAATAAGTGCGAATGTGAATGCATATATTATCGGAATCAATAAAAGAATTGAAATTAGACAAAGCCAATTAGAATTGAATACATGTATGAATTTCCAAGGGTTTGCTATGCTATTCGGGGTCAACCGAGAGAGTTCCTTCGGATGCAGGCCTAGGTACTCTACTGTATGTAGTGTTCGTTCTTCGGGTCTTGGACTCGTATCTACCCGTTCATTTCTTTTTAGCTTTAGAATTGTTTATATTAATCTTGTTGATCATAATTGTTTGTATATATTCTTCAAAGTACGCATACCTAGATGCAGAGTAGAAATATACTCGTAGCAAATGAGAATCCTGTAGTTATAAAGTCGCTTAACCTCGATTCTATTGCATGTAATACTATACTCATAATATGATATTTATACGTTTATAGATTTATCTACAAAATATTTGCAACTAGTTCTGGAGATGAACGTTGGGAAAATTTGAATAAGCCAAGAAAGCAATGAACGGGTAGATAGACCTCTAATAGCTAGCTATGAGTAAGCAGGGGGGGTTCTCTTATTATTCAACTATTTGCTCCAGTCGCGGCTATTCATATTGCATACCTTAGGAACTAGCCACAACCCCTTCCCTTCATACCTACCTTGTATCCCATTCACATACAACATAATATATCCATTAGTTAAATTGTTATTAATAGCTAGCCATTCATCTAGCCACCCACCCATCCATCCATCATCTGTCAAGGGGCCGCAATACTTCACATCTGTTGCATCTGCAGTTGCAGGTTACAGTACATCATATATCCATGTTAAGGCAAATTTTCAAAAAGCCATTCGGACAAGGTCCATGCTTTAAGGTCTTTACTGCTGGCTGATGTAAACAATTGTCTTGGCCTCGAAAAACTCTCATAGTTGATGATTGATACTACGATCAACTTCAGTATCTTCTCCGGTTTAAACCGTATATATATTATCTTAGGTATTCATTGTTTAGTCAGAAAAGCACCACTTTGTATGACCTTACTCTCACTTCTTACTAAATCTCCTCTTCATTTACGATATTTCGACATTGCTTCCAGCAGAGCTTCTTCGCACTTACTAAATTAGGATATCCTATCCGGTATAAAATTCGCATTCTTTATAGGCGCTATATATTCTGAAGCTCACTGCATCTACTCGGAGAGACCGTGTTTCTAAGTTATCCTTTTGCAGCTCCAAACAGCACGCAATCACAGTTTGGGAAAAATCGACACAAGAAAACAAAATCCCGTGCATGTCTACATATCGAAGAGTGACGGTTTGGGCATGTTAGTCCTCGCGTTGCATACCTAACTGATCGATAATCCAGAGCTAGATTGAGATAACGTATCGTGTCCTGCTGAAATGAGTATCAACGCAGCTGCAACCCATCTAGGCTTGAGTCCCTTGGATGTGTAAAATTATCAGATCTGAGCTTGATCTTGCATAAATCCGTCCGTGGCTTTTCCGTCAATCATAGAAGACCTGGAAGGAGAAATTCTCTTCAAGCAGTTCCAATATCGGTACCAGACGGATGAGGAAGATGGAAGTCTAGAATTCTCATAGTCTCAGCAAATGAATGGCTAATGTGGATAATTTCGGACGGAGCGTCCGAGATACCATTTTCATGGCTGGCGTAGTCATGCATGTATCAATATCATTGGTCAAAATACCTCGTCTAATGTCATCCACACGCTTTCGACTTGACATGCTGCTTTGTTATATTCAAGATTTTGCCTCTATCAATTTGAACCGAGGTCCGTTGAGGTCCACCGAGTTTCACAAAAAGAGCAGCGACGTGGTGATTCCCCCTGAATATTGTCTAACCTCTTGCAGAGCAACAACAACAACAACCATGGATTCGATCCATCATTCAAAAATGACATACGCCCAAACAGGTGCCGGCATACTTTCACTTCATCAAGCCAGAACCTCACCTCATACAATCCAAAGAATCTCTCAGCACAATTTTCCAATCATTTCATCTGAAAGCCAACAAAATTGCTCCAAAGATCTTGCCTTCGTCGTGTAATTCTCAACTGCCGCCTAAGTTTACTACATACTTCTTCTCAAGAGTCCACTAGCCTTCCGACCTGTATCAACGCACATGGGCTCATAGCTAACAGCAGGAGTTTGAGATCTCAGGGTTCTAGCGATTATCGCAGCAGGAACACCCTGTGGTAAAAGCCCAAAATCCCCAAAATAACTTTCTTCATGAATATAAAACGAAGGATCAAAAGCCCAACCTGTATTATCTGCTGTCAGAATCTTGTTTCCCACGTTTCAATGTTGGCCTCAGATCTGTTACCGAGTATGCAAGTATGCTGCAGTGGCTATGTGACGGCTTTTGGACTTGGTTTGGGAGCTTTGGGAGCTTTGGGAGCTTTGATTGTTCGTTTATCACGTCAGCTATAATCTTGGCGTTAACTCACTTCGTCAGGTCTATTGCTACGTGACATCTGTGGCTCGATAGCATGGGTATTCGTGTAATATTGCTCGCCATCTCCAGCCCTACGAGTTATCTCCCTCGGCAAATGAAAGTAGGGCTCTACCAATGAAGCGTGCAGAAAAAGATGATATACAGGACAAGAAACTTGTACTTAAGCATGGACCTACCTCTATTTTATCAATATGGCTAAGAATATTCTTTTGTATTGTCAAAATCCAGTGGCTTTTCATGAAATTTACCCATTGCATCTAGAGTATGCATCAACTATGCCACCCATTTTTTCTAATCAACAAAATTTGAACTTGATCACAAAATGGCGATTCATGTCTCTGCTTCCAGATACTGTCGCATTTAAATCTTGTGGTGAGGTCAAATTCATCGCCACAACGCTAATACTGACAGCGGGTCCCCAAACTGGTTGGGGAAGCTCAGGTCGCCGAATACTGTCTGCACAATACTAGGTCACAATTTCTGGTATTCTTATATTTGTGAAGTTTCACGCGCTGCGGGCTCTAAAGGAAGCACTGGGAATCTACAGGTTAACTAGTTTGCCACTCTGCGGTTGTGCCTTGCACCATTCATATATTACCGATATACTTGTCATATTTTTATACGAATAGATATGATGCGTCATGATAGGGGGGCAGTCTTGAAGTATTGACAATGCGAGAACCATTTATCCTCACTGCCAAGTGTCATAAATCACACTTGGTGATAAGATGCTTCTTGTACTAGTGCAAGCATCGCTTGATACTTGAATCTATAGCTTGCCATTTAAATGCGGCTCCGATTTCTCGAATGATGTGTTGTTCATATCACCTTATATTCAATGCTAAGTAGCATGACTAACAAGACGTTATACGGTATCTCTGACTTGTACAAAGGAATGGAAGTTTCAAGCATTGCAACGATGACCCTAACGCCTATTGCTAGGTATAAAAAGCAATGGTGTACCCCAATTCGTCAGCGCATCAAGGATCTCTAGCCATCATATCAAACGTAGTAATGAAGGCCTTAACCAATAAAATACAATGCAAACTGTTCATAGGTAATCAAAGACAGCAACTCTGCCGATACATCCGAGAAATAATAGGTTGTTTCAATGCAGGGTACACAAAGCGGTACGAGTAAGTGTGAGTTCCATTGTTCTACTCCCTCCCCCTAAATAAACGTTAAATGATGGATACTCTTTGATTGGCTTCATCTGAATGGCTGAAATCGCTTGCACTGGCCAGATTTTGGTCTTTTAGCCAGTCCAGGGTGGCATTTAGCAAGTTTTCATCCTTGCTTTTATAGCAAAAATCGAAGTCGAATGATCAATTTTACTCACTAGATTTATATCGACCCATTCATACTTTAACGTTTATTTAGGGGAGGAGATAGTATTTCTACTAATGCAGTAGCATCTGCATTGATTGAGTTGATCCCGAGATAGTTATCCATAGAAAGCTTCCCAATCCAATGAACGTCAACGCAATTTTACTTTTGCCTCTATCTAACGACTGCAACATCTCACTCGTCGAGTTTACTTGTTGATTGAACTTTGTGCTTTACAGTACCAGCCTCCAATGCATTTTCCCGCACCTGCACTAGTACAAGTTTCTCGGAACTATTTATAAGCTTCCTGCAGTGAATATTGACAGCTCTATTCGAAGTACAATGATACTCTAGAACTTCAATACAACAAAATTGAGGATGATGCGTGGGGGCTGCCGGAATAAATTTGATCAATTGCATTAGAACCCGATTACTTTTATATCAAAGAACAGATTTTTCAGTCACATGCAACTAACTGCTGACTTGGTAGGCAGAAAAAGCGTCAATCTGAGACTAAGTAATGGCTTATAGGCGCTTCGGCTGGTTTAGGGGTCATTTTAACCAAAAAATACCACCATCGAGATATATACTGCGCACCCTTACGACGCCTAAACTTGCCCAATATCAAAAAATTAGTTTGGTTGATTCGACAAATCCAAAACTTATTGAGCAGTTCAGTCTAATCGGTGTGTCTATATTCTAAACTCAGAATTAGTTAGTACTTTCCATAGCCAAAATCGAAGCCGAATGCCTAGTTAACAAAGGACACCGCGGTACAGAATGATAGGACTAAAAGCACATACTGTCGGAAAATACTATTTCAACATTTCCATATTGATCGGAAACTATCTGTTCTAACGATCATTGATCTGGATGGTAACTCTCGATATCCCAATTTCGAACAAGAATCGTGCAAGATAGCCTCAAAGTTTCCAGACAAAACCCTTCAATGTTAGTAACACATCAAACATCTAACGCATAATATCTAAAGGATGACAGTAATTATCCTTCTAGCGTTCCAAAGTTTACGGAATATTGTTTGTTCGCTAAATCTATAGCATTTGGCAAGTTAGCTATCGCACATCTAAGACACATGTCAGATCATGAGCTTATATGCTTCACATAAAACTAAGTACGATGTTAAATCAACGTCCTGAATTCAATCATTGATGCTAAACATAGCACAGAGAGATACCTAGCAATAAACTCGGCGTAATAGTTCGAAATCTGACACACAGAAAGGGAGTGTCCCAAATAAAGGACATCGAATTTTCTTCAAGTTCAACATAAAAGGTGGTATCTCAAGATAGATCAATGCAAAGATTCCAGCCCAACGCAAAATGTAGTATCTAAAACAACCATATTGAAAGCATCTCCAACGCAATCCCTCAACCCAATGCACAAAGCGAGGACATCTCAAAACAAGCGACATTGCAAATCTCTTCAAAGTATCAAACCCAGTGCTATAACTGACACTTGAGAACAAAGAAGACGACAAAATGTCGGTATCTACCCGAGACCTCTTCGATTGCATGGAGGCGCAGTAACAGCAGGGCGGAGCTGATAATCTTTTGTGGTGGGAGATTACCAATAGTAAATGGTGGTACATGAATTCGGTATCGAGCATGATCAGAAGCATTTTGTGGATGTGGATCGGCTTTCGCACCGGGCATTTATGTATATGTTCTCCCGTGACACTCTGGAGTCATGGCTAGCAGATTATTCAGCACTGCTCATCAGGGATATAATCGCTGTTCTCATCGCCATCGTCATATTTGTAAGTTCTCCAGCCTCTAAAACAGTAGATTGAACCGATCCCACAAAGAAAAAATCCCCAAGCGGAGGCTTTGGATAGATCCCTTGCCCCTCTCCTTCATAGCGCTTTTCACTTGCTCTTATTGTTTCACAGTCTTTGTATTACGAGTTCCATTCCCCAACCCCAACTTATCGGTGGGCTTTTCTGACCAGCCCTAGGATACCAGAAATATGGCAATATACCATATGGCAAATATGGCATATTGCTATAAATAATATGGTATATTACTGTGAAAAATATAGCGGCTTATCATTTTTTGTAAATATAGCGCAGCGTTTTATGCAAATGTGAAATAGCATTAAGGGTATCCATATAGTGTATAAACTAATATAGCGTATATTTATTCTCCTATTCAATCTGTTTGTAACCGCTTATGTTTACCTTTTATATAAAGCATCAATTTATAGCCCTCACCGTCGTTTACTTCGCCATCGCTTATTTCACCATCGTTCACTTCGCTATCACTCACTTCGCCGTTGTTCACCTTACCATTGCTCACCTTACCGTATCTTGTATCTTATAACCGCTACAGAACTTGTCGGGAAATGGATCATGTGACTTTTGGGCTGCTGTACGAATAATACGTCTAACCGTATTAGGCGTACTAGCACCTCGAGGACGTCTATAAAGTCGTCCTCCATTCCATAGATTACATAGAGAATAACAACGATGATTATACAAAAAGAGATTTAAGTACTTACACTTTAACTGACCAAGTTAATACCAACAGAACTAAACTGTATTGCTATCTTCAATTCTTAGTTTTATTCTATCTCTAATAATATATTCTATATTTTATAATTGCGTGATCTATTTTAATCGATTTTGAGCTGGGTATTTATTAGTATTTATAATAATAAACAGAACTTTGAAATAAATATAAATATAAATATAATATACTAGTTTTTTATTAATAAGAAAAATGAAACAAAAAAGAGTAATTTCGAAATTCTTATTATAGGATTTTAGAGGAATATATTTAATATTAAATATAAATAAAATAAAGAAGTATTAGAATATAAAAATTACTGTTATGCTTAATAATGGATTTGAACCAATAATATAAAATAATTATTTAAAAAAAAATGGTTAGTTAATTAGAATGGATGACTAAACGGAAATAATTTATAGTATAAAAACAAGCGTAAAAGCTTCTACTATTATATACATAAAAATGTATTAAAATGTAATTTATCGGAATTCTACAATAATATGGCATACTGCTATATTTCTGGTACCCTAGGGCAGCTGGAACATGCGCTTGGGGGTCACATCAGTTGCTCGAGTGCGGCTGAAACTGGATAAGGACAATATTAATCTTGAGATGGAATTGAGAGGGCCGGGGTATCGAGGAATGACCAGAAGAGATGCTGAATAGTTGCCAAAAAATTCGTAGGGTTAATTGACTTGGAACACTGATATATACATAAAGTCTTTGGGACTCGGTGCCTTCCAAATAAACCTGCACGGATCCGGAGAGAATAAGACCAGAGATATTTATATATTCCCAACACGTCTATGACTGATAATATAGGTCGTTGGTCTGTTATGAATCACTATTGCAATTGTACATGTGACTCCTATCCTCACGTGCACATCATCTGACAAATCCACCACGTGCACTCTTCTTCCCTATGATGTTAAAAACATTTATATCTGCGAAAGGCTGCATCGTGCATTCTATCCTCGTATCATTCTTCACATTTACCATCCTGCCAACTCCCACTATCAAAATAATATAAATAACGAACATATACATAAACACATACATCATAACTTCTATCCATCTGATGATCCTTATACCCTCTCATGGGGGCCATCCACAGATATCCACACCACTTTCAACCTCCTACCCCTAGCTCGCGAACACCCCCATCCGAACACATCAAGATTCAACAGTCAGAGCTCGAATCATGAGAGCTGCAATAGTACATACATAAGATATACACCACTTAAATAACGAGCCTTTACCTCATCACTCATATCTGTATCGGAACCCTTATCTAAAAATAGAAGCTCTGTTGTTGCGTCGCCTCCTTTCCCACTTTCCTATGATGAGCTTGTTAAGTCTTACCTTGCACTCAGTAACTACACAAGTACTTTCAACATACTTGTACATAAAAATTGAGTTTTTTCCACTGATGAGTTTCTTTTTATTCGTATGCTCATGTCCATCTATCGAGGGTATGTACTGCCCATCCATCCACTCATCCATTTTTTTTCATATCCCTATGCATTCTTTCTTTACTTCCTATCACTTTTCACTATTTCAATTGTTTTTGAAATCCACTCCGTTCCGTTCCATTTCATCCCAATCATTCACCTCATAAGCCCTCCATCCTATGAAAGAAGTGCCCCGAGCCCAAATCCACTCCAAACCCAAATCTATCCACTAAAAAATCATCAACTCCACGCCAGAGATGTTTCTCTTTTCGACTTTCCATGCCTGTCTATTCATCCATATCCATCTCCCCCCCTCCACTAACTGCTCTCCTCTCCACTTTCTCCTCCCCCCGCATAGTCCAAGCCATCATCCCCCAAAGAATCCTCATCGCCTCCACCCTATCCTCCGCTCGAAACAAATCATACCATTTTGTCCTCCAAACGACCGTCCTCTCAAACCCCTCTTTCCCATCATTTTCTCCTTCTAACACATCTAAAATCCCCTTCCCTACCCTCCCCCTCAGGAAACTAATATGGTGATTCAAACAACTAACCAAAAACACCTCATCCCAGGCCCCATTGACTCCCCCGGGTTTTCCAATCGTCATATACCTCGCCTTCTTATCCCACGTACTGGCTGGGGGTATCATCTTACGGTAATTTTCATATAGTTGTGCTTGACCCCCTAGACGCGCCGTGCGGGGTTTCTTTTGCGGGGGTCGTCTTTCGGGATTAAGAGATTGGACTTGGGAGCCAGATGGAAAAGATGGGAGAGAAGGAAGGGAATTTATACCGCCAATCTTTGATTTGATTTCGGTCAGGAGGGATTTATCTTTATCTTCTGTAGAGGATGTAGGAGTGGACGAGCAATTTGAAGTAGTGGCTTCGGTTTCTTTACCGATGGGACCTCCTTTTCCGCCGCCCCAGCGGGGGGTAGTAGTCCACCATTTTCCCTCTCCAAAGCGCTGTTCTTCTTTGCCTTCACGATTGCGTTGTTGGGCTGTGAGTAAAATCGTGATAATCTCACGAGCGAGATCGAGATTAGAGTCCAGGGGCGTGGTGAAAGATGTGGTTGAACGGCATGAGAGAGCTGCGAGGGGACCTTCGAGAAAGCCTGCGCGAGCGGAATTGCGATCGGTGGGAGTACGGTAGAGCATTGTGACCCCCATAGCTGAGAAGTGAGATGGGGATGAGAATTTTGATGGAGGCGGATGAATATGGAGACGTGGTTCGACGCGTGGGAAAGAAACATTACAGCCGAAATCATAGGCGACAAGCTTTATAAAAGCGGTTGTAATACCTTGGCGATATTCATGGGGGAGCTGGGAACCAGTACCAGTGCGGACGTGAGTTTGTTGGTGGAGTGGAATTGTATCTTGAGTGTCTTTGGATTCTCCGTCAATTTTGTTTCCGGTATCATTTTCAGCTGAGTCAGGAGTAACAGTATTTTTTGGGAGAGAAGTATCAATCCAGTAACTTGAGAATACTTCCAGGTTCTTGTAGAATTCATATGCATTACCTAAACGAGCTGCTGCTGTTCCCTTAGGTTGGGGAATTCTCCGAACTGTACGAAAAGCAGACGTGTTGTCAATGGAAAGCTCTCTTCGGCGGTCCAGGTAAGTCTTTACCCCTGGGCCTTTATTGCCATTACTTAGAGGTTTTCTACTTGCTATCGTCGCATCTTCTAAACTTTCCTCTGGAATACTTGTCCATTCTTCATCAGATGGAAGGAATGAAGGATCTGGTAAGAAATCACGAGGAGATACACTTGGAATGACGTGAATGCCTAGTGCTTCGAAATGGGATAGTTTTTACATCCATTGGTCGATGAACAGTTTGGAGAAATGTGACTAGGGGTACATCTCCTGGGGGAATATATTCTGGCGACTGGGGCGTGCTTGAAGGAAAAGTGAGAGGTGTCGGTGGCGGAACGACCCGAGGCTTACCATCTGTTGTGGTAGGTAGCGGTGCTGTAAAAGAGTAAGAATTTTGAACAGTCATGAAGATGAATCATATCCTATCCCATGATGTGGCAAGCCTGGATGAGGGAATGAAATTATCAAGTGCCTAGACGGCTACACAAGATAGAAGGAAGACAAGAGAGAAGCATGCAATGTAATCGAGAGGGAAAGAGCTTGGAAGGCTTCCCATCGCTTTGATCGGAGGTCCAAGAGTTCAAATGCTTATCGGCCCTAGTTGAATTGGTTTGCATTGAAGTTCATGGACTTTAGATATGCAATCACTACCTGACGAGGTGACCATGACTTCCTTTGAGGTATATGCTGATTATTGATACCGAGCATGTGAGAAATTGCTTCTTGTCACGACCGAGAGGATTGCACGATCGAAACTGGAGATTGACATTTCTATTGGGAAAAAGGATATGGGAAGATATGCGAATTTCATGGATCGGACTATTCTTCAGATTCCATAAAGATTTGGGCAACTTGAGCCAAGGATGGAGAGCACAGGTATCCATAAGGAAGAGGCGATCGCTTCAAGATAGAAAATAATAAGAGAAAGAAGTTTCAATGCTTACCAAGACTTGCGAAATTACCAAACATGATGATGGTCTTCTCTTTGGTCCCTGATCTATATATGCTGGTTGCTGGGGTTATCTGGGGGGCTCCTTTAATTCTACCTGTACAGATCCTCGTGAGACCAGATTATGTATGTATGATGGATGGAGGATGATATATATGTATGTATGTATGTATGTATGTATGTATGTATGTATGTGTGTGTGTGTGTGTGTGTGTGTGTGTGTACGTATCATGGAATTTTCCAAAGCCTCCAATAAAATCTTCAAGTAGAATTAAGCTTATTGATGTGTCGAAGCGATTTGTGTGAATTGAAGTACTTCTGATGTGAAGAGTCCTCGCTGTGATGTAGCCTGATTGATTGTCATGGAGAAAGTACCTGGGGGCTGAGGCAAAGATGCAAAATAGATGGTTATCTTTGAATACCTAGGTAATGCATACTACCTAGGTACTTGGGTACTTATTTCATGCTTCGTATATATTGTCGTCCAAATTGTGTTTCTCTTCCAATCAGTTCCTTGGGTTTAGTGGGCGGTGTATTGGTTTCAATTTTACCTCCTACTAATAGTAATCAAGGATATTGATGCATCAGTTCGGATTGCGGATAAAATTTATGTGCAGCAACGAATTTGGAATAAAACGGAAAGGGAAGAATTTGTCTATTCTACTGTATGGGTTTACACGCATAAGAAAGGGATTAGGGATTAGCTATCATGAAGTTTGAGTTTACAGAAAGTTTGGAGGTTTATTATTTAGACAGCCGTTTATGAGTTGAAGAATTAAAGTGAATTTTGTATAGCAATTGTATATGGAGGAGGATTGTGTACATATTGAGGAAAGGAAAAGTATCGAGGGAGTGGTGAGGAGAGTATCAAGGCGAGTAGGGAGGAGAATATCGAGGAGAATATTAAAGGTAAATATTAAGAAGAGTACTAAGCATAGCGTTGAAGAAAGTATCGAGGAGAGTATTGACGAGACTATTGAGGAGAATATCGGAGGATACCAAAGGTAAATATTAAGACGAGCATCAAGGATGGTATCGAAGCAAGTATCGAGGAGAGTATCAAAAATAGTATCGAGGATAAAATTAAAGATAGTATTCAAAAAAGAATCAAGGAGAGTATTGGCGAGACTATTGACGAGAGTAGCTACTAGGTACTTATTGAGAAGAGGAGAGAGCACCGTCCCTTCTTATGTCTAAGATGGCGCCATTAGACGAATTGACTTGGTTGATCATAAAAAGATTCATGCATCCTTATAAGGCCGGCGCCGGATTACAGTTTATTATCATAGAACCTTCTTCCTTAACTTCCAATCCACTTGGTAGTGAACCTAAGCACAACCAGGGGGCAAGCTTCTGATGCTCGTTTTGTCAATGTTGCATACGTCTATTTACACACAATGAATTACTTAATAACAACACTGGCGAGGGAGAATACTGGAACCCCCTTTCCTCGGCATCCGTACATGCAGTAGTAATCATATCATCCAAATCTAGCTCTTTCATCTTATATGGCCTCATATAAGTTGCAGAGTAGACTTCGGTACAAGATCTAGACTCGTGACAAGATACTTGCAATTCAACTGTTCAATCGCGATCATTGTTATGAACCCAACTACTGGCAATATCATACATATCATAGCCGATCGTTATTCTCTCGTGTTTCTTTTTATTGAATGATAGGACAATGTGTTCATATATCGTTCGTTGTAAGAGGAGAAAACCGAGCATATCATCTCCATACTCGGACCAGAAGATCCCCGGGTGGATGGGGTCACCCCTACTAAACGTTGCACTATGCTAAATTCGAAAAGTCTGTCTCGCATGGCACAAAACGAGTATGACCTCAACTTTACAACCTTAATATTAATATCCCAAGGACTAAGTTTAAGTGACTTGGCTTCTATATGATAGTTCTGTATGCTATTCTTCAATCAATTTGATACTACCTATTGTCTAGTAATACTACGATAGGTATAGTATAGATCATAGCAGTTGAGTCCACCATATAAAAGTTGATTCGGATGGAAACAAGTTGGATGAGGGAAGAGTGGATAGCGGTGACCTCCGAAGAGACATCTTGCCAAGAAGGTTCATGGAGGTTCAAACAAGGGAACATGGTAGCCAAACGTAGAGGTTGGTGATGTGAACTTCTAGTTCACTTCAACGAGCTGTTCTGCTGTTCCAATTGTGTGGGAGGAAGTAAAGCCAAAGAATTCGAAATTTCTCCGATGTCATGATGGTGAAGTTCATGAAAGAGAATGTTTATATATGCAGGTACTATAAAAGAAATGAACTCCTTGGACTTGGCATGATCACTTAGGGGTAATGAAGTATAACGCTGGCGCAGTTTGTACAACATTGCCATTTAACCAGCTGCACCAGCTGCACCAGAAACGGTTCAATAGACATGGGAAGAACTCGGAAGGATATCTAGAACCTGTCTTTCAATTCCCAACCCCCAAAAGCTAGCTACCTACAGTAGCACTGTACTCCGTACTCCGTACTCTAACTCTAACTCCAACTCCAACGGTTCAACGTCGGATAATGAAATAGTTGGTGATTCGCTTCTGATATGATTCTAGTTTTTCTTTTCTTTTTCGAGACTAAACAAACTAGATTAAATAAAAAGGAAGATATACATTAAATTGCACTCACTAGGTAGGTGTTTATCTCTTTGTACGAATCAATTTATTATCTCGAAAGGAATGATTGTGAAATAGTTGAGGCCAATACACGTACGCCAACAACAAGTAATCAAGGTAGTGGTAATACATACTTATTACTGTAGCATCGCTTATAGGAAGTAATCTTCCATTACCCCTTCATGATAATAATACTACCGACAGAATACAGTACAAAATGTACCAAATCCCCGCTATTTTAATCTAATTTGGCAGGAAACAAAGACTAGGGATATTCTGGAGTCTGTACTCTGTACATATGGCAGATAACAGCTTAAGTTGCTTTCGTTGCTTTCCTTGCTTAAGTTGCTTAAACCTATTAGATAGTTCTAACCTTACCCTTTAGCCTTTGAAGAAACAACTAATTTAGCAGCCTTTATCCTATTATATCCCATCCTATATCCTCCTATCCCTATCAACCAATTCAGCCTTTTCTACAACCCTACTATCTATCACTCACGCGGTGAGCATGAAATATCAATAGTACCTCAATAGTATCAATCATTCAAAGATTTCTCTACTAACCAATAATATCATGTGAATTAGATTGAATCGAAGCCTTTTCAATCATTCTATTGATTTCCAATTCTACAATCCCTCCACCTACATCATTCAATTCATCTTCTGTCCCAAATGGCAGCGGCAAGGCCCTTATCTCTTGTTGCTTACGGAGCGTTTTTACCGCTTTCAGTGTGAAAATGTTCGATTGACTGGGAGGCAAGCATTTATGAAGGCCAGAGCGTAAAACAAACCGTGTATCAGGTTTGCAACATTATGCCCCCCTCCCCAGTGTAACAATAGAAGATCATAGTCTTTCGATCTTTTTTCCTTGGTGAACAAGGAATTGATCCTCATTATGTTATTGTGCCTATGGATTTCGTGATTCTTCAATTTTGTTTTCACTTTTTTGCTTTGCAATTTCATTGTTGGTTGCCATTCGATAAGTCGTCGACAACATACCATTATGAAAACAACTTGAAAGGCCGAGGAGCCAACACACAAATATTCTTCTTGAGCGCCCATTTAATACTTTTGTTTGTAGTGACCGGTGTTGCTTTTATTTTCTTACATCATGTCGACAAGCGCGAACCTGCCGGCAGGATTTTCAATCACTTCTATCAATGGTGTACGATGTACTGCTGTCCCAAGGTCGGCAGCTGAAGTATCATCAGTAGTTACTACTGCAGTTCCGGTTTCATCCGTTCCTACATCTACATCTTATTCATCCAGTTCAACATCCACATTAACACCTACCACTTCAACCTCGTCGTCGACTCCTGAGGATACTACTCAAACCCCACAGCCCGTCTCAACATCGATTAGTATAGTAACAGCGGCGACGAGCACGCCAGTGACTTTTGCTGCGGAAGTACCAGCGGTACAATTTTCAAGTACTACTACTACTACTACTGCTGCTGCTGCGGTTGAATCAACAACAAGTACACCATTACCATCGCCTCCACCCGCTCTAGCAGCTGCCACTTCAAGTGTATCAGAAACACCGACAACTTTGACAGATATAACCACAACAACATCTGCTATTCCGGCATCTAAAGGCACAAACCCAACTGAATTATCAAGTGCCTCATTAGCAATTGCTCAAAGTGAACTAAGTACTATAGCTTCGACTACTCATAGCCCTACAATCCACGCAACTTCAGTAAAGAGCGCCACGGCATCATCAACAAAATCAGTAGAGTCGCCGTCTGGTGGTGGGATATCTTCGCTGGGCCACTTAATGACTGCACCAGTAATTGCAGGAATACTAGGTGGTATTGGATTCCTTGCAATAATTGCATTGCTTATCTTTTTCTGCAACAGAAGACGGAAGTTGAAGAGGAATTCTCTCCTCACACCTCTAAACCCTGGTACTCGGGATCAATTCTATGATATTGATAAGAAGACACAAGGCCAATACTATGATATTTATGATGATTCCGTAGGATCGGCAGGTCGGGGTACAAACTTCAGGGCACAAATAGGTGGTGCTGCAACAACTTTTGGTGCAGGTGTGGCTGGCATAGGTTCTACTCTTAAATCTCATGTCCATCCAGGAAATAAACCAACCATAAATCTCAATAGAGGGAACTCTCAATTTTACGAGGCACCAATTCCATACCATAGCAGGAATAACTCTGTGATGTCTATACATTCATTGCACTACGCTGCAAGAGATCGAGCGGACGATCTTACGAGTAGGGTTAAAGGTGTATTCCGGAGAACCCAAAAAGAAACGGATCCTTTTGCGATGGCAATTGGAATGCCGAAAAAGCAGGCCAACATCAACACGCGCCAGGAGTTCGGGAACTTGATGGACATGGATGATCGAAATTTGTTGTTAAAAACTGAGCGTCGCCATCTTTCCCTTTCTTTTCCGACTCGGGTTCCGGACAGATCCTTGGCAATCTAGGGTTAGATTTTGGTATTCCACAAGATCCATTTGCAGACCCTGTTTCAAAGATGGCAAAATCGAAACCGAATATTAATCCTTTCGCGGACCCTAATATGTGGGATTCCATATCTCGACCTGATCCTGCCAAGCCGAGAACCAATACATATATGAATGATATCCGTCGATCTCGCGGTGAGTCATTGGATAGTACTACTCGAGGCCATAAGAATGCATCAAGCAGTGTGTATGGGCCTGCTGCATATCGCACCCCCGAGCATCAGTAATGTATCGCGATATCCATCAAGTATAGCACCCAGCACGGAGAGCTTTCGCGATAACTTTATACTCTACAGCTTCCAACCTTAATAATACACGTAGAGTGGCCGGCCGATCCGATCCTTTTGATCTTGAGCGTCCAGAGCTATGGTTACCTATATTGGCAAATGGTGTACAAAGGCTCCAGACAGAACTAGTCCTGTTTCAATTGAACGTGGCTCCAATTTGTATCCAGATCCATTGATGATGCCTAATTCTAAACCAGATCAAGCGTCCATAATACCAACCCCGAGAGTCACGACCAATGACTCTAGAATACCAAGTCAAGGGACTTATGAGAGTAAATACAGTAGCAGAACATCAATGGGTGACTGGGGAGACCCAGGACCAGATATCGGAAGCGGACCGAATAGTTTGGCCAATAAAGGGTTTTATGGAATGAATGGAAACATGAATTAAGAATGGGATTCCAGGAGGAACGAGGATTAATGTCAGTTTGATGAGTGGCACGAGTAGTAGAGGAGGGGCTGGAAAGGCTAGATGATGATAGCGATCAAGATGAAAATGACTTTTTTTTTTGTGGGATGGACTTTGGGGAATGTAAGCAAAATATACCACTGGGGGTCCACTTGCCATTTGATTGGGGTGGAACTGGCGTTAATCTATGTTTGTGGGTTTGTGATAGGGATACAACGAATGTATCGAATATGTGTTTATGTTCGAAAAAATATAGGATGAGAAGAGAAGGGAAGGGCTCGGGTGCTTGTACAATAGGAGAAAATTTCCTTACCAGGTATATTGGCTGTAGGATAGGGAGGGGCAACTGCCATCACATCCTTCTTTGGACACGAAGAAAAACCCGCCACATATGGTATTATTTATCCGTAGTTGAATACTAGTTTCCACAAGATTTTGGGTATATTCTTGAAATCTTTGTTCATATAGATCTGGATCTACTTTCAGTTTTTCCCGAGAGCTGGAGTGTAGAAATATATTTAGCCATTTTCAGGACAGATTGATAGATTCATTGTATGTCATCAAATACCTAGTGTATATTTAAACATCAAAAGCAATAATACTCGGGTAAATGATTGAAGAATGAAAAGACAAGTAAGGGGTCAGGTTGGTTGTAAGATTCTTGACTTACTGCCTGATTATCAAGGCATATATACCCCCCACTAGCGTCGGCAAAATTTTACACAGCAGCCCTAACAAGCAACAAGTTGATGCAAAACCTCAAATTTCTTTCAACTTCCCTTCTTCTTTCTTTGGACGACCAGCCAATTCTTCTCCCACCTCATCGTCTCTCCACCAACCACCTTCCTCTCTTTTCTTCTTTCACATTCAACCCAAGATACGAAACATGGGTGTCCCTTTCGATTTCGCGCCTGATAGGCCAGATCATATCGATGCTATCCTCAACGGACTCGATCGTTACAATCCTGAAACTACCAATATCTTTCAGGAATACGTGACACTACAGTGTGAAGAGAAGACGTATGATTGTTATGCTAATTTGGCGCTTCTAAAACTGTGAGTTGGATCATTTTTGTTTTGTGTTTATTCTCCTGCTAGAGAGTGGAAGAATGAGGAAAAGGGTGCGGAAGCTCAAAGATCTTGACTCATATCTGAAATTGCTCATTGCCAACCAATAAACTGGAGAATGAGGAAAAATATGTCTATATGATGAATGAACGTTTAACGTTCCCTATTACCTGAAACTTTGGAGAATGAATCCCTCCATTTCATGAAGTTTATTATTAGCTCTATCTGAAAGACACGATACATGTCAATTTTCATGCCTCATCAAAATCCCATTTGGAACAATTTAACTGATTTACCAAACCCAAACCATAGCTATCAATTCAACCCCCACCTCACCAAAGACGAAACCATAACCAACATCCTTGTCAAATCCCTCACCGTCTTCCCCTCCCCAGACTTTAGCCTCGCTCTCCATCTCCTCCCACCCCACATCCTCACACCCATTTCCGCTTCCTCGGCCCTCCCTGCCGCAGGCGATGCCCCTCTCTCTGAAGCGGTCCAAAAACTTGCCGTCCTCAACACTCTTCTCTCCTCGGCAAACTACAGTCAATTCTGGTCGACCCTCGACTCCGATGACCTATATGCTGATCTCATTGCCGACGTCAGCGGCTTTGAAGAATTAATCCGTATCCGCATCGCCTCCACCATTTCTCAATCCGTACGCGAGATCGCTACATCCGAGCTAGAGAACTGGCTCGGAATGAACGGTGAAGCATTTGAAAAATTCATCAAGGAGGTGTGTGGATGGACTATAGAAAATGGCGTCGTGATCGTTCCATTGAACAAGGAGAACGAGGCAAAGGGAACCGTGGTTCGGGAAAATGTCAAAATAGAACAATTCTCGAGGGTAATTAAGAGAGCTTATGAACAACCCGCTTAAGCGTAGCGGTTGGGTATTATGAGATATGCTTGTATGCAAGGGTTAATGGTTTGGAGGTTGGCGTTATATCAGGGTGTCCTTGAGGAACGGGAAAAGATGCATACTCTTTATTTGTTTTGCATCTCGCTCGATGACGAGGATCTCGAGATGGGTGGCTGGCTTCTAGACGTCGCATAGATAGTAGCAGCATTGTGAATCTTTTCTTCACTCGTAAGATGCATTGCGAACACTATTGCAAATAGCCGAATGAAATAAAAAAAGTCAAAGCCCCAATTATGCTTCAATTCTCATGATATCTGCAAAAATGACTATTTATTGATGATCGCAAGTCGTCTCTTACTTCTTTCCACCCAGCTCTTCCCATTGCACCCCAGCCCATTCCTCCACATATCCCGTCTCCCCACATTCCACCCAATTAGGCACACAATCTTTCTCGCAAACACCCAGAATCACCGTCCCCAATCCATTCCATCAAGACCCTTTTTCCTCCCTCTCCAACTCCATGATCGCATGCGGAGTCACCTGCACTTCAAAAACTCTCGCAGCTCCACAATTCGCACATCGCGGTATCTTCCAGTTTTCACTCCCACTACTAACTCTAACTTTCTCATTCCCATTCCCGGCATCCGCAAAAACTTCCCCACAGAATCGGTTTTGGAGTAGAGTAAAGGAGAGCCACGGAATTCATAACGAATTACTTGTTCAGGGTTTTGGGAGAGACGATCAGCAAATTTCTGAAACGTGGTATCGTGGGTGGATTTCGAAGATTTCTTTATCTTCTTTTCCGCCGGATGATGAGTCGGGAGTATCGTCGACGATTGTGGCTTGAGGGGGTGGAGGCAGAGGTTCTTTATCGAGGGTTCATAGTCGGCATCTACGAGATAGAAGAGGGGGTAAGAGGTTGGGAGAGAGGTTGTGGGCCAAGGCTCTTGAGGTGGAGGAGTCGAAGAAGATGGTTGAGATTGCGGGTTATTGAGGGAGAGGGCGGATGCGAAGGTTTTGGGGAGGGTATCTTTTGGGGTTTCCGAAGAAGTGGGCTCGGGGGATGGAGAAGGAACTTGAGGGGGTTTGGCAGCGAGCTCTGACGTGGAGAGGCCGGCAGCTGCAAAAGGGTTCGAAGATGTATTTCCTCCCGCTGCTGTAGAGAATGGATTTGAGCCCATGGCGAAAGGATTTCCTGATATCGAGGGTTTAGCTCCAAACAAGGTTTCTCCAAATTAACAACTGGTTTCGTAGCCTCTGGTCTTATGTTCTCTTTCTCAATTTCTCTTGCTTTTGGCTTGCTTGCAGATTTGGTAATCCGTGTACCGCGCAATGCGCGAATACTTCCTTCCTTTCTCCGACATGTTTTGCGGCGACATGTTAGCACATAGAGACGGCGTTCATGGTCATGAAAGTGGGAGGGAGATCAGCATTGAGTTGAAGGATCAGGACCATAAGGTCATTGCAGACTTTGCATTTCGCGAGGGTCGCAGATGGAGGGTGGTAGGGTCGATCCAGGTCTGGGGATGAGTGTCAGTTATATTTGAGTGAGTATCTCAAAGGTGATGAAGTATGAGCTTTTCTGGAAGATCTAAAAAGATAATTGGAAAGAACTTACGGGCTCACCACCTAGATAACTGATTGTATCATCCTGAGCTTCTTTTCCAGCATAACCAAGTAACACATTGGTTTCCGTGTAGTCCTCTTCTTCACCACCGGATGAATCGCTATCGTATGGAGCCATTGCAGCACGAAGTACAATGAATGTAACGATTTCAACGGAATATAACGAAAAGACCAGGAAATCGGTGTATTAATGGCTTGGGTAAAGTATTGGTTGATTGTATCTAAAAACTTCTATCAATACATTGCCCCGCGATAACATTTTTACACCCCACCGAAACTTTTTTAAGCGAGCGTAAGGCTGAATATATGCACGGGCCATATCTCGAAGTGAACTCTGTATCTTTTAATCCCCAACAAGCTTCCCCTTGGTGAGCTCCCGGTGAGCTTGATTCCTTTTCCTTTTTCGGATTTTTCCAATGTAACCTCATAAGTCTTCTCTTTCCGTGAGAGGTATTGTCACGATTGAAACATCGATCGATTTGGTCTAGTAAAGTTCTGATGAGCACATACTACTGGAACCATCTCAGCCATGAATTCTTCTATCATAACGTGAGCACAAGTAAGAGTTGGGGCCACAGCTTTCCGCGCCCCTTTCATTTTCTCACCCAAAACCTTCATTTTTCAGCTTTTAAAATCCTTATTAAATTATTAATTATTAATTATTAAATTATTAAATTATTAAATTATTCAATATTATAAATTAATTTCAAATATATATAGAATTTTTTAAAATTATATTAAAATAAGTCAGATTATTTTCTATAATTTTATTTTATATCATTCTAACTATATAAAGTTAAAAAAATCGCTTATTTTGTATAAGAAAAACGTTATAAGATTTTTATGAAAAATTTCGATTTTAAGTTACTTTAACTTTTTTAATAAAGATAAATAAAAATAAACGGCTTTATTTTTTGAATTTGATTAATTTGAAAATATAAATAACAAAAATCTCAAAAAATAATCTCTTAGTATTATAAAAGTTATTAAACATTTTAATTTATAAGAAAACATGAATTTTGCAGGGATTTTGTCACGAAAATGCAAGGGGTGCGGTAAGCTGTGGCCCCAACTCTTACAATTTTTGAAAGTTATATCCCAACCATTATTATGACTGCAAGCCAGATACTTCGTAGTCCCTTACAATAAGATGTTTATTCAATACATGGGTATCATCTCGATTTTTATATATCTTCTTACAATACACTTCCTACTAGCATTTAATTCATGTCTCCTCAATGGATTTCTATCCTCGACACCATATCACCCCCTAAACGAGCAATTTCTGCCAGTATTGCCGACTTGTTAATTTCGACATTTTTAGCCTCTTCCAAGTTCTCATCTTTTTCCTTCACTGGCTTTGCCGCATATGCCAAATTCACCTTGAATGTTCTCGGGATTTGCTGTTTGCGGGTTCCATAACCCTGCAACTCGTGAGATATCCGTTGCACTATGGAAAAAGACGATACTGCCATTGTAGAGGCTCTCTAATTCCTCGTTGAACATCTGGATAGGTTGATAGTCGACCTTTTCGACGCTTAATTCTGACTGCACTTCGAGGTTTTTGAAGCGATGTGATACCTTTCCCTTTGAGATACCAGTAGCTTTAGGGTTCAAATGAATGATAAAATTATAGTCATTCGTCGATGCTGCAAATAGTGATCTAGGATCCAAGCCCAGGCTTTGGTCTTTAACGGCTTTACAAGCTGATCGTGCGAGAGCAGTCATTCGTGCGGGCTATCATTTTTGATGGCCCTTTGTCAGTGAAAGCAGTGCCTGTTGTATCATGATTCGAAGCTGCAAATACGACTGTACGATTCATGCCTGCCTGGGTCAATTTTCCGCCATGCCTCTAGCCTGGTATTGATGGTGGAAACGTCCTTGTCTGTCATCGACGGTGAAGTCTACTATCAGTGGGCTGATCGCCAATCCCATTTCGAGATAAAAAGTAAGGTCCGTAAAAACCCAGACATAGCACTTGACGTGCCTGTTCAGGGATAAGGTTGCAAAAAGGTTCGAACTGCTAAAAGCTCTATAAGCTCGCCGCTGACATGTCCTGAAAGCATGTGGCGGTCGAACCATTTTTTAACGAGACGAATGGTTGGTGATAGAAGAGGAAATCGAGTACAATGTGTCGATATCGATTGAGTATGCAATGGAGCTTAATGTTAAACCGTTTATAAACAGAAAGCGCCGAAACTGCATCTTCTCGTGATCGATTATCACTGGACTTATCCTTGACTTGACGTTCGAGGAGTGTTTGCTCTCGCTCATTATGGATTCGAAGACGGAATGTGGCACCCGAGGATAGAACACATCCAAGAAGGCACAATTTTGAAGTGGTAGATCTTCATTCTCCATGCCAAGTCTTGTGCTTATGCTGTCATTTAGATTCAACCAAAAGCTCGCCAATCTTAAGAAGGAAAGCAATCTTAGTTCTTCAATTGAATTGCAACAACATCATCTGGCCATCGTCCAGATCCCTCGAACTGAATTAAAACATCGGCTGGAGTATCTAGAGGTTGTCTCGGTCCGAATAAAGGAACTTTCAATTGATGAAGACCGCAATTGAGGATCCACCGCAGAGAGTTGTTTTTAACTGCAACGGTAGACTCTCCATATCCCTGATATCTTTTTCAAAAGCATGTACGCCTGTCTGAGAACTTCGAAAGCCTTCGAGCTACTTCCATACGAGGGTAGTAGTTTCTCAAAACCCTCACCCAATGAAGCTCAATCCTTTGCCTACTTCAGCTCCAAAGTGCCGCTGCACAAGATATGTGACAATATCCTCGAAAATGGAGTAAGTTGACCCAGGTGCCCAGACTAAACTCTCAAGAATGCTTCCATCTTTGAAACGTCTTAACTCCGCTTTCTCACCCCAGAACTTCTGGAATTTTGCTGCCCTTTTTTTATCTTCTGCTGGCGGGCCATGGTCAACTAGACGGCTGATATTTTTTGGGTCAAAGAGAACCGCAAGACTCAAAGTTTGGTCATTACTCGTTACCGGCCCCGCATTTCTGACTGACCATGATTTTGTTTCGATACCCTTGATATCTAAAAGCTTGATCCTATCGGACAAACCTTCCTTCAAGATGGCGAACACACGATTCGCAACGGTGGTACTGTGAATTTTATGATCACAATTGAATGCACCATCTTTTTGGGGAATCGGAATTTTGACGATGCAATCGTACTTTTGCAAGATTTGATCAGCTTTTGTGATGAAGGTTGGTTGAAATTGGTCAAAAAGTAGAGTCATTGAGCATCATCAACGAAATCTTTGCTTCATCGCGTAGTAATTCGTAGAAGATGGCGTCATTTTGTAAAGAACATTCACGCCTCTTGGGCCATCGTAAAACATTGGGACGTCGGATTTCGCCGCTTGGATATCCGATGCCTCATAAAGCATTGGGTTTTTCATCAGATCATTAGTCGACAAATATTGTACGACGGCCTTGAACATCTGGTAGCTGCTATAACCAGGGGATAGAAGACTATGTCCTCTAGAACCACCCCCTTTCAATAGAAGAGCTGTCAAGGCTGCCCACTCAAAGTGTCCTATCCCTCCCTGATATGTAGCGCTACCAAAACCTCTCTGTCGCAGCCATATTCTTCCAAGCAGACACGCATCTTTGAATCCTTCTGATGTCTTGGATGCAGCATGGAGGAGCTGGAGATATGATTCAAAGTTACAATCCGCGCTCAAGGATGAATTGTAGAATGGTGAAGGTTCCGCTGCAGTGGTGTCGTTACCTGCTCCATCCTTAGGGCGAATTGAATTTTTCGCAGGGTGTAGCTTTGCTTCAGCAAAAAAGCCTCGAGGAGCAGCAGGAATGATATGAACCTCAAATCGTGAATTTGGATCAGTTTTAGTGCTAGCTTTCCATCTAGCTACTAAAATCGGATGTAGGCTGTTTCCATTCAGATATTCATATTCCAGATTCAGATCCGGTATTGAAGTATGGAGTCCAGCCGCTATTGTTGCTAAATAGTAAGCCCTCTTGTAAAAGTACCTATAATTAAGGTAGTCTTTTTCTTGAAAAACCGACTTTGGCATGTTCACAATCATATATCGACACATAAAGGCCCTTCGGACTTCACCATAGTCCTCAATGAATAGCTTCCAACAACATTAATGCCGCATGGTTTCGAATATACAAGTTTGTAGGCTGCATTGTTGTCGGGTTTAGGATCAGGAAAGGGAATGGCAATCTTGTGAGTTTTTAGAGAACAATTTGATGGCATCAGGAATCTACACAGCATATATCAGTGTCTGGCACAAGCCAATGATCCAGAGAACTCACGGAAAGGGACTCTCCATCGTCAATTCCTTCAATGGCGTTCTTGACTTGGTGCAATGCGGATTTTATTCCTGCAGCGCGCTTTTCGTAATTTGGCCGCACTTCGTTCAACAGCTCATCTACTTGGAGTTTGAACATGCTTGACTTATAGAGACCACCCGCATACAGTGCTGCGTCTTGATCGTCATGGCGTCGTTTCGCAGGCGGGTGTTTGGGCTTTGATTGAACTTCATCCACATCGTCTGATGAACTCTCTTCATCTGCGGAATCATCTACAATCTTTTCATTGTCCATCTCTGACTTTTGAAGTTGCGGACCCTCGTCATCACTTGTGTGTGCCAACTTGCGTCGCTTGGTGGTAAGAGGTGCCATGATGGAATTTTAAATATCGTTGATTGACTGCACAAATCTTGTCAGCCTTCTCTCCCAAAATTATATTTTTCAAAAAAGTTGCGAAATGTCTTAGCACTAGTATGCGCTATATTTAAGCTTAGTTATTATAGCCTCCCTATCCTAGCTCTCCGATAGCGGCGGATAAGGGCGGGTGGATAAGGTTATTGCACAAATTACTACCTAGCCCTGACACTGATTGTCACAACCTAAGATCCAAGTGGGTTAGATTTTGAGTGAATTTATACATCATATATACTCGTGGACATCATATATTGAACACTTTAATCAATACATTACATCCATAACTTCATCCATTTCAACATACATCAAAGTTCAAGATGTCTAATATTGAACTTGGAGAGTCTGTCCCTGCTTTGACACCACATGTAAGTACTTCTTCAAATTTCTTACCATATTAAAGAAATATATAAGGAAAACTCTTTCAAGTTGTGACTCAGGTGCCATATGTTCCTATATATTGATCTCTAATACTTTCCAGGCCACGAGTGTTTCATTGCCAACATGGAAAGACAATATTGGATACGAAGAGGGTGACCAAAGGGTTGTGGGAAAGATGACTACTGGATATCCACGGTCAGTTTTTGGAAATTCTCAATTCTTCCCAGTTACTTTCATTAAACTCATACTGGTCTCGTGACTCAGGTTCTTCATCCACAAACTTATCGCCGCTTTTGCCGATGATATTGTTAAAGCATATGGATGTCGCAATGAACAGGCAATGCTCTTTCCATCCGCCAAGACTGCTAGAAATTGTGTGGCGTTTATGCTTTCGAGGGAGAAGTCAATATCTCCAAGTTCGCTGAATGTGGTCGATTTGATTTTTGACCGCAATCCAGGATCATCGGAAGTTCTTACCAAAATTTCCCCATCCATTTCAGCTGTATTGTATCCCAAGGAATTGTTCCCGGTTGCGAAGCAATACTGGCAGCATTCAGGAGATGGCGTCTCTAGTAGAAGGGCTGAATTTTGCCACACACTCTTCCAAGAAGGTTTACTAGTAAAAAAGACAAGTCCGCCAAGCTCTCAGAATGGCGATAAGCTATGCAAAGGCCCCAAAAGATACCAGAAAGGCTCCATAGACAAGTCATCTAGAAGTCACAACGGCTCAGGTAGTGGCGATGGCCATCAGTCCTGGATCATGCCGATAAACTCTGAGGCTCGGGAAAGTTCGCAGTTCTTGGAAGAACGCTTTGGGCGAAACCTTGACGTTTCTTTTGTGGACAACGCAAAATCTGCGATTCGCCGTCGAATAACAGGTTCCCTGATCGGTGAAGTGGATTTAGCCGAGACCCCGAAAACAGATACGACTTCCAACATGCGTGGAGTCCCAGAGCTTTCCGAGGAAGATGTTTACCTTTATCCTTGCGGAATGAACTCGATTTTCAATGCCCACCAAATGTTGTTGAAAACGAAAGGTTCCCTGAAAAGTATATCTTTCGGCTTCCCATACGTTTGATACTCTCAAGATTCTGCAAAAGTTTGGCCCCGGTTGTAAATTCTATGGAAATGGTTCCTCTGAAGATTTGGATGATTTGGAGAACAGATTGAAAGCAGGAGAAAAATATCTTGCACTTTTTTGTGAATTCCCGGGGAATCCCATGCTGAACTGTCCGGATCTCAAACGAATCCGGGCACTGGCCGACAAATATGACTTCGCTGTGGTAGTTGACGAGACTATTGGCAATTTTATCAATGTCCATGTCCTGCCATTTGCAGACATAGTGGTGAGCAGTCTTACAAAAATATTCTCCGGTGAATGCAACGTCATGGGTGGGAGTGCCATTTTCAACACTAGTGGAAAATATTATCAAGCCTTAAAATCGGTAGCTAGAACTGAATATGAAGATAACTACTGGGCCGAAGACGTTATGTTCATGGAACGAAATAGCCGAAATTTCGTGCCTCGAATCGAGAAGATTAATGATAACGCCGAAGTCATTTGTGACATTCTTCGATCCCACCCACTGGTGAAGTCGGTCTACTACCCCAAATACAATACCTCTAGAAATTTCTACGATGATTGTCGTGCACCAAACGGTGGTTATGGCGGCCTTCTTTCATTCACTTTCAAGGAATTGTCACAAGCGGTTGCATTTTATGACAAGATCGAAACCGCAAAAGGTCCAAGTCTAGGAACAAACTTCACATTGACCTCACCTTATGTGATCTTAGCCCATTACATGGAACTGGATTGGGCGGCACAATTTGGAGTACCCGCGGAACTCATTCGTATCAGTGTTGGTCTTGAAGATGCCAATGATTTGAAGGCGAGATTCGCAATAGCATTGAAAGCAGCAGAGGATGCAGGTTCTTGATCACTTGTAACATTTAAATGTATGTAGTCTGCGATGCATTAGAAGGTGTTCGTCTTCAAAAGTCCATAAGCTCACTCGCCAACGAAAGAATTAGAACAATCTGAAAATAGTAGCTCTTGAAATGATGCTGAATATATGAATGAACATATGCAATAGCCATGAACTATCCATCAAGAATCATTGAAGATTAGTGATATTGAATGTTAATTGCCGTGAAGAGAACACGATGTTCATGAATGATTTACTCTACCTGATCCTCTTCAATTCAAGAACTATTTACCTAGTACGCTACAAAGATGTTGCCTGCTCAGGTGATATCAATGCAATCTTCAAGAAAGACCAGTAAAACAAGTCATTCATTTCGATATGACACATAGAATCTGTGCCACATTGTCCAAAGGATCTTGGGACTACTTACAAGAACCTCAAAGTACCGAGGAGTTGATGCCCTCCCTGATTCTGGTTTCCTTTGTTAACAGTTCGGCTGTCGTTTCTAGTTGCGCCAATTGTACATGTAATACTTCATTTGATATAATTCAATATAGATAATCTCACCAATAGTACGCAGGTAGGTAATAATTTACCATTATTATTATTTGTTCGCGATTGCGGTTAGGTGGTATCCATCGATAGTAGTGAATGGGGTTAATTATTTGTCAGGTGTCTTCGTTAATTCTAATACGCGTTAAGGTTAAACGCGTTAACCTCCAAACGGGATTGACTTCAATTCATAAATAATTTTACGACTCAACTCTGACAGTTATTAAAGTAAAAAAAACAGCAATATGGCTCCTCTAAAGCGTGCAAGACACGAAGAGGAGGATATTATTGCCATTGAGAGCGCAAACCCAGCCTTACGTCATGATAATGTAAGTTACTTCCAAATCGAATACCTACTACTATTTTTTTTGGCTCTTGTAAATTTGGCAGCATTCTCCACCCTCAAGCATACTTGCAAAACCCCATTCAGGCTCATATATCTGACATTTTATTTTAGCAACGCAAACGCAAACGCGCCAAAACCTCGAATGACCAATCCTCATCAACGCCGTCACAATCTCGCGATGGCAACCCCAGTTCTTCCGAGAATAGCAGCGGTGATGAAGAAGATGAAGAAAAGGCCATGCCTCCAGGGACTCAGTATGAGATTCTTCGCGATGGCTGGATTCAAACATTTGGAACACGCTGAACACGATGATATGATTGCTACGCAAAATTTTCTTGCCAAAAATCAAATGATCGGCGACAATCATGCAGCCGATAATTCCATTATTGAGCACATTCAATGCGTGAATTTCATGAACCATCAAAATCTTAATGTTCCGTTAGGACCGCTTATTAATTTCGTCGTTGGAATGAATGGAAGTGGGAAGAGTGCAGTTTTGACGGGCATCACACTTTGTTTGGGCGGAAAGCCCAGTGCTACGAATCGTGGAAGTAGTATGAAAAGCTTGATAAAATCTGGTACTGAACGAGGGATGCTTCTAGTCAAGCTAAAGAATCAGGGTCCCGACGCCTACCGGCCAGAAGTATACGGAAAGTCGATCATTGTTGAGCGACATTTTTCGAGGTCGGGCAGCGGTAGCAGCTACAAGTTAAAGAATGCATCGGGAAACATCGTATCTACCAAGAAGGGTGACATGGACGACATCGTGGAGTATTTTCAACTTCAAGTCGACAACCCAATGAATATTCTTACTCAAGATGAGGCGAAAACATTCATTACCTCTTCTACACCAGCTCAAAAATTCGAATTTTTTCCGCAAGGGTGTACAGCTTGAACAACTTGATAATGATTATAAGCTCGTCTCTGAGAGTTGTGATCAGATCGGGAATCTTCTTGACGAAAGTGTCGGTGATCTTAAGGGACTAGAACGACAAGCAGAGGAAGCGGAGTCAAAAAAAAGGATTTATGATCAGCATCAAGATATGAGAGTGCAGAAAAGGCTCCTTAGAAACCAATTGACGTGGTGCCAGGTTGATGAGCAAGAGAGCGAGCTAGAAGAGCGCAGAAGGAAAGTATCGGAAACGCAGCGAAAAATTGAGGAAAAGGAGAGTATTTTGGAGGAAAAAGACCGAGCATACCAGTCATTTCATTTTGCAGTCGAGCGAGCGCATGAGAAGGCGAGGGTTCTTGGAGAAGAGCTTGTTCCAATCAAGGAAGAAGAGCAAGAAGCCAAGTTGAAGGCTGATGAGGCAGACTCGGAGATCAAAAGAATCCACCAGGAACACAAGGCCAGTCAGGGAGAGCTTAAGCAAGCGAGGATAAAAGCCCAAAAGATACAAAGAGAGATTGAAGCCGAGCAGCAGCGCATAGAAGACGCTAATGGCGGATCTCTTAATCGAAAATTTGCAGAGATTGAGGCTGCCAAGTCTGAAGCTTCGCAGGCCAAAACCGAGCTAGAGAGAAGCCACCAAGAGATGCAGAAATTGACGGAACAGAGCCAAGCTTCTAAAATTGCAGTTGAAAAAGAGCAAGGTCCTTGGACTGCAAAACAAAAGGAGGCGGAGATCTGTAGAAACAGACTGAGAGAAATGCAAAAACAAGCGCCCAGATTCGATGAGTGGGTTTGACCGCAAGATACCAGAACTACTTCAGAGAATACAGCAAGATCGAGGATTTCGAGAAAAGCCTGTTGGCCCTATTGGCCTCTATGTGAAACTTCGTGATCCCAAGTGGTCACATATCCTTGAGGTAACTTTGGGCAACATTCTGAATAGTTTCGTTGTTACCAACAAAGAAGACCAAGCCAGACTACAAAAGATCATATCTGCAATGGGTATACCCCGTACTCAAACCCACATGACGAACCCCCAACCCATCGATACTACAAACCACGAACCCGATCAACACTACATGACCGTATTTGAGAATGTTGGATATTGAGAATGAGCTTGTGAGGAATATATTGATCATAAACCAAGCGATAGACCAGGTACTACTTGTAGAAGACTTGAAAGAAGCGATGCGGATCATGGATCCCAGATCAAAACCGGCCAAAGTTAGACATTGCTTCTCCCATAATCCAGGAAGAAGAGACTGGGGTGTTCGACTGTACTTGACTGGTCCTAACATGCAAAACAGTGGGCAGGACTACGTTCGTCCCTACCAGCATGGCTTTCGCATGAAAACAGATACTGAAGGCCGTATCACCCTCCAAAAAGAAACTCTGAAGCAGCTTCAAGAAGAAGAGTCAAAATTGGCAAAAGATTGCTATATATTGCAACAGCGTGCTGAAAAGGCAGAAAGGGCCATCCAGCAGTACAAAGACGACCCAAGGAAGAATGAGGATTCGTGTCCAGAAGGCCGAGGAACGTGTCGAATTATTGGAAACCGAACTCAGTAATCTTGATATTGAGGATGGCTTCTTGGATAGTCTCAAGAAAACAGTTAGAGGAAGCCAATAGTGATGTTACACACATTACGAAAATGCTTATGGCGATACTGGTATTGCAAAGGCGGAATATAATACGATAGCTTCCGAGAAAAGAGGCGCCCACAAAGCCGTTAAGAAACGTGTTGAGCTGCATGAGAAGTTGATTTCTGATGCAACTCAGAAGGCCAAAGCCAAAGAGCAAGCACGTAGTCTTGCGTTGGGAGAAAAGAATGCCGCTGTCACGCAAGTCGAGGCATATAAGACGTTTAAGGCAGAAGCAGAAGCCAAACTCGCAAGCCAGGAGGCTCGAGTGGAAAATTACATTGCAGAAGCAACACAGATATGTGCCAGGGTTCTTGTACCGCCAAGCGAAACCAGAGCCAGCCTTGAGGCAAAGTACAAAAGCATCTCAGAACAATTACAGCAATATAGCAAGAGACTCGGTGTCACAGAGCAAGAAATTGTAGACGGCTACGTAAAGGCCCATGAGTTGCTAAAGAGTTTTAAAAGCCGCCGCAAACACATGGAGGAATTGTTGCGAATTCTTAAACAGTCATTTTCACAGCGTATGAAGCAGTACCGCAGTTTCCAAAGACATATATCAGCCAGATCTCGGATAAATTTCAATTATTTACTCAGTGGAGAGAGCGTTCAGGGGACGTCTTTCAATTGATCACAAGGCCAGATTATTGGATGTGCATGTCGAACCAGATGAGACAAGTAGCAACAAGAAGGGACGGCAAACCAAGACACTTTCGGGGGGAGAGAAATCTTTTTTCGTCTATCTGTCTACTTCTGTCTCTTTGGGAAGCTATGGGTGCTCCTCTTCGCTGTTTGGATGAATTTGACGTTTTCATGGATGATGTCAATCGGGATGTGAGCACCAAAATGATTGTAAGTTGTAGCACCTTCATTGCCTAGCTATATATATATATATATATATATATATACTAATGAACCTATAGATCAGTGCAGCTCGTCGCGCCGTCGGTAGACAATTTATTCTCATTACACCCAAAGCATTGGGAGCTGGTATTGAAGTTGGAGAAGACGTGAAAATTCACAAGTAAGTCAATCGATTACCAATACCCAATCTTGTTGCTGACAGATCATAGACTTGATGATCCGAGAGAGAGAAATCAAAGATCCATTCCTGAGATGATAGGCACTACTTGATAAGGGGGGGGCGCTCTACTGTGATTATGGTCACTTCCATGGGGCGTTGGGGTAGGAAAACCTGGGATTTGTAACATTATATTTGGTTTGGGAAAGCCTTGGTGCCATAGTTTACGATAGGTATGGCGTTAATGGTTTACTAGTTTGGGTCTAGATATCATATTAACCATCTGGTTGCGGAGGGTGGCAATTTTGATACACACGTATATGAATATAATGAATACATGAACTTCATTGTTTTTCTCCCTCTCCCGATTCCACTCAATTCCATTATATGTGAACAAAACGTTCCTCTATAGTATATATCATCCACTAAACCCTAACTCCCTTACTCCTCAAAAACATTAATTCCCGCCATCGCCGTAAAAACCCATCCATTGCCCAATCCCCCCTACAATCCCCCCAAAGCCTGCGAATCCCTAAACCTCCTCTCCAAAAACTCCCGCGTATCTTTTAAACCCAGAGGATTTATCAGTCGTCATGAATAGTTCGGTGGCGGCGTAGATGGCGGAAAGCGAAACTCGCTTAGTGTACCAGGAACTATCAACTGAGGTGTCGCCGGATAAAAACCAGATTTCATCGGACAAGGCATGGAGCTCGTGGAGGGAGGTACTGAGGTTGGTAGGGAGCGTAAGGAGAGTTTGTGCCTGTGTGGAGGGTTAGTCGGGTTGAAGGTATGGGGTTGAATGCGATTTTGGAGGCCTTGGGGGCGACTTGGATGTAATAAGAGTCTGGAGGAGAAAGGAATTACGAACCTCCTGCCATCTATGAATCACATCCTTATTTCCCAGCAATCGCTCCCATGTTAATGCCTTGACTCTCTTTCCTACTCCCTTTGGTAGCGCCCCTCCTTCGGTTTCTGGGGGTGGGGCAATGAGCTCGGTATGGTTTTTCAACGCCAATCTTTGGGTATATAGATGGTAATGTGCTAGGCTGAATGCTCCTTTCGGAAATAGATTCACAGAAGCAGATATATATAGCCGACGTCTCGGGCGCCGAGAGAAAGGGTATCGAGAGTGAAGCCATGGGTCGGGATATGTGAGATGGAGGCGCGGAGGATACTTGTTTCTGTGGGGGGGAAAGGAGAATCTGAGGGAGAGGGACGATCGTAGGAATGGTAGGATTTGATGGAGAGAGAGGTGGGAATTACATGATGGTATTTTTGGGTGAGAGGCCGTAGATGGCGGGGTAAAAGTCTA
Source organism: Monilinia fructigena (assembly GCA_003260565.1). Lineage (NCBI taxonomy): Eukaryota > Fungi > Ascomycota > Leotiomycetes > Helotiales > Sclerotiniaceae > Monilinia > Monilinia fructigena. The sequence goes on from QKRW01000027.1 coordinate 158,788, forward strand.
ATTGTGGGAGGCGACATTTTTGGAGGTGGTTTGTGAGGATAAATTTTGGTGGTGTTACTAGAAGATTTTCTAATCTGATAGCTTCAGCTTGGACCAACAGTTGCTCGTACTACGGGATATTCCGCCTTTACTTGTCCCCTAGAATGATATCGATAAGACCTCCCGTTTCCAAGGTTGTTGTTTACAGCCGCAGAGCCTCGCGAATGAAGAATCTTGGCCGTTGTCAATAAGCAGGTGAGCAATAGCTGGTGAAGTTCGCCGTCCTTCTCGCGTTGATCATTCTGTTTGGTGTAAATGCCCTGTCGATTGTCTTTGGTCCACTCTTTCATATGCAGTAAGAAATGTTACTTACCTCTCACGGCATTTATGTCATGTTTTTATTTGGTGCCTTTCTCGTCACACTTTTTGTTATGCCTTGTATATAATATATCATCTGCACGGAGTTCCATTCGGTGTTGATGTAGACTCGGTCGAAAGCACATTGCGGCATGCAATGTGGACCTTCCCCTAGGAATGCAACGGCAACATCGTATTGCAAGAAATTGTCCTTGTTCTACAAGATACAAACAGACATATGTATACATACATACATATTGTACATATCAGCACATCAGGGGAAGATGGACCTAGTTCTATATTCTGGTCTTGTTCTCTCATACCAGAGCAGTTAAAATTGGGCTTGGAAAATGACTCTTTTGTGGTTGAGGCCGTCTCGTGCACACATCAACTTGATTCTGTCGTGCTACGGGAAGAGCTTCCGTTCGGCAAACCAGCTAAGCCTAGGTATTGCTGCAGATTCCAGCTGCAGGTCATCAATTTTTGGGGATTGTCATATCATTGGCGCTCAGGCCCTCCGATTCAACGTTTCGTTCACTGTGATAGTAAGCATGCATGAGATGGTTAAGAAACTCAACAAGTGGGGAGAACCTGTTTTCGTTCTCCTTGTTCATACTTTAATTGACATATATTGGGCGTGTTTCATGAAGAAAAAGGCATAGCTCGTGGCAATATTGTATTTGCGTCTCTATTTCTTTAGCTTGATCAATTGGATAAGAGCGGGATAAGATCACACATAATGAATGTATGAACGACCCCTTGGTGTAGATCGAGCAGACTGGAACATTTGGTGGACACTTACTCCTTGTTCGAGAGACATCATTGGTCTGCTCGACCTGGAAGTAAGGTTGAACTTCCTTATTTGAATAAGTCTGAATCAAACTTGATCAATCTTAGAGGCATATTGTCCCGTAGACTAAACTATTCTTGTGATTTATGCGGGGTCTGTATGTATTGTACCTATTAGAGACGATGAGCTTGGTACTGTAGGAGATTGTTGAACTTCATGATATGTACGGAGAGGCAATTAGGTAAAAAAAGATACCCAAGCCGAGGCGATCCTGGAGATCCATGATCTTGAAGTCAATTGTGGCATGCGGCGGTGAGTATCAGTTTAATAATAAGGGATAAAAACAACTAAATGTCGAATTAGTAAGAGTGTGAGCTGAAAACAACATGGTAGGAGATCATCTAATGAGTACTCGAGCCGTATACGATACTGTACTGAAGACAGGACCATTAAGAAGTAAGGGTGTATATATATATATATACTTAGGCCAACTACAAGCAAGTGCAGGGCTATAGATTATACATATGAAAGAAGTCCTATCCATGTTTCCGCAATTGCTTGTATGCAATCTGGAAAATTTCGCTACGCGCTGGACGTGTGAAGAAACTCGCAATAATACGATCTATAGATGATCCATAGATAGAGTGCAGTTAGATATTGAAGATGTGAGAACAAGTGGTTCGCATAATTTGACACTCTGTTCATCTGTTTTCGAACGTGTAGGATATGGAATCCAATGGTGATAGCTAAAAGTCTAGAAAGGTAGATATCTACTGTGTTATTGCACTCAAGTGAAAAGCTTCCAAGGTCAATGAAATTAATGCATGGACATGGACATGGACATGGGGCGTGGGGCGTAGACGTGAGAGTGGGCGTATAGTCTTTCGTATAAGAACATAGCAAGAAAGTATTTCCCAAGGAGGAATGAAGATATTGATGAGAACCTTGGAACATAATGAATGTAAATAGAAACCGGGCTATATACATCTACCAGATATCTAGTGATTAGGTAGCTGGAGCTAGTAGGTATCTAGATATAGATAATAATTATGAGTATGGATATATGATCAATCTATAATTTGGTAGCCCTAGAGGTGAGTAAGTATCCATGGATCTACTTTGTATAATTCTCATATTACCTAAGTAATAATAGATACTAATTTATAAGTAGATAGATTAGGTATAATCTACAGGTATAAGTACTAAATATATCTATGGATATTAAGTAAATGGATTATAATATATATCTATTTAGTATTTAGTATTTAGTATTTAGTATTTAGTATTTAGTATTTAGTATTTAGTATTTAGTATTTAGTATTTAGTATTTAGTATTTAGTATTTAGTATTTAGTATTTAGTATATAAAATATCGATTATCAATATATATAATAAATCTACAAATAGATAAGTAAATATCTCGGGCTATCTAGGTACTTTTCACAACTTATAAGTAAATAGATTCTAATATATAGATATAAATACTGAATATCCACACATATAATCAATCTATAGATACCCAATAAACAAATGTCTAATCTACATCATTCATTCATATGATACTTATATACATCTAATTATTATTCGCACACCTCTGATTACTATTTTTAATTAATCAGCATTGGCTTTGGTTTCAGCTGAAGTCAAAAATTGATAGAGACCAACTGCCGAGTATCAACCGAAAAGGCAAGAGATCCTATAAGCTATTTTCTCATTCATCATCATTCAAAAACATCCACATTCACACACCTGGGCATCCATAACAGATTCGAACCACACACGGTACACCATCTTTTTTCTCCCGTACTACCTCAAAGGAGAAATCAGATCCTTGCGAAAGCCATCTTTAGTTGGGTAGAGAAAAGAAAAAGAGAGAAAAGGGAGAAATAAATTAAGTATTTCAACCTCTTTTGTTGATAAAAAAAAATCAAATCAGCTAAACTAGCTTAGGTTATTGGTGATTGGTTCAAGGCAGCAAGTAAGCAAGCAAGCAAGCTCTCATTCATTCATTCATTCATTCATTCATCCATCCCTCATCATAATTCATTCCCACCCCCAAAAGTCTTGTCCTCCCTCCCCAATACGTTCATCAGCTTTCCCGCGAGCTTTGTCACCACAGAAAAGACGCGTTCAAAATAGGCAGAACGAATCCTTGACAATTCACCACCATACTATCTTATTTGGTAACGCCCTTGTTGACGAACGCTGCCGCAGGAAGAGAAAAAAACAGACGCTGTGCAATTGTGCCCTTGTTATAGCCCTTCTTCCTTACGGGTCCCAAGAGCCGTATCAAATCTCCTCCACGAAGCTTCACTGGTTCACTTTATTTACCGATTTCGATCAATTAAACGTAACGTTTAATTCGCCCTTACTTAGTCCATAGAATCCTTGTGCGCAGTCACTTTGGAGTCCATTTCGTCTCCAACCTGCAGCTTAGAGCATTGAGCAGCAGCAGCCTCCTGATTCTACTATCACCTTATACTTCCATTCAAAATAGATACAATGGGTATGTTCCCCCTCCCACCCCCTTCCCCCAACGCCTTATTCTTCCCATTCCCAATCGGTCCATCAACCTTCTTCCTTATTCACTTCTTTTTTTTTGTCCTGCTTTGTTCGCGTCATTGAGCCGGCCTACCTTCAACTCTTCCTTAAACCTTTACACAAATCACCCCACTACAATACTACTACTTTCTTCGGCACAATTTATTAACTATCTCTTATTTGATCTAGCTGACGATTCTTATCGACCACAAGTATGTTCAATTCATTCTTCTCCTCATTCCAATATAATGTTGTGCGAATCTGGACGTCAGCAATTTAAGGCAGCTTTGAAAACCTGACGAACTTTCTCGGTTTATGGCATCTCACATCCACGCGCAAATCAGTCGTAGAATCCCGTTGATCGCAACGCGCCAGTGCGCTTCCATGGGAACCCTTCCTAATTGATGGCGTAAGAACCTTGATGGTTCAATCCACACCTACAAAACCTTCTCGCACAATACAAATTTCTTCATTACCCCCCTCGCCTTTTAGTCCACCTAATGGTTAAAGAAGCTTACGTTTCACAGAGAGAGAGATCTCGTTCCCCTCGCCGACAACGTTCTCGCAGCCCAGGGCGCACTCAACGTCGTCGTTCATACTCTCCTCGCAGTCGCTCTCGCAGCCGAGACGAACATCGCAGAAACGATCGCAGATCTCGATCCCCAATGTCGGGTGCTGCAGGTGTAGGTGGTTCTGGAGGATCAGCTTACGGTGGACAACCACATAGGACATACGAAGAGAGAGCTGCGGCTAGAGAACAAATGATGAGCAGTCTACGAGAATCATCGCAACAAGACCGCCGTGTTTACGTCGGCAACTTATCATACGATGTTAAGTGGCATCATCTAAAAGACTTTATGAGATCTGGTCAGTGTTCGATAATGGAGGTTGGAGTTGGGGATATGGGCTAACTGGGGGTTTGGTTTCTTTAGCTGGAGAGGTTCTCTTTGCTGATGTGTTATTGCTTCCTAATGGAATGTCGAAGGTGGGCGCCTATACGTGATTGGCTTTGAATCTTTTCTTTTTCTCTTGGATTTTGATGGAATGTTGGATTGACGGATTGGGACGTTGTTCCGCGGGTATTGTAGGGATGCGGGTAAGTAACAACCTTGGCTTAGATGACCTCAAATGCTAACTTGAATTAGCATTGTAGAATATGCTACGAGGGAGCAAGCTCAACAGGCAGTCAACACTCTTTCCAACCAGAACCTTATGGGAAGACTCGTTTACGTTCGTGAGGTACGCAGAGATTCTGTACCATTCAATGCGCATCCAAAGTTTGCTGATCATCGTAACAGGATCGTGAGGCCGAACCTCGATTCACCGGTACACCAGCAGGCGGCCGTGGCGGTTATGAAGGCAGCGGTCCACCAGGAGGACGAGGTGGTTTCGGAGGCGGTTTCGGAGGTGGCATGGGCCCTGGAGGTGGAGCTGGAGGTGGAGGACGTCAAATTTACGTCTCCAACGTTTGTCCCCATCTATATTTTCCCGTTGTATACTCGTGGTATCGAGAATATTGACTTGGTGAATTAGCTTCCCTACACCGTTGGATGGCAAGATCTGAAAGATCTATTCCGCGGCGCTGGTATGTTTCCACTCCCTCTGTACTAACCAAAACATGTGAACGATGTTGATCAATACTTTACAGCCCGAAATGGTGCCGTTGTTCGTGCCGATGTTCATGTTGGCCCTGATGGACGTCCCAAGGGCTCCGGTATCGTTGCTTTCGAATCACCTGATGATGCTCGCAATGCTATCCAGCAATTCAATGGTTATGATTGGCAAGGTCGCCCACTTGAGGTCCGCGAAGATCGTTTCGCAGGTGCACAAGGATTCGGTGGTCCACGTGGAGGATTTGGTGGAGGTCGCGGTGGATTTGGTGGCGGCTTTGGAGGACGTGGAGGCTTCGGTGGTGGCCGTGGTGGATTTGGCGGTGGATTTGGTGGGGGCCGTGGTGGCTTCGGGGGAGGTTACGCTGGAGGCGCTGGCGGATTCGACGGTGGTGCTGGTGCTCCCGCAGCTGCGCCAAACCCTTTCACCGACTATGCCACCGCTGGTACTGAGAGAAGCGAGATCATTTTTGTTCGCAATGTAAGTATTAGTTGACTCCTGAGTGTTTCACGAACTAACGTGTAGTCCAGCTTCCATGGTCCACTAGCAATGAGGATCTCGTTGAGTTGTTCACCACCATTGGCAAGGTCGAGCAAGCCGAGATCCAATATGAGCCTAATGGACGATCTCGTGGTACCGGTGTCGTTAGATTCGACTCTGTCGAGAACGCCGATACCGCTATTGAGAAATTCTCCGGCTATCAATACGGAGGCCGTCCTCTTGGCTTGAGCTTCGTCAAGTACCAAACCCCTGGCGGTGCAGGTGATGCTATGGATACCGAAGTCACTCACCTCACACAAGATCAAATCATGTGAGACTGAGTCTGTACGCACGAATGGTACCAAGCTTTACGACAGATTTCGAACATGTTACAACACACACTCTTCTTTTTACTAAGCCCAATTTCCTTACGTGTACTCAAAACGTCCAGCTCCAAAAATTCGTCGGACGTTGAGGATTCTACACTGAATAAATGAATGATCTCATTCTTCTATCCTAGAATCACTTGACACTTTCGTTGCGAATCTGGGGGTGAATACTTATGCAATTTGCCTTTTTGTTTCTTTCTTTCAAAAGTCTCCCCGCACAGAATGGCCCTAATAGTAGGCACAATGGCATTAGACGCCTGATACTGATAGCAATGCAAGTCTGCTTTTGAGACCAACCTTTTTCTACCTGAGTGTGAATGTGAATGCGATAAATCAAACGTCATAAGTGTATGCCGCCCCACCTAATACAATCACTGTCAAAAGTACAGGATTGTCATCTTGTTAAGTTTTGATACACAAATCACGAATACTCGAGGATCACAGTCACATGAGTCTTCCAAAATCATATCTAGGAGATGGTTGTGAATCATCAACCATCTTCTGCATCACATCTTATTCACTCTATCAAAGATGACTTTGGTCTTGCTCATATCATATAATCCTAGACGTCTTCTCCATTGATCTCTTTTTCTTTTTTTTGTGAATGTACAACTAACATTAAATTCCATAAACACGTAATAAGATTATCCCCTTTTCAAGAACAAGAACAAAACAAGAACACAAATAACGACTGCAACACTCATATTCGCCTGAGTTCAACCCATATCGCTACTCCTCAAACAAAACTATGTGTATCATACGTCCTTTTAGATATGGGTGCTGCGATCGTACTTACTTCGACGTTACCAGAATTTCCAGCAGTTGTCCCAGCAGATGGCCCTACGAGAAATGTCCCGAAGACTTCTGTATAGTGTATGGCTCTATACTCAGAGATGACAGGCCGTTGTCTGATGACGTATGCTGGAGATGTAGAGCAATGACAGAAGGGCTTGATGGGGAGAGATACGAAGCTAAAAGACCTCCCATCGACCACGCGTTCGTAGTTGAGGGCTTGGAGAACTGTAGTCCTGAAGGACGACAAAAGAGAGCTGAGCATGCTGGGAACTGTTGGTTTTGCGGTGCTAGCAGTGACGGGGTTAGAGACTGCAAAGCTTGTGACGGGACTGGATGTGCACACAAAGGAAAGAAGAGGTTTGTCGAAGATACTCCTGAGGGCCCAGCCAAGAAAAAGCGTCACACTTCTGCCTCAGTTGCTGGAGGTATTTCAAAACCCAGAAGAGGTAGACCACCAGGAGGTAAGAAGAACAAATTGGGAGTTATCAAGGAAGAGGGGCATATGAAATTAACTGCGCCGCCGTCTATGGGTGGTGATAATACATTTCAGCAAAAAGGAATTCCAACTCAACACTCCGGAACCTTCATACGGTAATTATTCTTGGGAACCTTCTGAACATCATGAAGATACTACCTTGCCCAGCTATGGTATGAATATTGACGACGAACCCTTCCTAGACCCATCTAAAGCCATGGGTTCATACACATCAAACCACACATCTCTCTATCAATACGGCACTATGGAAGATTATACAGTGAATCGTCAGCAAATGGGGTACTCCACCCTGGCGCCTCCGGATCAGGCCCACCCCTCTATCGAATTCGACCACGAAAGGTCACATGGTGGATCTCAAATTGGCAACGTCGGTGAAGGAGCGAGGTCCGATCAACAACCCAATCTGGGCCACTCTGAGGTATGTTTTGAATTCGATCTGGAATGACCATATATGAAGAATACTGATTAGAAACCTTGGAACAGAACCAGTTTGACCAATTCTCCAACAACATGCAGCATAGTCAAGATGCGCACTATTTGAGTCATAGTCATGCATATGATTGGCTAAATTATCGGAAGATTTGTTGTATCCTCCACCTCAGGATGCAAACAATACTCTTGCGCCAGCACTTCATGATACACAGCCAGACCCAGTTGCACCGGTTGCTCAAATGACTATGGATCGATTTGCTCCTCAACCACGTTATTTGCCCAGTCCTACTTTATCGGTAGCCCATATCGATCAGCATGCTCCTCAAGGTACTTCCTCGGGAGCTTCGCCTCCGACTTTGACTACGACTGCAACTGCAACTTCAGCTGTAGCAGCCAATACAGCTACTATTGCTCCTGCTAATCCTAGTTCTGATTCACGCCTTGCTACTCCTCCATAAATTATTAATCTTATTGACTAGTATTCTTATCCACTCACCACCATATATGTACATGCGATTTTGACAACATTCAAAACTATACTTTTCAGAGTCCAGGGCAACTCTGTGTCTTGTTACAGAGCATGATCGATAACACTACTCTCCTCTCTTCTTCTATTCTTTCTATCTTTCTTTGGTTTTTTTCCCTTTGGGCATGGATATCTTTCAACTTTTTATTATTTTGTTTTTATGGTATTTTGTAACGGATGGATCGACCTAGATTTTGTTACGGTGGTATAGACTGGGATGAATCTGTACTATGAGATAGCTCTTATATGATCGAATTAGTCAAAATTGTGCGAGCTCGTGGGATTTTATCGTAGTCGCTAGTAATGGAAAGGGGTGGCTGGTGGGATCGAGGGTGATTGTTCATATGTGAAATGAAGGGCATGCTAGTGGAATTCAACGACTTTGTTCATGTGTGGAAGGGGACACGTGCTGGAGATCTGATTTGTATATATTCCTGGCTTAGTGAGGAAGAACTTTGCCTATATATTAATTAATGAACATACAGCACGTGAAAAGTCTTTCGAGAAGAATATCATGGTTATGATAAGTAATTGACTTTCCCGCAGCTCCATTGTTGGCCGTACTGAGCATATACTTGATACGATCATAATATGTGAGACGTTCACATGGTTTAAGAAGTGTTGAGGCGTTTGCTCTCCTCGGAAATGTACACTGGTGTTTATGAGAGCATGGTCGAATTCCTAGATATATGGATACGTTTAATCCTCATGAATGTATGTTCTACAGCGTGGACATGTGCCCAGTATTCCCTTTCCGATAATAATATATCCTCTCATATACCTTTCCATATGAATCAGATAGTAATGCCCATCTAGGCAGCTCTATGCTGTGGTATCAATGACAAAGTCTTCGCCCCTTCAAGACACTGCTCGGATACCTAATGTCATCGCTATTCGGTCCTGGATATCCTTTGTTCTCCCACCAAAATAAATAGATCTCACCCTTTCACTTCTTTTCCTCTCCTTGTGGAACAGTAGCAGCAGTAGTCCCCATCTTTCTTTTCTTCGCCTTGAGCTTCTCCTTCGCCTTGCTCCTATCTCTCTTCTTAAGTGCACTCATGCCACCTTTACATATTTCTGCATATCTAGCGAAGAAAGATTCTAATTGATCTGGCTGTACAATGGTAGATAGTTTTATCTTTTCTGCACGTTTAGCCCTGCCTTTACTATTAGTGGCGCGGATAAGGAGTGGCATAGGTGCATCGGGTGCGAGATCTGGGAATTGAGCAGCGAGGATATCGGTGAGGTCACCCGTGGGTGCGTTGGCGTTGGGAGGTGACGCTACAGCTATGGAAGAGTTGGAGGCGGTGTCGTAGCTAACTAGGAGAGTAGTTAGAATCAATTGTCAATTCAAGTAGAGAGAGGGTTCTCGCAGAATAGAAAGTGTACGTCGCAGTACTTACAGCATTTCTGAGTTAAGGTAATAGATCCATGGTCTTTTTCCCTTCTGGAATCAAAGAGAGGAGTGAGTTTTGAGAAAAACTATTTGCGCAAGAAAGTTAACTATTTATCTGAGAAAGAAGAGAGCACTAATAGGAATAAATGAATCTGAATATAACATACCTCATCATTACTTAAATGTGACACCATATTGTAAGTTGCTCTCTGATGATGCTTGTTCCAAATGTTCAAGCTGTGATTGATTAATGATTGTGGGGTGGTGAAATGTCTGGGGTTCTAGAACCAGGCGAGGCTAAGAGCGAGGCTGATAAACTTTGACAAGGCTAACCTTACTAGCAGTTGGAGAAGAAAAAAAAGTTCTTATCGGTACGGTTATCTGAAGCTCTTCGGATCTTTTTTGTAGTTTTTGGAAATTCCATCATCTGTTGCAATTCATAATTTAAACATCGATTATTTTCTTGAAGATAGAGATTGAATCTTAAGATTTGAATGAGATCTCTGGCTTTTCAATTCCTTTTCTAAAAATGGCACCGCCAAAATCTAAAGCTCCAAAACTACCAAATAGTCTTCTTCAGCAATTAGGAGTTGACGGTAAATATTAGACACAGATGATATATCTTCATATGCTTACCCCTTCTTGCAGATGGCGGCGGAAATGGAGGCCGAGGCCGTAGGCGTCCCCGGACGTAAGGAACTTCGGAAAGCAGAAAGACAGGAGAAGAAACAGAGTAGATCTCAGTCCTCTAGACCTCCTCCACAAAAGCGCTTGAAGTCGCAACATGTCAGGCATAATGACGAAGATGATGACGATGCAGGAGACGAGGATATCAAGCTATTGAATGAGAAAGTCATACCCGAGAAAACCAAAGATGAAAACTCAAAGTCGAAATCTATATATTGAAAATCACAAAGAAAGAGGACCCTCCACGAGAGAAGGCACCCGGTAATGATGATGCGGTTCCGGAATCAAGGATTGGAAAGAATATTTCGAAAGCCGTCAGAGATAAATTGGCAGAGGATGATGATGAGATCGCTGCTCTAGAAAAGAAGCTGGGATTGAAGGGGAAGAAGAAAGGCTTGCCGAAGTCATTCCAAGAAGATGGGCTAGATGAGCTCTTAGGTGATCTGGACGCTTTAGATGACAGCGAAGATGAAGAAGTTCAACAAAAGAAAAGAGGAAAGGCGGAAGCGAATGATTGGCTTGAACGCAAGAGAGCAGAAGCCCGGAAGCGTGCGAGGGGCAACGAGAGCTCCGAGGACGAAGAAGATGACGACGAGGATGACGACATTCTGGATGAAGATGAAGATGACGATGAGGCGTCTGAAATGTCAACGGATGAACCTGATTTCTTAGGTAGTGATTCTGGTGAAAATGAGAGTGATCTTGGAGATGAGAATATGGCCGATGACGACTTTGAAGGCTTTGGATCTGGAAATGATGAGGAAGTTGCTCCGAAGCCCAAAAGTTCGCGAAAATCCTTATGTGGCGCCCGTGGCTTCGATAGCAGCTCCTTCTGGAAAATATATTCCACCTTCATTACGGAAGGCATCTTCTTCGGATTCTGAGGATTTAGTGCGCCTGCGACGACAAACTCAAGGTCTGGTCAACAGATTGACAGAAGCCAATCTGATTTCCCTCCTTGGAGAGATAGAGAAATTATATCGGGTCAATCCCCGTCAACATATGACTTCCACACACTCATTGATTTACTCCTGACTTCCGTATGCGAGCCAACGACTTTACCGGATACGCTTATCATTCTCCCCGCTGGATTTATATCTGCGATTTATAAGATTATTGGAACAGATTTTGGTGCTCAGGTAATTCAAAGAGTAGTTGAACTCTTTGATGAGCACTATGCGCGTTCAACATCAGTGAACCAGGACTCAGCATCTACCCCCGATAGCAAGGAGACCACCAACCTAATAGCTCTACTTTCAGAATTGTATAACTTTCAAGTAGTAGGAAGTAGTCTCATTTTCGATTACATCAAATTATTTCTAGATACTCTATCTGAAATGAATGCTGAACTTCTGTTGAAGATTGTACGCATTTCGGGCCCTCAACTGCGACAAGATGATCCTTCGTCATTGAAAGACATTGTTACTATGCTTCGACCAGCTGTCCAGAAAGCGGGCGGGGAAGAGAAGTTATCTGTGAGGACGAAATTCATGATCGAAACCATCAATGATCTGAAAAAACAATAAAATGAAAACTGGTGCTGTCGCTTCCGCTATCACTTCAGAGCATACAATCAGGATGAAGAAGACACTCGGAACACTAAACACTCGAAGTATAAAAGGCAGCGAGCCACTAAGAATTGGCCTCAAGGATATCAGAGATTCGGATAAAAAGGGGAAATGGTGGTTGGTCGGTGCTAGCTGGGCAGGAAATGCTGAAGATGATGAAGAGCCCACTACAAAAGCCGAGAACGCCAGGGAAGTTCAGGGGGTAGAGACAGGAACATCCGATCTTGTCCAGCTTGCTAGAGAGCAACGTATGAACACGGACATTCGTCGAGCTGTATTCATTACCATCATGTCTGCCTCAGATTATCAAGACGCATATCAAAGGCTGATGAAGTTAAAATTAAAAAAGGTACAGGAGCTTGAGATACCAAAGGTACTAATACAATGTTCTGGTGCTGAAAAGATGTACAACCCATACTACACATTAATAGCAAAGAGATTATGTGGTGATAGGAAACTCAAGATGTCATTTCAATTCAGTCTGTGGGACCTTTTCAAGAAGATGGGCGAGACTAATGATGATGATGACGATTTTGAAGAGGATACAGAATTGGATACAAGACATATCGTCAACCTAGCCAAGATGTTTGGTACATTAATGGCTGAAGGTGGACTTGGGCTTAACGTTCTTAAGAATTTGAACCTTAGCTATTTGCAGGCTAAGACGAAAACATTCTGCGAGGTTCTTTTCATTACTATTTTGCTTCAAACTCAGAAAGTATCTAAGGAAGGCCGAGACGAGAAGACAATTGCAAATCTTTTCTCGAGGGTGAAGGATACGCCTCAGAGATGATAACTGGACTACAGTACTTTTTGAAGAAGGTAGTTGGGAAGACGGATATAGCAGGTGGGAAAGTTGAGAAGGATACTGTCAAATGGGGCTGTAAGGTTGCAGGAGATACGCTTCAAGATTTGCTCAAGTAGATACCCATGAATAGTGTGGTGAAGCCATTTTAGAAGTTGAAAAGGATTTATTCAACTCTTATGAACCTCTGCTGCATGACAGTGAATATACCCCTTAATTTGCTTGAACTACCTAGGTATGCTTCTCATCATTGTGAAGGATGATAAGTATCTATTAAGTCGAAACAAGCCTTACAAGTTTCAAATTAGCCTTCCCGAGGGTCATTCTAGCTGATACAACCAAGCGATGCCGGGAACTCGCGGTTCTAAAAAAAAAATCCGCCACGTGATTATCGGGATAGCGAGTCCGCTTCGTCCCGGTTCACTAAATAAACGGCGACGATCTTAAAACTTGTTGAACACTACAACAATACTCTTCATACAAAATGCTTCGCAGTTTATTAGTACCCGGGCGGCCGTAAGGTCTGCTTTCAGACAACAATCCTCGTAAGTATAACTGCCGGATTTCAATTCATGTTTAAAGTTTTCTGTACTAACTTTTTTCTCGTCATCAGCCTTCCCAAAATAGTCGCCCCTTCAGGAATCGCAAACCTATCGCGAAGAGGATACGCAACTGAAGCTGGTCAGTAGATCTAACCGATTGTTATGAGGTGGAGAAGACTGACATGTAGAAGAGGAGCAGGACTTGGTGGTCATCGGAGGCGGTGTTGCCGGATATGTCGCCGCTATCAAAGCTGGTCAAGAGGGTTTGAAAGTACGCTTTGCTTGTCAGGAGGGAATTTTCTGCAGAATTTTAACATTATTCGCAGGTAACCTGTATAGAAAAGCGTGGAACTCTCGGAGGAACATGTTTGAATGTCGGCTGTATCCCCTCGAAAGCTCTGCTCAACAATTCGCATCTCTATCATCAAATTTTACATGACACCAAAGCTCGAGGTATCGAAGTCGGAGATGTCAAACTTAACTTGCAACAAATGATGAAGTCAAAGGACACTGCAGTTGCTGGCCTTACAAAGGGTGTTGAATTCTTGTTCAAGAAGAACAATGTCACATACGTCAAGGGTACTGCCACATTCACTGGCGAGCATGAAGTTAAGGTCAACCTTTCAGAAGGCGGAGAGGAGACTGTTGTTGGAAAGAATATTCTTATCGCAACTGGTAGTGAAGCTACACCATTCCCAGGCCTCGAAGTTGACGAGAAGAGAATCATCACTAGCACTGGAGCTCTTGCGCTTGAGAAGGTTCCAGAGAGCATGGTCGTTATTGGTGGAGGTATCATCGGTCTTGAGATGAGCTCTGTCTGGTCAAGACTTGGCACAAAGGTTACAGTTGTTGAATTCTTACCTCAAATTGGTGGACCTGGAATGGATGCTGAAATCGCAAAATCATCGCAAAAGATCCTCAAAAAGCAAGGTATCGACTTCAAGCTCAATACTAAGGTCATGGGCGGTGATGTTAGTGGCGAGAAGGTCAAGCTTAGCGTTGAGGCTGCAAAGGTGGCAAGGAAGAAACTGTAAGCTTAACTTACTGAACAAGGCATATGCAACGCTAACATTTTGTATAGCTTGAGGCAGATGTCGTACTTGTTGCTATTGGACGACGTCCATACACCGCTGGTCTCGGATTAGAGACATTGGTCTTGAGACCGATGACAAGGGAAGATTGGTCATTGATTCGGAATACCGAACCAAGCTGCCACACATCCGCGTTGTAGGTGACTGCACTTTCGGACCTATGCTTGCCCACAAGGCCGAGGAAGAGGCTGTTGCAGTTGTCGAATACATAAAGAAGGGATACGGCCACGTCAATTATGCTGCTATTCCATCTGTTATGTACACACATCCCGAAGTCGCATGGGTTGGCCAGAACGAGCAGGAGCTTAAGGCTGCTGGAACTAAATACAAGATCGGCACATTCCCATTCTCAGCAAACTCAAGAGCGAAGACAAACTTGGACACCGAAGGTCTGGTGAAGATGCTTGCCGATGCCGAGACCGATAGAATACTTGGTGTTCACATTATCGGGCCAAATGCTGGAGAGATGATTGCAGAAGCTACATTGGCTATTGAATATGGTGCATCAAGTGAGGATATCGGACGCACGTGTCACGCACACCCCACATTGGCGGAAGCATTTAAAGAGGCTGCCATGGCTACCTATGGCAAGGCTGTCCATTATTAGGGGAGTGTTAACTATGATGGAGCGTGATTTGGTAATGAATGGTGCGGCATGAGCATGAGAACTGAACGTGTGATTCGTGTAAGATATGGTTACATAAAGCATGTGCGGTACTCATTGATAACCTATGAAACCTAGAATTTTCTCAATCATTCTCAACCAACTCCGTGTAAATCGTGATTTTCCTGAACTTCATTCCAAATTCAAATAAAAACGATATTCAATGATAATTTACTCAACAAAAAGCATCACAAGGCTAAAAAGCAAAAGCCGAATCCTACAGTCGATACCCAAGCCTATTGTTTTGTAGCCCATATCTTCCACCATGATTCCTTATATCTCTTACTTCTCTCATATCTCTCACTCCACCTATGCCACCAAGCCCCCAAGGCCGCCCAGACTGCTCATACCTAACCCACTCAGACCACCAGAGCACTTAAACACGACCCGGAACCGAGTAACCCAACATCTCGACATGAATTTCGTCCTAGTCTGCTGCTAGGCATAGGTGTATATCTTCCCGTACTTTGTCTATGTATTGTTAGTTAGCTTGTTTGTTGTTACGCCTTCTATCTATATATCTCATCTCTATAAAAAACTTGGTATAAAAACTTACAATTGTTGCGCAAGGAGATCGATGTTCATACTTGAATATCTCGCACCAGCACCAGCACCAGCACCCGTATATGCTCTCTGGGTAAGAGCCGCGAAATTCAACCCTCATCGCAATGCGGGCATTCGCACGTGGGGTAGTTGATATATATATCTTGCATCTGGGCCTGGGCTTGTGGTTGGGCTTGGAGGGCGTAGTATTGAGCTTCGAGACAGGGGCGGCAGAAATGGCGCCGGTTCGAGGATCGTCTTCGCAGGATTGGCAGTCGGGGTAGATTTGAGGGTTGGGGGGAGATGGGAGCGGGGGATGATGAGCGCTTGTGGGAGGGCGGTTTGGAGACGGTGGGGTGATTGGAGGTAGATGGAGTCGGCGTAAGGGTCTACTTGGCGAAAGACGTTGGGGTTATGTTTGCGGAGGCAGGTGGTGAGATTCATTTTGGGTGGTTGAGGGAGAATATGGTTTTAGAGGGGAGGCTTTTGGGGTTTGAGGTGTTTGAGTGTTTGACGGGTTTTATAGAAGTGTGATAAAGGTTCTTGATTCTTTTTGGATTCAGGGGATGAGATGGGTATTCAAGGAATGTTTTATACTTGGGGAAAAATAGACACACACACCCTCGCTGTGAAACGAGTATTTTTGCTCAAGAGAAATGAGGCTTACAACATGTGCAACCCCGGAAATATTAGGAGATAACGATGAAATCCTATATCGTGGCTCTATATTGTATTTGCAAATGTTATGTCTAGACAGTACAAGATTTTCAGGCATATTGGAAGTTACCCAAAGACTAAGAATTTCAAGCAAACATGCTGCTTGTCCTCTCGCGGTGTGCAATGCCACTCCTGACTAAAACAGCGATTGGCCTTCTGGAAGGATTGATTGCTGTATTTGACTGGATAGGTAGATCGTGACGGTCTCAAGCTCAGTTGGACCTAGAGATGCTTCTGACCGCCTTGGAACGCGAGGATTGACCTCGGTGTGCGAATATGGAAAAGATTTGAGCCTCAGCTCAGGTTTGCAAGCACAAGTACAATCCCGAGGGGCTGTGCTTGGAACTAGATATCACTGAGATGATCATAATGACTGTTGCATGTTTCCAACGAACAAGATTGCCTAGAGGTGGTAGATAACACATATACATGCAAAACAAACATGATACGGGCGATCTGAAATGTCGACAAATAAATTATTCTAGCTGATTTACTAGAGTACAACTGATATATAAACTAACCCTAGAAACTTCTGAAGTTCTTGTATGTAACATAAGTTTTTCGGCGTATTATAGGAGGTCACAATGAGTTCCACCTCGGCCAAGAAAAAAAAGAGCTCTAGAAGAGATCGTCCCATTATCATGTGTGAGGTATTTGCGTTGGACATTCAAAGGTAATGAAATCTCATTATAGGCTATCAACGCTGCCGTCACCATCTTCAATATCTCCGACACTTGTTTGATGTTGAAGTCTCTCACAATTGGTTCAAATCACTGTGAGCTTGGCGTATGGTGATAATTACCATTATCTGCATCGGTTCCGAACCAGACCTACCTGCTCAGCCCATACCATGGCGAGTGTATATGGGGAAAATGAGGCGACAGATCATCTGCACTTTTAGATGATCAGTAAACAGCGTGTTTTTGAGCTGCCTGGTAGTTTGTTCTAGACTCTTTAATAAGTCACTATCCATGTACTATCATCTGATCTGAGACAAACGACACTTATCGTGGTTATCGTGATACGATATGAACTCAATTCACAAAGAATCCATGAATAACTCTTCTCTTCCCTTTGATAGATAGTTAGATACAAAGACAGAAATGTTTTCTGCATTAGAATTGAGAACTTTCCAAGATTGAGATTGAGATTGAGATTGATATGTATAGGTAGGTAGATCCCACTCAAAAACTGTTGGTGAGCGAGTATAGTAGCCTTGTATGGATGACTAACCAATGACTAATCACACTACGGTAACTATCCTTAAGCCCACAAAAACACGAGGTTGAAAGATTAAACTCTCACCCCGCCACTGGCTCAGGGGACTTCCAAGGTTTCCATAGACACCGCCATTAGTAAGTATCTCATTCCTTACTAGTGCTTGATAAGTTATTCGAGTACGAAAGTATCAGACTTGGTACTCTTTTATTAACTTTCGGTCAAAATTATCGAATGATTCCAAGGTTCCCACAACGATCTGTACATTCTCTTTTTTGAAGTGTCAATCAATTCATCCATCGCTTTCACATTCATTAATTCATTCATTCATTTGTTACGGTTACAAGTTACAGTCTTTCTATTTTGTGCTGTCGCTTCTTATTTATCTAGGTACCTACCTATCCATCGTACCAAAACAATCATTCGACAATGTCTTCCTTGAAGACTGCGGCGGCACCCAAGGAAAAGATTATATCTCGAAGACAAGTCGAAGGTCTCATTGCAGATGGTAGGGCCATCATTATTGTTGACCAAGCCGTTCTGAAAGTAGATGCTTGGATGAGATACCACCCTGGAGGAGATAAGGCCATTAACATATGATAGGTAGAGATGCAACCGACGAAGTAAATGCGTAAGTCAAGAATCACCAATTCACTCTCGCACAATCACAATCACTCAGACTAACAGTTCCTCTATAGGCTCCACTCGGCAGATACGAGAGCTCTCATGGGAAGGTATCAGATTGGCAGAATAGAAAGTCGCTGGAAGAATTTCGTGCCCCCGATACAATACGGAAAGTTTCGAAGCTATGTCGATGGCATGCCAGACGATTCCGAAGAAGATGAGAGTGTTTTCGATGAAAAAGCAAGCTCTGAAACATCAAGACTTCCCACGCCTACATTCGATGAAGATATCCAAGGGGCTCGCAGAAGAGGGCTCTCCAGAGATGACCGTCCCGTGTCCTCCGCTTCTTCCACATCTTCTGCCCCTGACTTGGACGATGGGATGGCCCACTTCGATGCCTTGACTCTCGAGAACAAATTGATTTAGATCATGCTAAATATCCCTCTCTGGATCCCGATACACAAGAAGAAGTTGTCCAAAAGTATCGTCTGTTGGACGAGAGAATGCGTGCGGAAGGTCTGTATGATTGCAATTATAGTGCATACGCCATTGAATGCTGTCGATATACTTTCTTTGCCTCCATGGCATTTATGTGCCTGAAGTGGGGCTGGTATGGGGCAAGTGGACTGTTTCTTGGTTGCTTATGGCATCAATTGGTGTTCACAGTGCATGATGCAGGTCATATGGGTATCACTCATAACTTCACAATTGACTCCATCATTGGTATTGTGCTTGCTGACTTCATTGGTGGTCTATCACTTGGATGGTGGAAACGCAATCATAACGTCCATCATATTGTGACAAATTCACCCGAGCATGATCCAGATATCCAACATATTCCCTTCTTCGCTGTTACCCACAGATACTTGGATTCTCTAACCTCGACCTTCTATGAAAAAATGCCTGACATATGATGCATTCGCAAAGTTTTTACTTCCATACCAATCATACTACTACTATGTAGTCCTCTGTTTTGGCCGATTCAACCTCTACCGCCTTTCCTGGGAAATCTTCTTCGAGGCCTCGGGCCAAAGAGAGGCCCGGCATGGTGGCAGCGATGGCTAGAAATTGCTGGCCAAATTTTCTTCTGGGTATGGTTTGGCTATGGGGTAGTTTACAAAAGTATTCCAACGAATTGGTGCCAGGGTTGCTTTTGTCTTGATTAGCCATGTGGTTACTATGCCGGTTCATGCCCAGATCACTCTTTCACATTTCTCTATGAGTACATCAGAGCTTGGGCCACATGAGTCTTTTTCCGCAGAAGATGCTTCGCACGACCATGGATATTGATTGTCCACAGTGGCTGGACTTCTTTCATGGTGGTCTTCAATTCCAAGCTATTCATCACCTTTTCCCTCGGATGCCCAGGCATAATCTTCGTCGCGCCCAGAAGCTTGTATTAGAATTCTGCAATGATGTGGGCATCCCTATGCGCTCTACGGATTCGTGGATGGCAATAAAGATGTTATTGGCAGGCTGGAGGAAGTTGGCAGGCAAGCTGCGATTCTTGCTAAATGCCAAAAGAGCATAGTAGAGAAGGGCGATGTTCTCCATGGTCACTAGATACGTCCCAGAGTCGTTGCAATAGAAATTCGTTATTTGTTATAATATGACTCGTCTGATCATAAGAAGCGGTGAATCAAAATCCTAACACTGCCTTTCTCTGCATTTTCTATATTGCCCAGGAATGTAGGATCCCGTTTCTCGAATATGCACTCAGTCATTATCAAACGTTTCCCAACAACCCTACATACTGCACTCGATTGTAGGCACGGCTTTTAGTATCGTTCCATTGCGACACCACAGACTATGGTTATTCCGTCGATGATCTGTATCAGGGCATTATTATGATCGCCTATCGCAATATTCTTTCCTTCCCAGTCACTCGGTTCGAATCTTTACAGAATTATATAGCATGGCAATTGACTCGGAAATTCTTGAGTTGCGTCCTGAATACGGGCGAGGACTTAAGTGCTCAGACGGGAAACGAGCCCGACATGATCAACTTGGGGCATATACCTATGTCTAGTGCTCCATTCCCTGCATCCAGCGGCAACGGGAGACCGTGAAGCTACTACTTTCTATGCATCCACCCGCTCAAGTGATGTATGACGAGTACGTCCAACTAAAAAATACAAACAAATGCCAGTCTCGTAAGGAATATATTACAAATCAGGCATCCGCAAAGTGTATTAGGTCAAGCATATCCATGTGCTTCAAGGCTACCACACGAATTAGACTGAAACCAGACATGGAGTCTCTCGAGCCACTCTGTTTTCGAATTTCAAAGATTTATACAAGGCTTCCAGCCGTTGTTTATAAGAATCTATCGATAATTCCATGTAAAAGTACATATCTATCTTTCGATGTCCGTCAAATCATCAAATTTTGAGTCGTCCAAAGTTACAGCATAAATTACAAGACCTTTGAATCTATTCACTGCCGCCCGCAGATCATATATCAAAGTATACTTCCTCACAGAAATCCAAGATGGGAACACGTCTTATGACCCGGAGGCTGCTCGTCGTGTTGTAAGGGCACATCCTGGAGTAAGTTTGTTTGCTTGAGCTTCACCAAGCTGGAAATAAGACTAAGCATTATTCAGTCAGATTCGCGAGAAGATCTGCTCGAGCAAGCCACAATAACAGCCAACGTGACACCCAGTCTCAGGCTGCAAGGGATAAGGAGGAGCAGTCTCAGAATCGGGGGAGCGGTTATAGAACTACTCATGCAGATCAATCTTCTCTGCAGCCTCTACAGACAGTGGACAAAAGCAAACAGCTGGGGAAGATCAGTGTTCACATTGTACCCCTGAAAACCTTTGTGCTCATCATGCAACAGTTGGACCTGTTAGCGTAGTTTAGGAGACGAACGTTGAATGCTGTCTGGTGCTCATCGGGGAGAGGATCAAACGCCTTGGATTGGATTGTTTGGACATGCCATCATGACTTTGCTTCTCGCCCGAGGGATTTCCGCTGATCTTGGAATACGTACTGCCTCTTGGCTCTTCTATTCTTTTGGTAGATGGACAATCAATAGGGGATATGGGAGTTGAAATCTCCCCGTGCTTATGCAGTTCAGGTGATGACATTTGCAACGTTCAATACATGGAAAAGCAAATGTAAAGAGCAGAGTAAATACCACTGAGCCCTTTATTCCAATACTTGATGCTTAAGCTTCCAGTGTGATGATGGTACAAGCATACCACTTAATCAAATCACCATAATATCAAGATGGATGATGTTCTTATGTCGAATCAAATCCTTATTCAATTCATCACTCATCCAATTTGACTTTGGTTAAGGCTGGGTATCTCCCCTAAAAGGTACTCTGATTAAGTTGATAGTCTTCCCTTCCTTTCTTCTTCATCATCAAACAATCACGTGTATGCTGTGATGACTTTCCATGCACTTCGGGCCGTTTTCACTGGTCAGATGGATCCTTACATACCTAGTATTTTTGTAACCCATGGATAGAGATATTGAGCTAAGTTGGACTAAGTTAGACTACTAAGGTTATAACATTACATAATCAGACCACAACTACAATTATCGAGTCTGTTATTATTCTTTTGACCTCTTAATAATTATCAAAGAATAAGGAAATAAGTAAGTTTTAAGTAAAATCATTATATAGATAATATAGATGATATAGATAATATAGATATATAGATAATAAGATAGATAATATAGATAATATAGATAATATAGATAATATAGATAATATAGATAATATAGATAATATATAGATAATATAGATAATATAGATAATATAGATAATATAGATAATATAGATAATATAGATAATATAGATAATATATAGATAATATAGATATATATATATATATCTATTATTCTTTATGTATTTAGGTATATTACTCTTACTTTAAAATTCCTCTTATTTCATTCCTATCATGGATCCATGGATGGTTTTATCATCATATATTATGAAGGCTCGTATTTTGATGGTTGGGTAACCTTAAAAGAAGGGAAGATCACGGATCCATCATCATCAAGCTTTCCTGCCTCGCCGGTAACAACTTTAGATCCACAGCCACAGCCTTGAGCAAACAACCGGAACGAACTCTTTCTCACTCCTCCACTCCTTCACTCCTTCACTCCTTCACACCGCAAAAACGATACATTTTCAATACAACCGTATTCACACTCACACCTAACTCCTTACTCAGAGTGAAATACTTGGCTGTCTCGAGGTAAATCTGTTTATTGATTGCATTTCGTTCTCGTTCGTGAATACATACATACATACATACATACATACATACATACATACATACATACATACAACTTTTACGGTCTCCCATTCACTCACTCATGTGATTCCCCCATTCCAACTGGTTATCCACCTACTCTACCCACTTTTCTTCGCCATTCTACTTTCCTTTGCTTTGCTTTCCGATCCAGGGATATGAGAAGGAAAACCTAAGGAGTATTGTCATCTGAGCAAAGCATCCTCAGGTAACATGAACCTTTAACCGCGAGGTGGATAGTAACTCAAGAAAGATGGATCAAAGTATACAACGTGCTCTGAATGATAAGCTTTACGACAAACGGAAAGTCGGTGCGTTAGAGTAAGCTTTGATATCATCCCTTCATAGCCTTCCTTGATAATTCTACTTGTAACAAGATATTAACGGATATCTACAGTCTTGAAAGGGTCATTCGTGATCTTACTGCAGCCAAGGAGTTTGATAGGATCAAAAAAATCATCCAACAACTGTGCAACGATTATGCCTACGCCGTTCATCAACCGCATGCCAGAAATGGTGGTCTTATTGGTCTCGCTGCTGCTGCTATTGCATTAGGCCCGGTATGGTACAAGCTCTTGCTGGACGTACATGCATCAAACTGATATGTTCTACAGGACCTCGCAAGATATCTTGACGAGATTGTGCCACCAGTCCTTGCCTGCTTTACAGATCAAGATGCTCGAGTAAGGTACTATGCGTGCGAGAGTATGTATAACATTGCCAAAGTGGCAAAAGGTGAAGTTTTACCTTATTTCAATGACATATTCGACGCTCTATGCAAGGCAAGTCAAAGTAAAAAACCTGCCAAATCGATTTTTGAACTAATGGCCGAACAGCTAGGAGCAGACTCTGAACTTTCCGTAAAAAATGGCGCAGAACTTCTGGATCGTTTGATAAAAGACATAGTTTCCGAATCTGCAGCTACATATGTATCAATTCTTCATACTTCTGATGATTCCACATCAGAATCTAATAAAGAACCCCTTGATGATTCCGAAGATCTTCCTACAGCTTTCTCCCTCGCCCGCTTCATTCCTTTACTCAAAGAGCGGATTTACGTGATCAACCCATTCACGCGTACTTTTCTAGTGGGATGGATAACTTTACTAGATTCTATACCGGACTTGGAACTTGTTTCATTCCTCCCCGAATTCCTCGGAGGACTATTTAAGTTCTTGAGTGATCCGAATCGTGATGTTCACGTGGCTACTCAAGGTGCAATCGAGAGATTTTCTCAGCGAAATCAAGCGAATATCACGTATCAAGAAGGGAATCGAAGAAAGTCGAAGATCTCGCAGTGACACTAAACGAAAACGGTCGGGCTCTATGGATAGCGAAGGCTCGCTGGCACCAGATGCAGATGACGACTCACAGATGGATTTAGATGACAAAGATGTTAGCAGCGATGATTGATGACTGGGTCCCTGGTCAGGATGTTCACGTAAACCACAAAGAGATTCTTGAGATTCTTACGGCAAACTTGGATACTCCATTGGGTAAGAATATTGTATCGGAGCTTTTGGCCTAACCAGCTGACATCCGATAGAAGAGGACAGCTTACTTGAATCACTAAGATGGATCGTTGAATTTCTCGACATTTGCCCCGAAGAAGTTCTTCCATTTGCCCCAAAGGTATTGGCTCATCTACTTCCAGCTATGGCTAGCGGGGTGGAAACGATTCGACAAGCCGCAGCACGAGTTAACACATCTCTTATGGCTTATGTTGTATCACTGTCGGATGAAGGTACTGCTTCGGAGATTCCGTCTTCGGCTCCTTCGAGGTTCACCCCAATGAAAGAGCCCAATTCCAACGAGCGAAGAGAATCGTCGGCCACAAATCGTGGCTCCTTGTCAGGGTCTCGTGAGCTTGACAAAAGAGAGATAGAAGTTCAAACCCCCCCACCCCCCTCAAGCAAAACACAAACACCCACGCCGCCATACCAAACACATGTAGATTTAGATTATGCAGCAGCGGTCAGTTCGCTAACGTTGCTGTTTCTAAACGACCACGAAATCACTAGAGTTGAAGCTCTAAATTGGTTACTTATGCTACACAGAAAGGCACCTAAAAAGCTCCTGGCTTTCAATGATGGCATATTTCCAGCCCTTCTTAAAACACTTTCTGATCCATCCGAAGCCGTGGTCACCAAAGATCTCCAACTGTTATCTCAAATATCGAGAAATAGTGATGATGACTACTTTACTTCTTTCATGGTAAACTTGCTTCAACTATTTTCTACTGACAGGAAGCTACTCGAAACTCGAGGTAACCTGATTATTCGGCAGTTGTGCATTAATCTAAGTGCAGAACGGATCTATCGAACTCTTGCGGATTGTATAGAAAAGGAAGAAGACGTCGAATTTGCAAGCATTATGGTGCAGAACCTGAATAACAACCTCATAACTGCCCCAGAATTAGCAGATCTTAGAAAGAGGCTTCGAAACATTGAAAACAAGGCTCGTGATCTCCACATCCATGTGAGCCGTCATCTGCTAATTCTTGCATAGGACGGGCAAGCTTTCTTCGTTGCGTTATTCAGGTCTTGGTGTTACAATGCTGTAGCTACATTCTCACTATGTCTTTTAGGTCAAGCTTATGAGCAAGCATATAATCTTCTCCAGATATTGTATGCATGAGCAGTCCTCGCTTGAAACTGCGCTAATATTAATAGTGCTGAACTCGAAATGACAGTCAATATGCTTATTCAAATCGATAAACTGGTACAATTATTAGAATCTCCGGTCTTTACGTGTAAGATAACTATCTCGTACCTCGAATTTCACTAATTGCTTTTTTCCAGATCTTCGCCTCCAACTACTTGAGCCCGAAAAATATCCCCATCTTTATAAATGTCTTTATGGCCTTCTTATGCTACTTCCCCAATCATCTGCTTTTGCAGCATTGAAGAACAGATTAAATAGTGTTAGTGCAATAGGCTATCTACACATAGCACCTCGAGCGTACGTACCATCTTCATCTCGTAATAACAGTGTAGTGGACGCGATTTCCACTTTTGCTTTCCATCAACGTCAGAAGAGTGGGCACAGAAACTCATGGTTCTTCTCCTTCATTTAGCGTTCAGACCACTGCGGGGCCGTCAAATTATGACAGAAGTAGCAGATTGAAAGGAAGGGAGGAAAGTGTATCAAGTGGGTAGAATTATTGGAAAAGTTTAGAAGTGTACAAGAGCGGGCGAGGAGGGCGAGGAGGCCTGGTGGTGATATGGATGATGGGTTAGGCCGATTTGAATCGAGAATGGAGAGCGGAGATGGTAGAGGTTTCAAGGATTCTGCCAGATTATCGGGTCCGTCGCCAGTGACTAAGGAGCCAGCAAGTACAGCTTCGGTGGGACCACAAAATACGAAATCGAGGAGTAGCCTGGGCAAGTTTGGGAGACTGGGAGGGGCGGTTGCGGGAGGTAGACCAAAGAGGTGACTGTAAGGCAGGTGAAATAATTTATAAACGAAGCACATGCATTTGCGTATAGCTGAAAGTTTATTAGGTTCATACAATGAGACAATATGATGCATCTTCTATTCTTGAACATTTCTGCCTGTTTCATTTATTTTTAATTAACCATGATTATAGCGTGAATATATTTGAACTGCTATTAAAAGATTCCATGAGACAAAGTGAAGATGGTCAGCACTCTATAGGAATAATCAAATGCAACAAACACCGATACAAAATCCATATTTCGCTTTTCAAAAGGAACCTACCGACATGAATTTGCATCCTCTCCAAGTAAAACCTCGAATTGCACTGGCACTATACTATTATCAAGTGACTATACAGCACTGTTGCGCTGTTAAGCTGTATGCTGCAAAGCTGGAACTGGGTTGATAGACCCTGAAACTTGCCATTACGACTACTGTTAGATGTCTGATTGTGAGCATAGGGGCTGGTGTTCTTCACAGGAATCGAGGGGATACTATCGGGAAATGGATCATGTGACTTTTGGGCTGCTGTACGAATAATATGTCTAACCGTATTAGATGTACTAGCACCTTAAGGACGTTTATAAAGTCGTTCTCTATTCCATAGATTATATAAAAAATAGTAGCTGCACCAAAAAAGAGTCGACGGGAAAATAATCCGACTCACCGTAAATCAGCTCGGAGAGATCCGCCGCCAGCAAACGGCCACGCGTAAAGCATGCGAACTGGCAGCTAAACGCCGGCAGAAGCAGCGCCCTGAAGACGGGGCTCAGATGGTCATTCCGACTCCTGGAGCGTGTGTGGCTGCACACGAAGCGGCAGCACAGCAACCACAGCAAATCAAGCGCAAGACGGCCCCTACTGACTCCCTTAACCTCGTAGAGCTGTCGAAACAAAGCATATACACAGTATCCGATGACGAAATGAACTCAACTGTTAGCAAAAGCATAAAACTTGATACAACCCCCTCCCCTACCATCTCTCTATACTGAGAAGCGAAGCAGGATAAAGCGGTAAAGACTGTGCGACCGCTTAGGTCAACGGATTGAAGGTAGCCTAAGCAAATATAAGATTAGGGCTGGTGCATATAGTCTTATTACAATTAGTATTTGGAAAAAGGGCTGATGTAGTTTGTGTGCAGGAACTCAGTGTATATTCTAAAACAAAAATACAAAACCATCCCGTATACAAATGCTATACACCAATGAACTTCTGGGAGCAAACATTACCACTAGAGCGCGAAGCGGAAAGGCTAAGGGCAATGTTATACACTTGAAAGGCAGCGAGTCTGGCCACCCAATAGCGCCGGAACAGCAATAATTGCGATATCGTTTTGGCTAGAGGTAAACAGCTATTATATTGTTAATATATACAGGGAGCTTAACATTAGACGTATAAACGAATATATAACAAGTATACAGGTACTATTGGACTTCCTTATCGAAAGAGACTTCAACACAAAAATATAATATATTTAAACCAGAAATCGAATCCTCTAATCAAAATATATCTTTAACTGCTTAATCCCTCAATAATGAAACGGATTTCATTGGGGAGCCGGATAAATCTATATATTACGCCAGCTATATTATCAATCTTACCTTCTCAAACATCCTGTTCGCAAAAAACAACGGTCAGATACGATTTGAATTGCAGCTCAAACTATTTCACCCTAATAATACTATTACCGGGAAAAGACCAGAAAGCCGATAACAATGCAGACTTCCGGATTGCAAAGGCCAACCTACCGAAATTTGCAAGTATTATCAACTCTGGAATTTCGCATTTACCACAACCAACCAACACAATAAAGCCAAACGACCTGAATGATATTGCCTAATTTCTAACCACTCTTTTCCAAAACATAATTAAAGCAATGGGGAAGCAAATATAGAACAAAGCCAGATCAACACCATAGTGAACGCCGGCGTACGCTAATCTGCATACTAGCTATACAAAAGCATGTAGGCGATCCAAGCCAAATCAAAAAAACGAAACGGTGTAAAATACTTTCGATAATTCAGAACATCAAATGCAATTATTGGCGCTGGGTTATTGATGGGGTAGCGAACGATGTGGACTTGTACAAAATAGTAGGTTAATACAAACTAGCTCCGTCGTTTAAAGCTCCACCACTGATTGTAAATAGCATTAGTATCAAAAGCATTAAAGAAAAAGCGGAAGCTCTATTAGAAAAAGTACTGTACTGGTATAACAGTTTAGATAATTTAAACTACAACCCCCTCGAAACGGAAGAATAGCGATTAACACTTCCATGAACAACAACTATCTTGCTTAAGAAAATAGAAAAAAAACATGATTGGTGTGTTAAGCATTTTTTTTGGACCAAACTGCGTTACTGTCCAACTATTAAAAACCTGCTAACAACACATCAGAATGTATATAAGAAACTTCTTCTAGAAATGCTTGGAACTATTGCATTTCCCATTCAATTAAAAGCTAGCGGAGATAGTAATGCTTTCGAAGGCAGGAAAAAAGGATAAATCATTAATACGCTCCTAAAGGCCAATCACACTATTGTTATATATCAGGAAAGGCCTAAAGCAGCTAATTACCAAAAAGCTTTTTTAAACAGCGATACATTATAGAGTAATCAGCCCGCAACATGGCGAAGCCCTCCCCAAATGTTCAATTATAGATTTATTTATTTATTTATTTATTTATTTATTTAGTGTTTAACGTCTCTATATAGAATGGCTAGTTCTGACCTCCCAAGGGGTATTAGCAACGGGCCCGCGTCGGAGGCATAGCCTCCCCCCGTGCCACCCGTGTGTGGCCCGAAGCCATACGTGATGGTACTCCTGGCGCCCTGCCCTTCGGTTAGTGCCCTCAAGCAGTGCCGTTTCCCTTTATGCTTGCGGCCCCTTCCCCTCCGTTTGGGTAGGCGTTTCCGCTTTTCTCTCTTCTTCATTCTACGCATACGTAGACTACTGCTTCCCTTATGCGAGGGATGTTTCGCTTCTGCCGGTTCCTAGAGTCAGCGCTTGTACAACGGCTGAGGAGTGGCGGTTCTGTTTCGGCGAGCCGTGGCTCTACTGGGGACCACCCGAGCTTGTCCGGTCGCGAGTTTGCGATTCGCGAGCGTTAAGGGTGAAATACTGGGTGACTATGAGAAAGTTCTCAAACAGCTCCGGGTGCGCCATTATCGCGTTCAGGTACTTTCGTCCTTCTTCGGGGCGGCTGGGCGGGCGGTCTGGCTTCTCCGGCCAGGCGTGGAACTTGCGCTGGGAGATCTCACAGAATACAAAATGCTCAGGGGTTTTCTTGTATCCGCAGAGGCAGTTAAGCTCAGCGTCGCTATGGCCGAACCTTCTGTGATACTGCGCAAAGTCGCCATGTGCCGTTCGGGCGGCTAAGAGCCGGTGGAGCGACGTGCGGGGGAGGCGGAGCTCTGGGGGTTCGGCTATGGCATATCCGAGTTCCCACTTGCGGTATGACGCCGAAAGTCCAGTATATCTTCGTCTTCACCAGTCGAAGGTCATTACATTAGCGAGGGCCCTCGCTGTTGTACCTATTCCGCTGATCGTGGGCTCTGCTGAGCGGTCGTTGTCCATAAGACTTATATTGTACTATAAGGGTGTAAGGTTTATGGAAAAGTGAGGCCCTACTTATAAGAAGCAGAGCACGCTAATGGTCTATGCCTGAGGCACGAAGGCAACTACAGATCATGTAGTTGGCGCCGTGACAGAATTTGCAAAATCAAAGTGAAAGCAATTGAAAAAAGTACATTTTATAGTTAAAGATTATAAAAAGCTTTGGGAGGGTATACCATTTAAATTTAATAAAGAATTAATTATGTTCAAAAACGATTATATTTACCTTAATTAAAAAAAAGCAATACAATAATATATATATTATTCAATTAGAAAAAATGGATATTTTAAATATAAAAGAAAAAAAGCAAAAGAATATTATATTGAAAAATCAATATATTGCCTAAAAAGCTTAAAAAGTATATATTACAATTGTTATGTCAGCCGAAGGTATTATATCATCTTTTTGTTGCTATTCAAATAATTAATTCAAAAGAAAATAATATTAAAAAGTTAAATAAAATCCTTAAATAACAAATAAGCAATTAATTAAAAAGCCTTAACTTTGTTCCTTTCGATATTGATTTAATAAAGTTAACTATATTTACGAATACATTATTTGTAAACAATTTCGATTCTTTTTTCAAATAGAATATATTATGTACCTTGTTAACAAATATGATAATGTTAATATTATACATTAGGCATTTATCAAATGCAAAAGAATTACAAAAAACGTATTAACTTTAAAGTTATATGGATTAATATTTGGTTTTAATGTAAAAGTTGCAATTAAAGAATCTATTAATATTATTATTAAATCTAAAAAACAGATTCTATTCATTATCTATATTGATTCAAAGTTATTATATAAATTATTAACCAAATTGGGTATTATAACCGAAAAGAGATTTATAATTAACATTATATCACTTCATCAATTATATGAGTATAGGAAGATTATAGAGATTAAATAAATTGATGATAATTCCAATTTAATGGATACTATAATCAAGAATAGGCCTTATCAAACATTAAAAGATTTGATTGATATTAATAAATTGATAATTAAGGAGTTCCAATGGGTAAAGAGAGGAAATTAAAGATTGAGTATATAATCTTTTCACTTTTAGATAATTGCTAATATTGGGAAATGGATTATATAACTTTTGGGCTGTTGTACGAATAATACGTTTAATCGTATTAGGCGTATTAGCACTGTGAGGACGTTTATAAAACATCCTCTATTCTATAGATTATATAGAAAATAACAACGATGATTATTACGAAAAGAGATTTAAGTACTTACACTTTAACTGACCAAGTTAATACCAACAGATACCGTGTATTTTCATTATAGCATGTTATGATGGAGGAGTTGAGATTTAAGTGGATGGATGATGTTGGTCGAATGTATACAATGGCTCTATTGAAAATGCTTCTGAAGGTAGGTATTTATACATCTAATTTTCCGCTCTGCTTTTCAAAACTCCTTTGGAAACAGACCTCTCTAGTGGTTCATGATATAGTATAGTATCTATCCTCTATTTTGTCTCATCATGAGTTCGCTTTGTACCTTTGCCTGTAAAATATCAAACTTTAGCTTTCTATTCTCTCGGTATTTATGCTCGCTCTATGAAAACAAAAAAAACAAAAAAACAAAAATGTAACAGAATGCTCAGAACAATTCGCAAATTCATCTCAGCGCTGGGTGGGTAGTCTAACTCTTGACCAAAAGACTGGTTCCAGTCATCTCCTCGGGTTGTTTCAAGCCCATAACTTCCAAAATAGTTGGTGCTACATCACCTAAAAACACCCTCATCTGTCTGCTTGAGAGACCAGCCCTGTGGAGCGTTGGCCATAATGAATGGCACTTTGTTGGTTGTGTGGGAAGTCTTTGGTTTGCCGTCGGCAAATTTCATTTCTTCGGCGTTACTAGAATGAACGCTTATCAGTAACGTTTCTGAAAAATGGAGATCCTCGAAAGGGGAAACCTGAGAAGAGGAAGACCTACCCGTGATCAGAGGTGATGAAAAGAACATATCCCTCCTTTTTGCAAGTCTCGTAGATCTCGCCAATAGCCTTATCAGTAGCAGCAACACCAATGACTGCAGCTTCATAGACACCGGTGTGACCAACCATGTCAGGTGGCGCAAAGTTGTTCATGACGAACTCGAATTTTCCTTCCGAGATACGCTTGCTTGTTTGCTTGGCAACACCTGCAGCACTCATCTCTGGAGCTTTGTCATATGTAGCAACGCTCTTGTTTGAAGGTACGAGATCTTGAGATTCATCTCTAACCTCAAGAGGGAATACCTTCTCAACACCTCCGTTAAAGAAGAATGTAACGTGAGCGTATTTCTCAGTCTCGGCAACGTGGACTTGGTTGATACCTTGAGCACCGAGAGTTTCGGCCAAAACGTTACCCATGTGTTGAGGCTTGAACGCGATATTGAATGGGTAATCGAGCTTGTACTGGGTCATAGTAGTGAGAGTGATGTTTTTTGGGTAGGCGAAGTCTGGCTTTGGCGAACGGTCGACATCGCCAAGGAGTTGGGTGATCTCTCGAACACGGTCGGATCGGTAGTTGAAGAAGAAAACTTGGTCGTTATCTAGGAATGTTAGTGTAGTTCACAAACCCTGTAAGACAATGACGTGTTTACCTTGAATACGAGCCTCCTTTCCTCCTACAATTATAGGCTTCAAGAACTCGTCGTTCTCGCCCTTCTCATATCTCTCCTTGATTGTCTTGACTGGGTCATTGCTCTCCTCTCCATCACCGATGCATAGACCGTTCAATCCAATCTCAATTCTATCCCATCGCTTATCACGGTCCATAGCATAGTATCTGCCAACCACTGTTGCAACCTCACCGATTCCAATCTCCTTGATCTTCTCTAGAAGGGCTTCCATGTAGCCAGCGCCAGATTTTGGATCAGTATCACGTCCATCAGCAAAGAAGTGAATATAGACGTGGGGGATTTCGAGTTCCTTTGCAACTTTCAGGAGAGCGTAGAGATGGTCTTGCTTGGCGTGCTATTTTTACTTGAGTAAGTATTGGCTCTGTCAGTTGGACTCGAACAGTACCTACTACACCACCATCTGAAATCAAACCACAAAGGTGGAGACGTCCATTGCTATCTTTAGCAGCCTGGAATGCCTTTGTGACAATCTCATTCTTGTTCAACTCCCCCTTCTTAATTGTTTGGTCAATTCTGACCACATCCTGCCAAACGACTCTTCCGGCACCGATGTTTAAGTGTCCGACTTCCGAGTTACCCATCAGACCTTCGGGAAGTCCTACCGCCAAGGAGGATGCCTCAAGCTTGGTATATCCATCTGCGTTGTTTGCGAAAGCATCCATTACTGGAGTTTCCGCGTTCGTGATGGCGTCTCCATCTTTAGGTGAGTTTTCACCTGGAACTCCCCATCCATCAATAACAACTGCGCCAAACCATTACAATTAGCCACGAAACTTCAAGATATACAAGGACATAGAATAGTGCAAGTATGTAATCCGGTTTCTTCTTCGAAGGAGGTAAAGGGGGTAGCAGTTTCTCGGTATTGAGCCGAACTGTTGGTATAGAGGTTCGAGGCATTATGAAGGACATCCAAGAGTATCTGTCACAAGGCGTCTAAGCCTGAGAAGCTGTTTGATTGTCTGAGGCTTACTTTGAGAGTTGAGGCCGCAAATGTTCAAGAGCAAAAATGTGTACATGCCAAATAGATGGATACATGAGAAGTGTATTTGAGGATACGTGGAATCTTTTTGGAACATACTCAGGACAGCTTTATTCTCGACTTGGACCATTTTGGCGAGATGGTTTTGTTTCGAATCTGAACACAGGGGATATCAGCTCAAATTTCGGCACGACGAAAACACAGAGACCAGGGTACTGGGTACTGGGGATCAAATATCAACTTACGAGAAGAGAAAGGAGAATAATTGGAAGAAGGCTTTTGAGAGATCTTGAATGTCTTTATGTTTGAATGGATTCGAGTAAACAAACAATAGAAGAAGTCAATTGTGTTGTTTTTTTGGTTGAGAAATAACTTCAAGAAGCTTTTTATCATCATACGCTTATGGTGGGGTGATTTTCATTCCCCTTCCCCCCCCTCCAAGCCTTTACGAAACCGCCGCGATAAGAGCGAACCTGTCCACGGGTATTGATTGCTTTTGTTGCTTTTGTTAACTAGTACGCACAAGGACGGATCCGATGTTCTGCATATCCAATCAATAACATCTTTAATTTATTCGATAACAGAATCGGTTGAAGGATTGGAGGTTATCACAGCATCGCCGACTCGGGTCTTCTCTCATAACCTTGGTATTGATTGATAAGAAAGGTTGTCTCTTTGTTCACGGATTGTGGATTGTGGATTTTGTCAATACCAACAACCATAACGGACGGTATAGTAATAAAGATGTCGACCACCCCATCACAAGCAACATCCTCTCAAACCCCCCCAACAATGATTCTTCCCGAGGGTCTTACCGCAGATTCCATCGATACAATCCCCGTTCTCTGCGAAACACTCTCCCGTCTCCAAAACTTCTCTCCAAGCAATCCATCCGCAGTCTCCCCACCAGGCGCGACCCCTTCATTCAATGCCAATAGTACCGGGCCATTAAATATCAAAGATATATACACCGCGACTGATGGTATTAAACATAAATTACAAAAAGCCAGGGCGAGTGTAAAGGGTATGCCGGATATGCATAGGACTATTGAAGACCAAGAAGAGGAGATCAGAGAATGTGAAGAGAAGATTAGGCAGCAGAAGGATGTCCTGAATCTGTTGAAGAAAGTAGGATTGAGCATGAAGCAAGAGCGCGAAGAGAGAGGATCGGGAGATAAAATGGAAATTTGAGAGGATGGATAGTTAAGAAAAGAAAAATAAAGAGAAATGGAAGCGAGCAAGCAAGGAAGCAATACTCACTTTCTTATCGGGGTACATGTCTCGTGAAGGATGAGAGCCAACGGAATCAGTCGGGTGCTCAGGATGATAGAACACCTTGTGAGGTACGCCACTTGAAACACGTTCAGGGTTGAGCCGCAATCTTCCCAGGGCGCCTCAGCAATGAAATGGTGCGGGATTGATTGCGAAGTCATTGGGGGTAAACTATTGGGAGGATTGGAAGCTCAAGCGAGGGGCATCATTCTTCAGTTGCAATGTAATGCTTATGGATCTCATACAATATCAAGAATACAGGATGCATAAAATAAGAATTTATTACTCCGCTACCACATTACCCGACCGTTCAACTTATGTACATTGGTGGCTGTTCTGCATTAAAAAGGCTATAAGAGAGCATACTCGTAGGAAGAATGAAAATCATCGTCCAGTTAGCCCAATCCTCCTCAAGATATCATCAAGCCCAACCCCCGGACCCTCCTGGTACAACATCTGTCCAAATTTCCTCCTTCAATCTCTCCTCTTCTGGTAAGATACTCCAGTTTGGGCTATGCTCTACTTTGAGCCACTTAAAATCATCAACCTGGTCCCATTGGTTCTCGACAGATCCATCCCGTAATATTCTAAACATGGTATTAGTATTCTTTGAGGAGCTCAGCATCATGGTATACTGACCTGGGATTCCGGGATAGGCGCGAATCTGACATTGCTACAGTCCTCGATGATGGGTCTGCCAGCACAATGCAGGTATATATCCACATTTTTACACTCATGCATTCTGACTTGTCTTGAAGCGACGACGATTATGCTATCTTCAATACGGGTAATATGGGCTGCTCCTGCAACATGCCCAGCTATCACTAAAGAGTGCTTGATGTTCTTCAAGGCAAGTCCAGCGAAGGGGCTCCATTGGCCGTCGGTACTGACATATCAACGATACATCTATTAAGTTCTGTTATAGCCCCAGAAGAAGTTGCACGGGATGCCGAGCAAGGGAGGATTATGTGAAGGCCGTTGTGACCTGTAATATTGATAGTACATGCTTCTGAGAAAACTAGGCTTTCGAATTGGACCTGGGGCATTGGCCATTTCGGTATTGTAGTTCTTTGGGAAGGAAGGTAGGTCCCAACAGTGTCTCTGGCACTGTCTTCACCGGGTGGCGTCATCAAATTAGCTGGCGTTGTAGCCATTGATGATTCCGTGGAAGACAGAAGAGATGGCTTCAAATTAGTAGCACCGAGGCTTTTCTGGGCTAGCTGGGCAGCATCGGCGATAGAAACCACGGAACTGTTTCTTGCTCGCACTTGTGAAACGAAACTTAGTTCTTGGTGCAGCCTTAGATTTAGCCTCCTGAAGATTCTCTGAGAGAGCTCTAATGGCCTAATCATCGTTAGTACAAGATACACCAATCTACAGGTATATGCTTGCCTGAGAATAAGTTCTCTGATCATATGCTGGAAGATAATCGTTGGCATCGGCAACCTCATTGGATAGCCTTGTAATACTGGCAAGGCAGTGGTCTGTTGCATCTTGCCTTTCCCCTCCAGCTAAGGAGAGATTTGTGAGCTGGCCTATTCTCTCTTGAAGATCTGTTGAAATATTAGTAATTTTGAGTTCCTATTTTGTAGCCAGGTAGATATTAACTTGCCTGTCACCTCTTCCTGAAAGTGTCGATAAAAGCGTTCCTTGACATCCTGGAAGACCCTGCGGAGTGGTTGAACGGCGCACGAATAACAGCAGGTATTGCCTTCTCCATTTTACCAATAGATTTATTGTAGTATATGAAACCCACTTTGATGCAATACAGAAAGTATTCTCGACGCAAGAAACAAATTTTATCGGTTTTAATGTCCCAATTGGCCACAGAAACTGAGTGGATGATGACTTCAGCAGCTTAAAAGGAGTAGAGGTGGAGGCGGATGACTTGATATTTCTAGCACACCACTTCTCGGCTGATAGCGGAGCCGTACAACCTTACTATAATATAATATCAAGTATGAAGTGTGGAGGTTATGAGGAGAACATAAACCGTATCTTTTTGCAAGATGGAAGGTCAAATAAGAGTTTATAACAATCGCTGATCTCTTAGCTGTGTGCTTCTCGTATTGTCGATCAATGAGGGGATGAAAGCATTGCGGGGTTAAATCAACAGTTAGTATTTGCCGGCAGTAGTCAAGTCAATGATTACTCGTATATATGGCACGTGACTATAGGCGAGAAAGAAAAGAGGCTACAAGTTTGGGCTAGTCCAAGTTTACAGCTACGTAACGACTGTAATAATGCTTTTTGATTCAGATGTTGATTACAGTTTCGTGTAGGGATGAAAACCTGCCGATTGTGCTGCCTTCTTTCTGCGCGGGGGCAAACTCTCGAAACTGTTCACTGGTGCTCTAGAGCGTTTTAAATCTCCAGTTTTCTATGTTGCTAAATTAGCCAACATAATGAGGTCACCTTCAGCTAATCAACCTAGAATAGAGACCTTTACGTTCCGAAAGCCTACAGTTTCAAAGTGATTTGCAAGCCCTAAACATATGTACATTGCCGTTCGAGGTCTCCATATTATGAATACAAGGTCCTTTAAGATCTAGCGGGTACATCGATACCGTATCTTTCCTTAATCCTCTCCCTTCTTCTCTCATCGTAGCCCGGTCCATATATACCTTTAGGTAATTAGTTAAGTGTTCTTCAAGATGGGCGAATAAGCATATACCTCTTCCCTCGCCCAACTCTGCCAGAGTCTGTTCAACAGGTATCCTGCGGTTTCTCCTTAAATGTTCCTTTCGCTCGAACTCATCCTCATTTGGACCTCTCTTATATCCCCCCAGAGTACCACCGGTATAATTGAATGCACTGAGCACAACCGCGGTCAAGGCACCGAATCCAAGAACTGCAGGGGTTGTTCCAACTACCAATTCATTAGCATTAATTGACCGCGAGAGGTTTGTACGGGCGCTCACATCTCAATCCAAGGACTGAACCAGCCAGAAATCCTCCAATCGCAGAGTTGTAAGTGTCATCCTTCTCTCGCAAATTGGCAGATGCGTATTTTGTAAATTCATATGTTCCTCCCATCGCAGCTGGAAAAGATTAACATGATAACCACCAGAGTATTTGATTTGCCTTGCTTACTGAACATGAATGCTGTGCCTCCCGTCCTAGTAAAGACACCCATTGCGCCGATATTTCTTCTTGTGTAAACTGTTTTTGAACCGCGGAAGCCAAAGCACCAGCCGTACCAGTAATCAAGGCGCCATTAATGCCTGCCTTGAGAGCATCTTTGGGGTGGTAGACTTCACTATTTTGTGCCATGTTGGGGGGGTGGGCAATGCCGAGGGTCAAGAATTGAAATCGATATATTAAAAGTCACTATGTCGTTGACTAGAGGTTCATCGATCCGGGGCTTTTCGACGGAAGATGCCGCTAAACGCTTCGGTGCGTAAGGTTAGCCGCCACCATTTATCGGGCTAGGGGTTAGTTATTTCCGTCATCACCCAACCCTCTCAGCTTCCAGCAAGCAGCAAAATGCAGGCAGATAACCCACAAGTCTCTTTCACTTTCATCTGTCATCTGTACCTTTTTATTAGATGAGAATACATATAATTGAATACATATTTGCCCACAAATTTAAACAAGACTTCATAAAAACATCAACCCTTTCTCTTCCCTTAAATCACAAAACTTATCGATGCTACTGTTTCCATTCTTTCTTTTTGTTGCTTGTACTCTGTCTAATCAAATTTGAAGATACAACTACCTCCAGCTACCTAACTACTTGACTACTGTTACACATTCAGACAACCAAAAACTTATACCTGCGTACTTCGGCGGGCACAAGGTTCTTATTCATCTTCAAGTGTCCCTCTGAAATGAATCCTGGCAAATACCTGCCAACCTATTAATTTTATTTTCTAACTTATTTTCTAACTGATCGTCATAAATTCAAGTGCACAACTTTCTAAAGGCGGGTAGCTAAGTTGGACCAGACCATTTCAGTTGGTCACGAACGGCATACTATTATCAGCAGACAGAGTGAACGGCAGATAAGGAAGAGGTGCTATGTTTGATTACCAGAAGAATCCTGGCCCAGGCAAGTTCTGCGACGCATTCACACTTTCAACTTTGGAGAAGGGGAGGTTTTCGCATGTATTGAAAGCTGGCTAATGGTGTTTGTTCATTCAGGGAAGTCGGCGCCCAGGTATTGAACGATCTGCTTGATTATGATTTGCGAACAAGCGCAAAGACCGGTAGACACATTCTCATAGACCCTGCGCCGATATT
Organism: Monilinia fructigena; assembly: GCA_003260565.1. Classification (NCBI taxonomy): domain Eukaryota; kingdom Fungi; phylum Ascomycota; class Leotiomycetes; order Helotiales; family Sclerotiniaceae; genus Monilinia; species Monilinia fructigena. Next base: position 197,495 of record QKRW01000027.1, read on the forward strand.
TAATGGCACATATGTTGACCAAGGCTCCCATTGTCGCCATCACCTTTGTACCAAAGACTCACAAACGTCAACTTTGCGTCCACATGAGGAACCCGATCGTACAACTATTTACAAGACAGCCGCTTACTGTTCTCAATGCCGATATCATTTTTTGATTACGGTGGATTTTCGAGATTGGGAAAATGGACAAACTCCATGTAATTTCAAAGATCCGGAGAATCCGCTTTCATCACTTTCGAGTACTTGATTCTAAATTATTGAAGGACTCAAAAGAAGCGTACAAGTTGGTGGTACATCAATTTGCGTGCACTTCTGTCACTTGTCCAGTCAAAGTTGAAATTAAAATACAGTCACCTAGGTTGTTTACGAGCATGGTCTCTCTCTTGATAAATCGACAGGATATTCTAAGTTCGCGGGCAAAAAAGAAATTGAATCAGATCCCACGAGATTCGAAGGACATAGGCCATTATATCCAATCCAGGTTCTCAGCAATCTTCGTACATATCTACAAGACGCAGGAGGTGAGACCAGAAAGCAGATTGCGAGGAGAAATAAGAAGTTCAGATTGGCATTCGGAAATGATTGTGACAGTCTTTTGAGTTATTTGGGATTTGAACTTAAGTTGGGACAGTCATCCCAGTCCGAAGTATGTATCTTACTATCAGCTACTAGATTTTGTGTTTCCTGGCACATGTTAAAGCTCCCTCTTCAATCCTATCATAACACTAACTTGCGTAGCAGGAAGAATTCGCTCAATATTGGACTTTGCCTGCTGTAGATGATAAGAATCGTGAATTTATAGACGATGTTAAGTTCGAACTCTACCAGCTTATGCTTGAACGACCAGATGAAGAGAAAAAGTTACCGGGAGTTCCACGTCTTAGCTATATCGCCGTCGCTATGCCGGAGATTAGACACCACCTAGCTTGCAAAGATTATCCTAAAAGAGACAGAGATGCTGTTCAAGTTGTAGATGCAGTGGAGCATCCTCATTACGCCAGTTTAGGTGCAATGGAGCGATTCACAGATGACCTATTAGCATGGAGCTATGACAGACAATGTCAATGTGACCCGAAGAACAAGCCTTACTATCTGGACTGTTTGAGGGAAATTGGAAATGGACGCCGTAGTTCTGATCTACAAATGAAGGCTACGATGATCCTGTCTACTGGCGAAGTTAGCCTGAAAGATATTGAGAAAGCTTACTCATTTTTCGCACTACGGAGAAGTGATACCAAGGACGAAGTCGATGATTATATTATTGGTGTTTACAAGTCTCGTGTTGATTCTGCTCCTCGGCAAAAGGAGGAGGCTCGCGACTGCTTGCTTGTGATAGCAAAAGATAGGCAGAGTATCGCTATCGAAGCTGTAGCGAACGATAGAACAATGACGTTTGAAGAAGCTCTTGAATTTCTGAACGTGTCTTCAGATACTGCATCCGATAGTATAGAAGCCGCTGCAGTTGCAATGGTATGTTGGTGTTCTAGATGTGAATAAAGGGTATTTTTGGATTCTCAACTAACTTTCGGATAGTCTTTTGAGGGCGATAAGAACAAAGTCGCAAAAGCATTACGAGCTATCGCTAACCAGCGTGGCGATGACTATACGCTGCAGCGTGCGGCTACATCTATGGAGTCAGGAACTGAAGCTTCAAATCTTGACGTTGGTGAGGCTTACAATCGACTCCAAATCAACGATAGAACAGCTCCGGATGATACTGTACTGGCCTATTACGAAAGCTTGAGGACTGGAGCCCCAACCGGATCATCAGATAGCTACACAGAAGCATTTCGGGTAATAGCTCACGATCGTCAAAGCAGTTATCTGCTAAGGAAACTCGACGATCCAAATGCAGATATCCAAGCAGCGAAGTCAACAGTTTACCAGCCTGTTGGCCTGGATAACATTGGGAACACTTGCTATCTAAATAGTCTTCTTCAGTATTACTATACGGTAAAATCCGTTCGAGAGGTAGTCATGAATTTCGAACAAAATCGCATGCCCCTCAATGAAGAGGATATAAATAAGAAGCGTGTTGGAGGTCGCGCTGTCAGTAAAGCCGAGATCATCAAAGCGCAGAAATGTGAGTGGTGCAAACTTTCTTGGGTGGGTGCTATTTTACTAATCGTGAGTAGTTGTAACGGAGTTACACGACCTGTTTGAAAATTTGAAGACTGCCCCAACAAGATCTATCAAGCCTACTAGAGAGTTAGCCGAATTAACTATATTCAGCTCGGCAGCTGAAGCGAATTTTCGTCGAGCTTCTATTAGTAGCCCAAGTGGTCCGCCAAACATCGCTTCATTGATGAGCCCCGTTTTTGGGCCAGAAGACCCCCCGACGGTAAACTTTCCTCCTCCGCCTTCAACCGATGATGATATTGAAATGGTTGACCGGCCTGAAGATAAAGACTCAAGTCCGCGTGATGATAGTAGTGAAGGGACCTTGGTGGATGCACCAGACATAGATGGCCTACCTCCGTATTCTGATGTTTTAGAAAAAACTAGTGACACAACAGAAAAGGTCTGGGACACCAAGACAGAAGATACCAGTAGTACTTTTGATGATGCTGTTATGGTGAATGGCGATTCAGTATCCCCTGCCTCATATACCATTCCCGCCGCGCCAGATAAGCCGCCTCCAGTTCCTCCAAGGAATAAGGGTGGCCTTTCGATACAGACAAAGGATCATAAAGAAGTCATCACGGATGATGATTTATGGAGATTTGGATCTCAGCAAGATGTTACAGAGGTTATTGGTAACGTGATGTTTCGTTTGCAATGTGCCATAAAGCCTACAAGCATCGATCCCGTTTCTGGCGAGCAAATCGACAACATCAGAGACACATTCTATGGTGCGAATGCCTCATATCTCCGAAAGTCGCAAAAGCTCGAGAAAAAAAATTGAACCTTGGGCGAATCTCATTATTTTCCCTGACGAAAACAAATCCCGAGACATTTATGAAGCTTTGGATGTGGTATTTGATGAACAGCAAGTGCACATCGATGGTACTGTTCAGCCACAATATGCATCCATTACCAAACTACCTCCAATATTGCAAGTACAAATTCAACGTACACGTTACGACAATATCAAGCATACGGCGTATAAGAACAGAAATGCGGTAGTATTTCCAGAGACAATATACCTTGATAGATACATGGACTCCGAAGATCCCGACTCTCCTTTGATGCGTCGTCGTCAAGAAGCATGGAAATGGAAAACCCGTATTAATACTTTGGAAGAGCGGCAAAAGTCCCTTGGACAAGAGAAAGCAGTAGAAGAAATTTCCGTTTGCGATGCTCTTTCTGCAGCACATGGCCTCACTAAAAGTTTACAGGAGATGGATGATATCGAAGTTGATGTAGAATTGGTTACGCTTCTTGATGAACGTCGAGTCGAATTGAACCAAGAGATTGAAAGAAACAACGAAGAAATCCAATTCCTCAAACAAAAGCGAAACGAGCAATTCACTAACATGACGAAATACGAATATAAACTTCAAACAGTCTTTATTCATCGAGGTGAAGCTGGTGGTGGTCATTACTGGATCTACATATACGATTTTTGAGAACGATATCTGGAGAGAGTATAACGATGAATATGTAACCGAAGTGCGTGATCGTCGCAGGATCTTTGAGCATGAAGCTGCTGGTGTAAGTGGCACGCCTTATTACCTTGGCTATGTACGGAGTGCAGATGTGACAGACTTGGTAGGAGCTGTGCATAGGGAACTGAGGGACGTGGAGAGGCCGAGTTTACCTCCTGTGACGGGGACAAATTCGTGGGCGAAAAACTCTGGAAGATGGGGTTGAGGTGCATCATAATGAGGATGTGGAAATGGAGATGGGAGAAGTAAAACGTGCAGAACATGTGAATCAGAGACATATTATGCCGAAGACGGATGGTGATAGAACGGGTGTCACTTCTCAATTGTCATTAGATGGCCACGGAAATACCTGGTAAAGTCTTTGAGATTATGGATTGACTTTGTATGGATGGGTTAATTGGAATGGTGAGGAAGGTTACGTTATGGAAAGCAGCTATTCGAAGGTATTAGCGGTGGATTTTATATTTGATGATTTGCCTTTGGTATGATATGATATGATTAACGAATGAAATGGGATGGAATAGCATGATATCCGATGCGAGCGTGCGCAACTTGTTCTTTTGATCTTTGGTTTCAAGCACTGCATACATATGGATCATGGTAATACTTGCGTGTTTATTACCTCTCGTTGGGAGCAGGGCCGCGAGCATTGCTTGATTGTATAGAAAGAATAAGAATAGGAATAAATCAAAGATGGACATGAAGATGAAACTGATTTCAGGGATAAAAAGTTGGCATGTGGTGACAAAATAGACGGATGCATGGATGTGATATGGAGTGAGTAACTCCACCAGTACTTTAATGTTCAATACCATGTTATGTTTTTATCCATTGTCATCTTCTTCACCCCCATCGCGCCCCTTAAGACAGGAGAGTTTCACATCATCACCCCAATCAGATCACAGTCACAGCCAAGAAATACCCTGAAGAAACTTTCCTATCTATATCCACAGCGAAGAGACCCCAAGATCACAAGACCGATCTTCAGATCCCCTTCTCACGCTACAATATAAACCCCGAATCGGGTTCGCGTTTCCTCCCTCCTTGCTTTTTTCCAGCCTCGTGTCTCAACTCTCATGCAAGGCTAAAAGCAATGCCATGCAACGCAATGCAATGCGATATTCCTAGACTACCCAAACCATCCGTCGCTGTGTAGATCTCATTGTATAGTGAGTGCATACCATCGATATCCGCGCGCCCGTTTCCCGTTTCCCGTTTCCAGTGCTTGCAATCCCATCTCATTTCATCCCATCTCATTTCATCCCATCTCATTTCATCCCATCTCATTTCATCCCATCCCATCCCATCCCATCCCATCCCAAGCTTAAGCCCCTGACGGGGGGAAGGGAAAAAAAGAAAAACCCAAGCCATATATTTCAATCAAAGATGGATGTATTTAAATTACTAGGTGGGGATAGGGGTAGCGCGAGAGAGAGATATACCTACCTACCTAGACTAGATTAGTACGGATAGCTAGCTAGCCAGTTTCTCATGATTCTCCCGCGCTATATATACCATATGGTTAGTGGCCCCTCCCCTCACACCAGAACCTCTCTAAATTCTCCTTTGAAGATTCAAGTCATATCCCCTCTTTACTTTTGAGTTTGTAATTTTAAGTCTCCCGATAGGAATTACCCCCCCCCCCAAGAGTCAGGAAGCCTATTTTTCCCTCCGTTATGGGGTGGAATATCGGGAATTCTTTAGTTTCATATCATCCCATACAAGCAATTCAGTGTATTTCAAAAAAACTAAAAAAGGGGCAAAAGATATATGGAAGTTGAGATTCTGAAACTATTACACGTTTCAGGTGTCTTATTCGGAAACTCCTGTATCCTTCATTAAGTCCCATGTATCGATTTGTTGGTATATGGCCTTTTGGTATAGCTGTATTAGGTATCGTCTCTTCGTCTCTCCATCTTTTCGTACCTCATTCGTTGGAGAAATTGTGATCCGGGTTTATACTTATTTTACCATCCATTTTGTCGCCTTCGTCTCCAAAAAACATATTTTTTGGTCCAGTTATGCTTGTGCGTACCAAGCCCATGGGAACTTTGAATAATTAGTAAGCTTGGGAATTCAATATATTGCAAAACAGTACATGATAAGCAAGAGACAGCAAAGTTTCAATCATACGAGTGTATGTGCTGAATGTTTAACTAGGAGTGACATGAAACAAAAATAGCCCGGTAATAATTAGCTATGATCAGTCGCCGCTGATATCCCAGCTTGTCCAGGCAATCATCAACTCCAATGCTGTTGTCGATGGGTATGTTTTTCCAAATATCCGGTCCGGCCATGCCCCCCTTTTCGCCGTATCCGTATGCACGCCCAAATCGCCTGCTAAGCATGGCATCCCATCTCAATCAAACATGAACAAGCAACTCCATGACACCAAAAATTTCCCTCGCTAGTAGCTGTCCCCGCTGTTGTAATAACCGTTCTCGCTATTGCCAAAATCAAACCAATCGTTGAACACGACATCCTCCAAATTTTTCACTGTTTCAAAATTGCCATTGGAGAATTGGCCAAACCCGTCATCACCATTTTGTGCTAATGATATATTGAATATTGCTGGATGTGTTGCCCACTCCTGGAGGAATCGGCGCAAAGGTAGCTGTTCGAAATTTCCAAGGGCTTGGGTCTCGGCTTGGGGCATCTGAGATATTGAGCGGTCCGGGACTTTGGGATAAAGGCCCTGCTGATGTTGATGTCGATTTTGTTGGGGTCGAGGTGAAGATTGGGGTTGGCAAAATGATGGTGATGCATCCTGGTTTTGATCGGTGGACAAAGGCGGTGATGGTACTAAGCTCGTACGATTGCTTTTTTGGCTTTGGTTGCTTTCCTCTCGGCTCATCGGTGTCATATCGGTGTCATATATGGGCCGTGACTTGGCATTTGCTTCAGCAATGGCGATGACATGCCTTGTTCAAAGCTCGAGTTTCGGCTCATCGAGGGCGTCGGCAAATTCTGTGGGGGTGGAGTCACCTCGCAAAGTTCAGTACTTGTGGACACTGATTGTTGATGAGCTTTCTGAAGCTTCTTGGTATCGTCAGCCATCTTCTGACCAGGTCCAGCAGTAGGAACTTGGGACATGAGGGGTTCATTAAAACCTCCGGAAGTTGATTGGCAATGAGATTGTTCGGTAAGTTGTCGTTGAAGTTGTTGGAACCGATATTCAAGTTGTTGGTAGTGATACTGTTGAGTAAGTAGTTGTCTGGCAAGATCTTTCGTACAAATTTGCTCATGAGATAGTTGTTCAGCAAGTTGTTGCTGACTCGGCAGAGATTGAGTAGTTTGTATATATAGTGACATCTCCATCGTCATTTTGGGATCAGTTGGTTCTTTCATGGTCTGTCCATGAGCAATGTTAATCAAAGTTACAAGGTTGTCTTTGATTGCAGGATTATCGCGCAAATGTTGGGCTAGTCCGTCATAGGTGACAGCAGGAAGAGCTTGATGATGCATGGAAATTTGGTGACCACTCCTGAATATTGCTGTTGGACTTGCTTCCTCTTCGTACATTTGATCTCCCAATACAATGTCCTCTGTGATTTTCAAGGCTCTACCGGTTCTCAATTTGTGTGTACCGCTGAAGCCTGTTGAGCAGATTTCATTCGGCCTTCAATGCCTTTACGATCGCCTCTTCTGGAAGCAGCGCTGAATGCTCGCTCTTTATCTGCCAAGTGCTGTATATATATGTCTTGGCATCCTTCTAAAGAAAAGACATGTTAAAGGCTTGTCAAAAAATAGAGAGAAATTTGATATACATACTTCTTTCTTCTTCTCAACCTTCGAAGGCTTCACCCAATTGTTGGCCTTCTTTTCTTTGCATTCTGGTTCTCTACCCATTTCGAATGATTATAGTACAATACTTTATACCATTCAGTAAGACAAAAATGCTGGTAGTATTGGATCAACGGTCGTTTAATCGTATCGAAAGTGAGTAAAAGTGACTAGACGATAGACGCAATGGAAGGTTTCGAAGCGTTAGACTTGATGATAAAAAATTTGGTAACACGATTTTGAGAAGAGGAAAAGGGACTGTAGATCAATTGAAATCTCGTATCTTCCTTCCTTTACTGGATATAAATTTCTTATTAGTTAGGTAGGTTGGTAAGTAGGTTGAATGTGGTTGTGGTTGTGAAGTCGATTGTGAGGTCCCTTGATGAAGGGGTTGTAGATCGTAAGTAAGCGAAGATTATTGATTATGGTGGTAGAATGAATAATCAACAGATGTGATGATATATCACAATAATGTTGATATGGTAGGATTTTAGGATCGAGCAGGTTATTCTTCGGGAAGGAAGAAGAAAAGAAGAAAGAAGAAGAAAGATAAAAGATAAAAGGGATGAGACTTGAAATCAATTAAGTATAAGATATCAATGAAGGGGTGCATGGATGGGTGGATGGATGAAAGAGAGGGATGGATGTTAAGTGTGTGTTAAACCGGTACTTTAACTAACTAACTAGCTAGGAAGGTAGGTAGGTAGGAATGTAGGTAGGAAGGTAGGTGGGTGGTATGAGGAGTATAAGGAGTATGGGTAGTATGGGTAGTATGAGTATGAGTAGTAGCTAGCTAGTTAGCTAGCTGCTGGCAGGTATGGTTGTGGGGTATGTGAGGTGAGGTGGACTATTAGATCAATGACTACCAATGCAAGGCAGACTAGACCAGACCAGATCGGTTGTGGAGGCTTTGCAGTAAGTGAGTAAGTAAGTGGGTGAGTGGGTGAGTGGGTGAGTAAGTAAGTATTAAAAATCAAGTTAATATCGTTGAAAATGAAGGAAAAAGAAAAAGGTGTAAGTGGGGATTAGCAAGTTGATTTCTATATATTAAATATATATAGATATAGATATGTATATATTTAATAAAGGTTTATTGGTAATTAAAAGTATAATTCGTGAATTAGAAAGAGGGGGAACGATTTGATCTAGATACGTATGTATGTAGGGTATGTATGTATGCATGTATGTATGCATGTATGTATATATGTATATATGTAGATGTAGATGTAGATGTATATATATGTTAATGTATATATAATATCTGTAAATGTATATATATATATGTGTGTGTGTGTGTGTGTAAAATGTACATGTATTGTCTCTGTCGTATCTGTATATATATGTATGTGTGTATATAAATATACGTATATATAGATTAAACCAAAGGATGGGAATTTGACTTGGTCTTAACTTTTCGATCAAGGATCATACCGTAATTCTAGAATTCCATCAACAACTGGGCCGGGGAAGAAGAAGAGACACAGTAGGTAGGATTTATTGTTATTGATGTATATACACTACGGAGTTACTAATTAACGACCTAGTGTGTACCTAGCGAAAGTAGTAACTATTCCGTACCTAGGAAGCGAGTGATGAGTGATAGAAGCTAACTACTATTATCTTAATACAGACCGAAAGCCATTTACTTATTGCCCAGGTGTTTATTAAATCTCAAGCTTACCTTACCGTTATATAAAATACGATCATGACTTGTTATTACTGTAGATTGTACCTAGGTGTAGATATCTTGATACTAATAAGGTTAATTAGCCTTGAACATATTTCGTAAATCACCTTAATAGAAAGAAAGGGTCGTTTTATTAATAATTATCACTTATAGTTGATTGGGTGTTAATTAGATTGATTACATCACTCATAACGACGTCAATTAAAGGATCCAAGATATGGACGGACGGATGGATGGATGGATGGATGGATGAATTGATGGATTGATGGATTGATGGATGGATATACTAGATACCCAAGTGTCTACTCATCTATATTGGTAAAAGTCAAATAGGATCTTTCAGATCTCAAGATCGCAAACAGTTGCTTTTTCATCGTTATGATGATCAATATTACTCACCGATTATTAAACATTCATTCATTCATTCATTCATTTATCCATCCATTCCCCCATCCATCACATGGAATAATAACTGTTGCATTCTAACAAACAATCAACTCGAATACGAATAAGAGAACAAGAACAAGAACAAGAACAAGAACAAGAACAAGAACAAGAACAAGAACAAGAACAAGAACAAGAACAAGAACAAGAACAAGAACAAGAACAAGAAAAAGGAACTTCCAAAAAGCTGGGTAACCTTACACATTGTAATATAAAGATTCTATCGACATCTTGATAGATCTAATGAATCTCTACCATTCGTCAGTTGCCAGATTGCCGAGTTCTACCTTGCAATTTGACCTTCAGACTTGTTGAACTCATGAATCTTTACCTCAAAAGCTCTATCTAAACATTCCGCTGGTCTGGATTGCTGGTGTATGCCGGGAAAGGCCACAGGAAGCATCCATGTACTCAATTTGATTGGCCATTGAAAACTGCTCAGTGCTTAGCTTGTTATTACCTACTAGGTACCTAGTATTATTGCTTGCAACTTCCTTTGGATCCTTTCATACCTACAGTAGTAAGGCTAACTAAGGACCTACCCACCAAGTACCTTCCTAGTGCACGGAGCTTGCTTTGAGCATTAGATCAAGACATGGTTCGAAGCTACTCACTTAAATCATCCACAAAATGAAAACATGATTGACAAGGGCCACTCTGCTTTGCTCGGCATTTGTTGACTCTTACATAACTTGACATGTGTAATGCATCCGTCTTCTTCGATAAGCGATCATCGTATGATTGATCACATGATTCGTATTCGTGTTGAATCCCTCTTTTCAAAGCCGTTTTTTCTTTCTCGACTTTATTCCGTCAGCAAAAGCAACTCTACGCCTCCCGATTGATGCAGCAGCTACTACTACTACTACTACTACTACTACTACTACTGCTGCTGCTGCTGCTGCTGCTACTGCTACTACTAATTTTTTCACCTCCCGCAACTAGCTAGTCGTCTTATACTAATGTTGATCGAATTCATCGGATGTATGAAAAGCACTCCGACAAGTTCCAAACTAATGAACATTTTAATCCGGTGTTAACCTATCACTTCTCGGTCATTCTTTCTACAAGCCGTCTCTATAGTAACGAGTAAACTCACTCAGCACGAACAAGCTAAAAACTACCTTTCCTTCGTTCTCGGACTGCGTAGGGAGGGCTGGTCTTAAGATTACTTGCTTAGTGTCGTTGAAGGTAAATTTAAGTGAGTTTACATGAACCAATGGAATCCACCTCACCCTCAAGAAGCAAAGGAGTAGGTTACAGAACAGTGAGAACACGCATCATGAACGCTCCCTCCCCCACTATGGCGTGTTTTTACGTCTCACGATCAATCTGCATCGAATGTTACTGCAGGAATTCATCACTATATCGATCTCCAAGGTCCTTTGAATTAGCCACGATTTCCAATTCCCTGGGTTTTCGCATATTTCCCGTCCATCGGGATTACAACGGTTATTTTTCAACTCCGGCCTTGGCGATCAAAAGACATTGGCGTTAATTGGCGTGAATCGCCTCGCTTATCATCTAACGCGATTAGCTCTTAGGTTAATCCAACGAATCCAGAATTTTTCCTTCGAAATCCCGTTCCCCTACCTATGTCCCTCAAGGCTCAACTACCTGCACGAAAGACATGAGACTTGACTTGGCGTAGGAGCTTGAGCATCTTTGGCAACAGTATCCCAGTATGAGATCCTCACGATTCCTCGTGATCTTCAAGTCTTGCTCCCCACTCTCCCGCTCTTAGTCTCTTAGGACTTTTTTTTGAACGCCTCGCCGCAAGAGTTGTCTACGCTACGGAGATTTCTCTGAGAATGCTTACTGTTTGTGACATGATCGAAAAGATCATTAGCAGCTTTTGCTACATAGCTCCTGCTTTTCTTTGCGGAAGCCAATGGTTTAAGCCCCTTCCTCCCGCCTTAAATCGTCACTGCAGGGCTGGCCCGCTTGTTTGCAGCAGCCAAAATCTAGAAGGTTGAACGGTTATGGTGGTGACAAAGGGAACGGTGGCTAGTTTCTACCTGTTCGTATCTATGGCGACCGATGGAGTCGCATTGTTATTAGTAGGAGCTATTGGCACAATCGGAAATTCAAATGAGACCTAGTGAATCCGCTTGTGAGCCTTTCAATTCACCTCAACCAACAGTTCGGGATTCGGATAGAGTTCAAACATCTCTCTGCTCAATAATCTTTCAAGTGAATTGGTTTGATACCTTAGGTCCGGTATAGTCTTGGCAGCAAATATTACTCATACATTTCTAGCTTGCTGTGGAATCATTTTGTTGGTAAAAACATTGTTTGATTTTTGGTGGCAAATTAAATCAAGCGGGCAACCTGGTCTTTCGATCCTTTACAACTGAAGTTCTCAGTTCTCATGGTTTGAACGTAAGTCCATGGTGATTGACGAGAAGTTTGGTTGAAGAGAACTAGTGTACTGTGTACTAGGTCCTCGTCTCTTCGACCTGGTGTCTTTGCACAATAAGATCTTTTCAAGATTACTCGGCTTGGTAATTGCCGTCACCTACCTAATATTACAAGATACCACCTGTCTGGCTTCGAAGATTCTGGAAAATGCTCCTAATAATGGCCGAAGAGCTCTACATGGTATTCTGTAGAAGCTGCCATGTTTTTTAACCGTTTGCTAGTCTCAGTATATTACTTAATGAGAACAACGGCATATTTACAACAGGTGTATAGGGTAAAAGCACCCTGTCATTTCTTTGGCTCTGCTCATGTAGAACTGACCCTATTGAGAAGACTGAAAACGTACCTATGGTAGGGTTCCTTACAAGGGCATGAAGAGGCTCGTAAAGTCCAAAAGAAATTCTAGGTCTAAGCCTCTCCTCACGATCGTGATATCTACTTCATTGTTTTTAGTGTAGGATTCATACTATCGTATTGTAAGATAGAATACCTTAGTAAAGTAAATAGACATTCAGATTCAAAAAGCGCCAACTATCTTACTTATTAAAGCTATTTATATATTTAAAGAAACAAATCATCAACCTACTATAGACCTTTTGATATTTTCGAATCTATACTCTGGTTATCGATATCAAGATAATCGATATACTAGAGGCAAGACAATTCAGTCAGACAAGCGAGAACAAGCGACAGTACCAGAGGTACTCACTCACTTGTATCAAAAAGGTGAAGTGATTATCCCTTCATTTATAATGGTTCGAAGGATCTCTGGGTACAATTAATGGTTTTGGTTCTTCATTACTGTACTGGTTTATCGCTCTTCATTTTGCCTTTACTTTCTCGCTCGTTATATTTTCTTTCTTTTCGTTTTCTTTCCCTTCTTCTTCCTATCCAATACAAGCTCTTGCTAAATGCCATTCTCCACTTACAACAGTGATGAAAGCAATGAATCAACAATCTTTCCCCTACCCACCTTCATGAAGTCGATATTTCCGTCCGAATCTCCAAATCGATATATCTTTCATATCTCCTGACTTGCTCACAAGTTGTACGGTTGTGTTTGGAGCATAGCATAATGCAAAAATCAACATTAGCTATGTGAATAGATTAAGTCAAACTATGGAACAAATCAAATCATGACCAAAAGTAAGAGTGATCTAATACCCAAAGTAGAGGATAAATTTGAGGTGCACCCGAATAATCAGTCAGGCTGTAATCGAATCAACAACCTATAGGATGCTTCCGGCCAGGCTTGCGAATAGCGCTATTGGAATACGAGTAATCTCAAAGCAAAGGGAGCAGAGTTATTGTTGAAGTGGGTTTTTGGATATACTAACATAGCCTGGAAGATGAAACGAACCAATTAGTCTATTTTCCGGCACAAAGGGCCAGTGAAAGATACTCTTGGTCGAATGGAATTATCGTCGCTCTAATGCGAATTCTGATCAAACGAACCAAGGATGAAACGTGGCAAGCTAAGCTCGATATTTATGATTAAAGAGAAAATTAGAGACTCTTTACTTATTCGAATAACTTTTTTTAGAGACTTAGGTTGAAGGTTAGATTATCTAAAAGGGTTGGTCTGAAACTAGGGTTGGTGACTTGTATTGCAACGGATATGAAGCAGGGCTATGTAGAATTTATAGCAATCAACCAACATTCCTCTTCGAGTAACATAAATAGATTCGAATAATCATTACCTATTAGTTGTCCTATAATTACCACTAATTTCTTGTAAAAGCTTTCGACCATGCTTCAGGTTACCCCTGCCATTATCCCAAAATACGTCTTTATCCATATTGAACTCCTCGTTCCACAAGTAACCTAACTGTGCAAATTTTGTTTCCATTTTCATGCCATTCATATCATATCATGACATGACCAAACTATATCATCTTGGCGCATCGGTCAAGGGAACATATCTAACTCCATATAACATTTTCTTCGATATCTTCCCCTCTCTATCCTTATCCACTACCCAAATATGTTGACCCAATCCTCTCGGATGCTCGACGGGTATGAATATTCTGTATTGTTGGTTAGTTGTTTATAACTCGAATTTTCCGACAACCATCAGATAATGAGAAATTAGAAGTAGATAAGCAAAACTCACCGACCAGGACACCTCAACTGTTCAACCAACGTATCGTGGATCTCCATCGCCGCGGCCCCCACATGGATAGCATCCCAGCACCCTCCCCCATGGGGATCTATCCACCCTTCTCTCCCATCCCCAACCACAAATTCCACTTTCCCCTCTTCCAGCCATCGTTTCCCCTTCTCACTCTTCCGCACATTCCCCTCGCCCAGATCTCGCAATTCACGGATATGATCTAGTCCCACCACCTTTCCTCTTCTTGCCCCGTTAATTTCTCCAGGATTCTGACTCGAGGAACATGATGATGATGATGAAGAGGGGGAGGGGGAAAATACAAGTTCCGCCATAACGGCCGTTAAATACCCACTCCCACTCCCCACATCCAGAACTCTCATACCCTCTTCCAAATACGGAAGTAAATATTCGAGAGCAGAGGCGTGCATATGAGGTGCGGAAATAGTGGCGGCGTAGCCGATGGATTGCGGAGAATCTTCGTAGGCTAGGTGGTGGGAGGGGGTGTAGTGGGCGCGGTCTATCTGCGCGTTTGTGAGTTGGTGATTGTTGTCTTTGGCGAAAGGGGTTATGGAAATGAGGGAGGGGGAAGGAGGATCTTACGGATATCATGGCATCCCTGACCCTATCGCTGTGGATCAAGTCTGCGTTCCACATGTTAGAAATCAATTCAGCGTTAGTCCGACCCGAACATGTCCATGCCATCTTGAGGTTTTGGTGGCTGCTAGTTTGTTTATGTCGTCTTGATTCTACCTTAATGATGTGCGCGAAGCGCTGGAAATATGTGCGGAGGTGTGATGGTGACAGGATGAAAGGTTGGTGAGAGCTGTGGGGGAATTCGAAGGGAGGCGTTCATAAGGTTTGGGGCTTCGTTCGCAAATATGAGGATCAGCAAGGACAATGCTAGATATCGAAAGGTAGACCAGGAGATCTTTATGCGCGGGTACCTTTTTTATTCCTGTGATGTACTGTGAGAAGTTGTGTCATTCATCTAATCTACGAGCTCGGTCACGGTTTGAGATGAGGGCTTGCTTGTGTGTTTTGCTCCACCTTCAAGCAACTTCTCGTCGTTTGTGTTGTTTTGATTCAACAAGTTCGCGTTGAAGTATGTAGCTCTTTGGACTTCTAAGGGAGTAATACATATGTGTACGGTATAAGTTGTCATTCGAATCGAGTCGATATCATTGTTCAAAGGGATAAAGCTTTATGGATGAATAAAGTTAAACGGCTGAAGCTTTGACACAAAGTGCTTGAGTGCGGGGTTAAGAGGGCTACATACCATTGGTGGTGTGACGTAATCGAAATAAAGGTGATGGATTACCTTCTAGGAGCTCATTGGGAGCTAAAGTTAAAGGGGCTCACGCGAATGGTGGATCCACTGGTGGTCATCAGGAGATTTAAAGGATATCGATGTCACCAAAAATAACTAGGTAGATGATTATATCGTTTCAAGGTGTCCTACAGTATGGTGATGTTTTATTGAATTGAAAGTAGAAATGAACATATGAATGAGAATAACTTTTTTGGCTGATTGGTGAGCTATGGTTTGAAGATATTGCAATGATGACTGAATTTAATTCAAAGAACTCTGTAAAATTACTGCATTCATTCTAGAACTTAGATCAACCTTTATTTATATACGAACTAACTTCTTGGGCCTCAGGGGAATCTTCTCTACAAGGTGACACCGATATCAGGCAGGATTAGTAGCAGTATTACATGAAGATTCATGATCAAGTGCCCGGGTACCGGTGTTCTTTGGTCACATCACTTCTTCAGGAAGTTTCATGGGTTCCAACTGGGCGTTGATCTGGAATTTTGCTTCTTCTAGCTTAAACAGACCTGCATCAAGAGTCGTACTATTTGATGAAATCTAAATGCTTCGTTTGATGTACCTTCTTCCGAAAACAGCTTTTATTGATTATCGAATGTGAACTGGAGAAAAGACCCACTGGTCTCCAGAATTTCGAATTTGTGACTTGAGTCATACGTTATTTGAGAAATTCTTCTTCTATCTCTTATACATTGCATCTATGGATTTTCTGGCTCAGATATATTTGGCACTGCTCATCATTTATATCGAGTTTGGCATCAATGGTTTGCAATCTGGTGGTTATTACTGTGGTATGCATTCCTCTTTCGATCGTCTATCGCATCCAGCAGATAGTCACTCAAACACTCATGACATACCCACAGTTCTTGCCCATATAAACTTGGCATCGTGAACTTCAAGATTGAATTTTGGCTCCAAGTTCTTTATCTCATCCCGGGCCTTTTCAAACTCAAACCACACTCGCGTTGGACTATTTACCCCCTCTTTGTTCAGAATTCACCTCTATTTGCGCCACTGTATCTCATTCTTATATCCACTATAACGCGAGAACCATGCATCAAACTTTCCATTCTTTCTCTTCCTCCCTATGGGGCATCCCCCGCAAACCTGGTCCAACCTCCTCCCACCACCACGAACTGCCCAAATACCACTACGATATAACCACCACAACTCTGCTCATGCCTCCCTGAATAAGCCTCCCTTACTCCTCTCTACCATCCACGAACCTCGTACCCTGGTCTTATCAGCTAATAGCCTCCTCCCTATTTCCCACACTTCCGTTCCCGTATCCCTACCCAATGACATACTCTACCTATCTCTCTATCGTTTCCCCTCTACCCTCTGTAACCCAGTTAAGCGCCTCACTCCCACCGTTGTAACTCTCCCTACACACATTCCTGTTCTCACCCTAGGGCTTGACTCTAATCTCTGTACGATTCATAATATCCTCCCCACCTGGCAAATATACCTCATTAGATATACCCCATTAGCGAGAGATCACGAATTTGAGGAAATTCGAACGGAAATTCGAATGAGAATCGAGGTTTCTGGATTTACCAGGATGGAGAAGGTATTTGAAAGAGGTAGAGAAGCAAATGGAGATGAATCTTCGAAAGGAGAAGGGAAAGTGAGGGGCTTTAGAAAATGAGATGGAGGATGCGAAGGTGATGTGTGAAATTCTAGTTGAGGGTAGGAGGGCTTAACCAGGCTTCTGGGGTTCCAAGTATCTCTGAAAGCAATTCAATAGTTGGCATGGGAAAACTGGTACATCAAATCTTCGTAAGGGATGTGAGTGTCAAGATACAAGGCAAGGTTCAATTTAAATTTAGGTAGTGAATGTCATGCCTGCTGATCAAAAGGACAAAAGGGGTACCATCCAAGTGAAATGACCCGGGACCAGTAAAAGAACATTTCATGCAGATACAAAAGTAGTAGCGTTGAAGGAGATGAATAGACATACTTTAAACCTCACATCATCTCTCTCCTTTAATTAGACGTGATGCCAGGCCTAGCACTGTACTTGCGAACAATGTTCTATCACTTCCTACTATACATTCTTACAGCCGGTTTTTATATACTCTCTCACTGAACCCATAAGATAATAAACTCATAACGCCGTCCAAATGCAGGTTTACCCATATCTAACTTTGTGGCTCAAAAGTTCCACAAGCACCATTCTCTCTTGGGTGGTATCATAGGCATAACACCTCCCGGAAAAGCCCCCGTTTGCCTTGCATGCAAATATGCAGTAGTTGTCTTTTCGTCAAAAACTGCATTCTCTAACTCAGTAGTATTGTTCGGCCCTGGATAACCTCTTGGACACCATATTTTGTGCCACTTTCCATTGATATTGGTCCCAGGCTCTCCATTATTATACACGACGGGTAATCCGTTGAAAAACTCTATTGTTTTCCCATCCGGGCGCAATCTGATGAAGCGATCTGCTGGGGGGTGCTCTAGCATATTAGAATTTGGTGGAGGTCGGAAATTGGGGCTGAATATGTTCGAATTAGAGACACCCAATGCAGAGGGCGCACCAGCGATCATGTTCAAATTACCAAAGCCTTGCTGACTGCCAAACTGCTGAGCCTGTGATGCAGTGTTTGTAAGCTGATTTTGCATGGTATTCATAGGCTGGGCGTTTGAAGCCCCGAAAGGATTTTGTGACACCTGGGGGGCACCAAATGGTTGAGCACTTCCACTATTAGAACCAAAGGGATTTGCTGAAGAAGGCTGACCAAAGGAGTTGACTTGCGCTAATGGGTTAGTGCTTTGTACCATTGGGTTGACTTGGGATTTCTGAATTCCAGGAGGAAACGGGTTTGAAGTAAACGCACCGCCCATGGGATTTAGGCTAGGTTGACCGAATGTGTTACTTGAACCACCAAAACTGGATAAGCCAGGCTGTCCGGCATTCGCGCCGCTATTTGAGGGAGCACCAAATGGATTTGTTTTTTGACCCATGACTGATGGATTCCCAAAAGCACCCGCTAGTTGTGAAGGCTGTCCGAAAGCAGAACCAAAAGCACTGGGCTTTTGACCCAAAGCTGATGGCTGACCAAAACCACCGGAAGCCCCACCTTGCTGCGCAGTTCCAAAGCCTTGAGAGGGTCCGCCAAACGTACTTGAAGGCTGTCCAAAGGCCGAAGCATCCTGAATGGACGGCTGTCCGAATGTTGATGTAGTTTGACTGTGTGCACCAAAAGTATTAATGCCAGAAGAAGGGTTGTCCCGCTGAACCCAAGGCGTTTGATCTGTGGAGGTGCCTTGCTGACAAACATCATTCCTATTCGGATGCTTGTTATCGGCGGCAATAACATAGTTTATGGCGCCATCCACATCATTCAGCGCGTTCTGTATTTGTTGATCCGCTTCTTGCCATAGCCTCTCTGCATCTTGTATCTAAAAGCCGTCAGCTTCAAATGGTCCATAGCCTGAGATTCCCAAACATACAGCTGCTTGAGCATTTCCAGAAGCTGCAGCAATGTAGTGTAGAAGGCGCATCTCTTCAAAACTCTGTTCTCGCGCTGGTCCACCGAATAATTGCTCTGGCGCATGACGCCCAGGTCCGTACGCAGAAAGGATCCATTGAGGTCTGTCGGACGTGAGATCTTGTTTTATAGTTGCATTATCGAGACCAAAAGGTATATGCGCTCCATCTCCTTTATAACATAGTAAGTCACTGTATACTATTTATGCTATCTGCACTCACCTCTTTGTGTATTAAAATTTCGTGGGTTCGAGTTGGATTGGTTGGCAGATTGGGTTTGAAGAGGAGCGAATCGGTTGTTGAAGCCATTCTTGTTGGAATTGACATTCTGGTCGGAGTGTTCGTTCCTACATGTATCTTCCAAACGTTAGAGCAGGGCTTCATCTTTGAATCGCGGGTAAGAATCCTACTTCCAAATTTGCAATTCCCTTGCTGCCAGAATCTACACACGACCATCGTTACTAAGTCTGCGATGAATATGGTAAGGATAAGTCCTTAAATGGCCAGAGCCTAAAGGGCTACACTTTTTAAGTATTCATTCGAGATTTCTAGGATTGAAAATCTTCATATTCATAAAAGTTTGCATACAACTGTGTTTGGTTGATGCGCAAGGGATTTTTTTGACGTTGGTCGAGACGCGATGCTATTATAGTCGCGTGTCGGTAACTTAAAATCGATTGATTAGTGCAAGTGAAGCGAATTACATTCGAATACGGGATTATAAAAACTCCCCAAATAACTCCATAAAACTATGTTGGTATCTTTGCAATGTAGCTGTACAGAATCTCATCCTCTTTCATACATCGATTCTTGGCCCGAGTCCTTCCTTGACCGCCGCAGATAAACGCTCCCAATCCAGTCCTCCAATTGATCTACTACCAATACCTTTTAGTGACAGAGTTTCTGAAAATTTTCCAGTACCAATTCTTCGCATCATGATTGTGTCTCGACCCTTTCTTATTTCTCTTCCTTCTCCTCGAAGTAAGTAATCCTCAAACCAAGCCTCTTCTTCTGGCGAGAATGGCAGATTTACCAGCTCAACACTGCGATCAGCGATAATTTCTGGTGGAGAGTTCTTTAAAACAGCTGCAATGAGTAGTTCGAACATGTGTCTTTGCATATATTGTGACTGTCCTCGTGAGAAGTAGAAAGCTTCCGTCACACTGGTTCTTGCGATGGCAGAAAACAGACTCTCCGTTGCTCGGGATGAAGTCAAAGCTGGCTGTACGCTATGGTAGTATGCCAATGGAATGGCTAGATCTTCAGAGGAATGCAGTACCAGAGCCTCCAATATTTCATCCGCAAAGCTGGGTATCAAAGATGGATGGGTCAAGTATTGAAGTGCTAACTAGGAACAATCAGTTTCATGCTTTCTACGGATCTTGAAGATAAAGCATAACTAACCTCAAAATCAAGACGATCCAAATGCCAAAGACCCTTAATATAAATTTGGTAGCTTTGCGGTAAGAAAGACTTCTGTTCAAATGTAGTAGAGTAGTCTCTTCGTCCGGTCGGAGCGTCGAAGTCGAGCAGTATGTAATAAAGTGCTGATAATTTGTGATGAGCTTCGCCGGCTGAGTCGATGATGACTTTGTGTAGATTTCTAAGGTCATTGTTGGATTTTGGCGGATAGTATTTAGCAGCTTGAATCCAAGTCAGTAAAAGATGTGCCTGCCATCTCAATGGTTTGTAGAAGCTCACGTCGACGAATTTCAAAATTCTTCAATAAAGTATCCACGAACAAGCCTTCCAACTTCTTCCTATTTCCCTCTATTCCCCGCACAGCAAATTCATCATATGAGCAGTCTGGGTCAAAGTCAAAGACTTCATCAAAATTCTGAAAGACAAACATTTTCGTATTACTGTGATGTACCTCTTCAACGTTTGCGTTTAAGGAGATGATATTTTGATTCGCGATGCGACGATATTGATAATAGATAAGAAGCTTATCTTAGCGTCATTTTCACTGTTTTGATGTAAACATTGTCCCTCAGCAACATGCAAACAAGAAAAACAACGAATATCAACAACCCATTTTACGCCTAAACCATCAATTGAATTTATGAAGCGTCGCTAATAGGTATTTAGATTTATCTTGTGATTTAATGTTCACTATACAATACTGACTTAAAGATCTAGATACCTTATTCACAGTAACAACCAAAAATTTTCCCCCGCCAGCGAAAACATCACATCTACTGGACATCAGTATGTCGGAATCCCCAGTGCGGTCCTCGAGGAGGGTGGCTTCTCGCCGGAAAGTGGTAGTAGAATCATCAGACGAGGAGGAGAATATTGAAGTAAAAGTTGAGGATGATGACGAGGAGGAATTTACCCCCGCACCGAAGCGTAGTCCACGCAAAGCGCCCCAGTCAACGCGGAAGACAACAAACTCGGTCGTAGCTACAACTGGTGCACGCGGTCGACCGAAGAAGAGTATGGGAGCTGAGAATGTTGAGCCTTCAGAATTGTTCGACCCTGACCAAACGGCAACTCCAGCACCGGAGTCGCCTACAAAAAAGGCAGGCCCTCGGAAGAGGAAGAGTGTGCTGCCCACTAGAAGCGCACGCAACTCCATTGTACCCGATTCAATCCCTGCTCTACCAACACCAAATGTGTCACAGTCTCCCGAACCATCTGAACTGCACAATAGCACAATTCTGGCTGATATCACGGAACGACCGGGGACTGCAGACAGTCAAGCGTCGGCCGTCAAACCCATACGAGCAATGGATACAATCATGGAAAAGCCTATGGATATTGTGCTAAAGTCAAGAAATATGGCAGCTCCAGTAGTTGAGGATGCTGGCCCAAAAGCGCGAATAGTCATCACTTATTTGATTCTTACGAATTTCAAAAGTTACGCTGGTCGCCAGGAAGTTGGTCCTTTTCATTCCTCGTTTTCTTCTGTTGTTGGACCTAATGGCTCCGGAAAATCCAATGTTATCGATTCTCTTCTTTTTGTATTCGGCTTCCGAGCTAGCAAAATGCGACAGGGCAAGATTTCCGCATTAATTCACAATTCTGCGGCGTTCCCGGACCTAGATCACTGTGAAGTTGCTGTACATTTTCAAGAAGTGATTGATCAGCTCGATGGTACACACCAAATTATTCCTAATTCTGATCTAGTTATATCTCGCAGGGCGTTTAAAAACAATGCCAGTAAATATTACATCAACGGGAAAGAGTCAAATTTCACTATTGTCACGACATTACTTCGTGATAGAGGTGTCGATCTAGATCATAAAAGATTTTTGATCCTCCAGGGTGAGGTTGAGTCAATTGCGCAAATGAAACCGAAGGCCTCAAACGAGCACGATGATGGCCTTTTGGAATATCTGGAGGATATAATTGGCACATCCAAATATAAAACCCCCATCGAGGAGTCCGCTGCCGAGGTGGAAACTTTGAATGAGGTGTGTGTTGAGAAGAGTGGGCGTGTTCAACATGTCGAGAAGGAGAGAAACTCCCTCGAAGATAAAAAAAAACAAAGCGCTTGCTTATCTCAAGGACGAAAATGAATTGACTATGAAGCAATCGGCATTATATCAAATCTATATTAATGAGTGCGGTGACAACCTAGCCGTTACCGAAGAGGCTATTAGTCAGATGCAGGCACAGCTGGACGCAGAAATGGAAAAGCATCAAGGAAACGAAGCAGGGATCAAGCAGCTTGAAAAGGAATACAAAAAGGGCCAGAAAGATTATGAGTCTGTCGAAAAGGACACCCAAGCAATTCTTAAAGAAATGGCAAATCTCGATCAAGAGCGAGTAAAGCTTGAAGAGAAGAGAAAATTCCTGACAAGCAAACAGAAAAAGCTGGAAAAGACAATCAATACATCCGACTCCGCTATTTGCGAAGCTCGGGTTACAATCGAAAAGTGTGCAGAAGAAATCCAGGAATCTGCTGCTGAGATAGCTGCAACTGAACAGAAGATGGCCGAAGAAGAGTCTGAGCTCGCCATTATCAGGGATAGTCTTAAGGGGAAAACTCAAAAATTTTCTGACCAAATTGCGGCCAAGCAGAAGTCATTGGAGCCCTGGAATGAGAAAATCAATCAAAAGCAATCTGCTATTGCTGTAGCGGAAAGTGAGCTTGCGATTCTACACGAAAAGGCTAATGCAGGTGCTGTAGCACTCCGGGAGATTCAATCGAAGGTTCAGTCTATAGAAGAGAGCCGGGAAGCTAAGCTCGAAGAGCTCGAGCAATGCAAAGTACAAAGAGCAAAATTGGAAAAGGATCGGGCTCGTTTACAAGCCGAGTTGACGCAACTGTCCCAGAAGGAGCCGGAATTTCGCTCTAAACTATCAGGTGCTCGTCAGAAAGCAGATGAAGCTCGCGCTAGTCTTTCAAACACTCAAACTCAAGGGAATGTCCTGACAGGACTGATGAGGCTCAAAGAATCGGGTCGGATTGATGGTTTTCATGGCCGACTTGGAAATCTGGGCACAATCGACCAGCAATTTGATGTTGCTATTTCTACTGCCTGTGGGGCCCTCGATAACTTTGTCACGGATACAGTCGAAGCTGGCCAACAGTGTATCGAATATCTTCGAAAAACCAATCTTGGACGAGGTAATTTTATGTGCTTGGATAAACTGGGGAATCGTGACCTTTCGCCAATTCAAACACCAGAAAACGTCCCGCGTCTCTTCGATCTTATCAAACCAAAAGATGACAAGTTTAGACCTGCATTCTATCACTCACTACAAAATACACTTGTGGCAAAAGATTTAGCGCAAGCCAATCGCATTGCATATGGAGCGAAACGATGGCGTGTCGTGACTTTAGATGGTCAATTGATTGATAAGTCGGGTACCATGTCTGGTGGTGGCAATACGGTAAAGAAAGGCCTGATGTCTTCAAAACTAGTAGCAGAAGTTTCAAAAGAGCAAGTTTCAAAGTTGGAAGTAAACAGAGACGAGCTTGAGCAGACCTTCCAGAAGTTCCAAGCCCGCCAGAGGGACCTTGAAACAAGGCTTAAGGATATAAACCATCAAATTCCGCAACTGGATACGAAAATGCAAAAACTTGGTTTAGAGGTAGAGAGTTCCGAACGAAACTTGGCAGACGCACAAAGACGCATCAAGGAATTGGGTAAGGAGCACCAGCCATCACAAATAGATGATAGCCGAGTCTCTGCATTGAAGAAGGACATCGCAATGCTCCAAAAAGAAATTGAGAAACTCCATGCTGAAACATCCAGCGTTGAGGAAGAGATCAAGGCTCTTCAGGATAGGATCATGCAAGTTGGTGGTGAGAAGCTTCGTGCTCAGCGTGCCATGGTGGATTCTTTGAAGGAAGAGATTGATGCCCTCAATCAGACCATGTCAACAGCTGAAGTGACCAAGGCGAAAGCCGAGAAACAAGTCGTTAAGCACGAAAAGGACCTTGCTAAGGCCACCAAAGAGATACAGGCCTCCATTGCGGATCTAGAAGCATTAGAGAAGGAGATTCAAAACCAAGGATCAAATTCAGAAGGGTCACAAGCTAGAGTTGACATGGCCCAAGAGGCTCTGAAGAAAAAGAAAAAGGAGCTCAATGCTCTCAAAGCCGATCTGGACGAGAAAACCGCCGAGCTCAATGAGACTCGTGCAATTGAGATTGAGATGCGCAACAAGCTAGAAGAGAATCACAAGGTATTAGCCGAAAACCAAAAGCGGCTAAGATACTGGCAAGAAAAGTTGGGCAAGCTTGCTCTGCAGAACGTCGGTGATCTGGGCGAGGAAGTTGAACAGGAAAAACTTCCTACCTTTACTAGAGACGAACTCGTCGATATGAGAAAAGAGGCCTTGAAAGGCGAGATTGCAATCCTGGAGGAGAAAACTCAGAACGTCAATGTAGAGCTAGGTGTGCTTGCAGAATATCGTCGAAGAGTCGAAGAACACGCTGCAAGAAACCAAGATCTACAAAGTGCTGTAGCTCAGAGAGACATGGCTAAGAAGCGCTGCGATGATTTACGACGCCTTCGTCTCGAAGGTTTTATGGAAGGTTTCAGCACGATTTCCTTACGACTCAAAGAGATGTACCAAATGATCACAATGGGAGGAAACGCCGAGTTGGAATTAGTGGACTCTCTAGATCCATTCTCAGAAGGAATTCTATTTAGTGTGATGCCACCGAAGAAGTCTTGGAAGAATATCTCAAACTTGAGTGGTGGTGAAAAGACGTTGAGTAGTTTGGCACTAGTGTTTGCTTTGCATCACTATAAACCAACACCATTGTATGTAATGGATGAAATTGATGCTGCTCTGGATTTTAGAAATGTAAGTTCAATACCTCCACCGCGTCGATTGTACCTCGCTAACATACTCAGGTTTCTATTGTAGCATCTTACATCAAAGAACGAACTAAAAATGCACAGTTTATTGTCATCTCGCTGAGGAACAACATGTTTGAGCTCGCAAGTAGATTGGTTGGAGTATACAAGGTCAACCACATGACAAAGAGTGTGACGATAGAGAACAAGGATTACATTACGGGCCGAGCATAATCATGGATGTTATTGTGTTTTGTTATTGCTTTTAGGGATTTGGAAAGGGCCTGGAGGATGTATCGGGCGTATCACGATTATTAATGAGATCATGCTTTTCGTTTTTTCTACTCATGTTAATATTATCTTTTTCAGCATCCGATGAAAATCGGATAAAATGCAACATGCAAATTATCATCTATCTACAGTACAGTAGGAACGGTTGGCAGGTCGGATAGAGACTCGGATATATCGCCGTACAACGAGCATCCAATTCTGGGCAAGAATATTCCTGGATTTCTGGAGCTGTCTGGAGGACAAAGTCAGCTTTTTGGACTATGTCGGGCACTCGCTAAAGCTCAGGCAGCCCAGTATTTTAAATCAAAAACCTGTCATTCTTTTGGACGAAGTCACCTCTTCCATTGATTCTGCCACAGAGTTAACCATGCACGGTATTATTGACGATGAGTTTACTCAAAAAGGACACACGGTCATATGTGTTGGTCAAAGAATTGAGATGTTAACAAAGTATATGGAGCATGGGAGAGACGTCATAGTATTGCTGAGCAATGGTCGTTTGCAGGAAGTCATCGTAAATTTGAATGCAAGGGCATTTCAAAAGCTCGGGATATTAGATTGAATAATAAAGTACCGTTGTGCTTGCTGATAGACAATGAACTCTCGACTTCCGTGGCTGGGTGCTTGCCCTGTAGCATAAAATTGCATGATCTTAAGCTTAAATCATCTACGCTTCGAACTTTCTAGCACACATGAGCTTCAAACATCTTTGTGAATATATAGCTTAGGATATATAACCATACTCGCTAAACTTGTGACAGGTATCTTCCTTCTATAAGGCCGGTACATTAGTTTCCATGCCTACGATCGCGTAGGATAAGGGAAAGAAAAGCGGGAGCGCTTCTCCAAATGGAGGGAGAGGGACCGCGGGAATAAAGGGAAACTGCACTGCCTGGGTATAGGGACTGAAGGACAGGGCGCGAGGAGTACCATCAAATATAGCAATAGGCTATACACGGGAGGCGCGCGGGGAGGCCTTGCCTCCGTCGCGGGCCCGTCTCTAATACCCTTCGGGAGTTCAGAACTAGCCAATCTACATAGAGACGTTAAATTTCAAATAAATAAATAAATAAACATTAGTTTTCCACCCATGATTCGACTGATCGGTTAATCAAGGGGGTGTCACGAAAAACGGAACTTGGAGGACAAAGACAATATTCAACATAAATTCGCAAAGCTCTTTAAAATGAGTGATAAAATTGGAATCTTGATGATTGATTATTTCAAATCACTTATATTATCAGTAAGTTATCATTCAAATTAAACAAGAACACCAACATAAAACTGAAAAGCATTGCTTTCGGTCATCGTCTTGCGCTGTCGTAAAAGGAACCAATTGGCGCAATGTGCTTGCAAGTTTTCAAAGATCTTCATCTACTACGTAGACAAGCATGTAAGAAATGGAATGTATAGATTTCATTTTGTAGTTACCCTGACAATATTCATACCATTCTGTTACAACTTTGTCAGTCATAGTCGTGGCAGAGTGGATGCGGTGTAGTTGGTTGCTGGGGCAACGCCATGTTTGGTTTTTTCGAACAGAGCTTCAACATCAACCAAAACTTTGACATGATTATGAAGTTTCGCAGTACATCAGACCAACCAAGACTTGAATTGGTATATAAAATCTTCTCGAGGAAGTGGGTGAAGGACTTGGTTCTGCTAATTTAATTCTTTGCTTTCTTGATTTGTTTTGCATAATCATCAATTCTATTTCCACCTTTCTTGTCATTACTGTTCTTCATTTGAATATCCTTAGATCATAATCATGTCTGTAAGAGGTCAGTATTTCTGTACAAAGCAACTCAGTCTGAACTCAAGCTTACATTCAAATAAGTCGTTGCAAGGATACGTCCTCTCCTGCCAAAGGAATTGGATAAAGATACCATCGTGCGCGCAGAAAGTAGTCAAGACAGCAAAACTTTCAATGTAGTCAGGATACCGAACCCCAAAAATGAATCAGAGGAATTTAGCTTTACCTTCAACAGCGTTTACGACATGGGAACATCACAGGAGGAATTGTTTACAAATGAAGTTGCGCCTACGCTGAAATCATTATTCCAAGGACTTGACGTTACATTGTTTGCCTACGGAGTTACTGGAACGGGAAAGACACACACAATGCGTGGTGGAACGAAGTTAGCAGATCGTGGGATTATTCCACGATTATTAAGTGGAATTTATCGACGTGGTAGAAAAGTCGCAAAGGATTCTGGCGAGAAAACCTCTGTCACTGTTACATTGTCTTACTACGAAATATATAACGACAAAGTCTTCGACCTATTCGAATCCCCAGATAAACGATCTCTTGCTGGCCTGCTCTCTTCGTGAAAAGGATGGAAAAACAAAATAGTTGTTGGACTATCGGAAAGGTCCTGCAATGATTTGAAAGATTTCGAAAAGTTGTATATAGAAGCCAACAACAACCGAAGCACGGCAGGAACCAAACTCAATGCGCAAAGTAGTCGAAGTCATGCCATCTTGATGGTCAAGGTAACGCAGACCACTGGTGACTCGAGTTTAATCAGTACTGCATCCGCAATTGATTTAGCAGGATCAGAGGACAACCGGAGAACGGATAATGGCAAGGAGAGGATGATTGAATCTGCAAGCATTAACAAAAGTTTGTTTGTGCTCAGTCAGTGCATCGATGCTATCGGCAGAGGCGACAAGAGAATCCCGTACCGAGAATCTAAAATGACACGAATTCTCAGCCTGGGTCAAAATAATGGTATCACTATAATGGTGTTGAACCTTGCACCCTTACGCTCTTACCATTTGGACACTTTGTCGTCCTTGAACGTTAGTTCAAGGGCAAAGAGAATAGAGGTTAGAGAGATTGAGAATGAGGTGGTATTCACTCAACCACCTAGAAAAGTAGCGGGAACCAGTATGCAACGACAGCCATTGAGACCTATTACGAATTCACACAATACTGTGGCCAACCCAGCACAAAAGGCAGATAAACCTGCGAAGGCTTTCTCTGTCTACACAGATAAAAGCAAAGCAACTGTGGCCCGTCCATCGACTAACACCCAAGCACTCCGAAAGTCGAATTCGAACAAGAGAAGACCCTCTGATGGGGTTATCGGTTCACGAGTTACCAAACTCGCCAGGCCTGCACCTTCTGTATATAAATCATCTGCTGATATCTCTGCGGCGAAGATCGAGGAAATGGTTGAGCGTAAAGTTTCTGAAATACTCGCCAACCGTGCCCTGGAACAGACATCAAATTCGGCACCTACCGAGATTAGTGAAGCGGTTCAGAAACGACTGGAGGCATTGGAAAAGAAAATTGACGAGAGCTCAGCAGAGGATGCAAGATCGGAAGGTCTCAGATTTCTGCTCATGGCCAGGCAGCATAAAGAGCGTGGTGAAGAGACCAGCGCTCTGAAAATGTATGAGTAAGTTTTTTCCAGCCTATCAGCCTGATCTTATTGAAATTAGCTAACCTCCGTCAGAATGGCACTTCCTTTCTTCCCAGGCCAGGAGAAATTGCTGAAGAAGATTGAGCATCTCAAAGCCAAAATCCAAGCAAAGAATGCCAGTGTAGGAACCAAAAGTTCAGTACCAGTGGAAACAGAAAGACGAAAGCCTACCGCTCCGTTCTTACAGCCGCCTACACCCGCCAGCTCAATCCAACAAGATGAAAACGAGCCACGGCCTGTATCACGAAAGAGCCCAGAAACCAGCTGCTGAGTATGATGCGTCCTTTGTAAACCAAGAGGAGAATTATGAGGATGATGATAGCTTTTCATTTCGCGTCACCAAGCCAAAAAAGTCGAAATCCAAATTGACAACCAAATTACATGTATTTAAAGATGAAGCATCGATCGGCCCCCTAGATCCCCCGACGCCTCGAACAAGACATCTATTAGATGTTGTCAACTCCAGAGATGTTGCTATGATCAGAGGCCTATGTGGAGTAGGTCCCAAGAAGGCCAGGGATGTAGTCGAATTTCTAGAGCTGCAGAATGAGGATGACGGCGGTCAGATTAAGACTTTACAGCAGCTCCGAGCAGTTCCAGGATTGGGAAGTAAAAACGGTGAACGGGCGTATGAGGGGATTGCATTGTTAGTTTGAACCTTTGGGTCGATTTGAATTTTAAAGATAGGTATTGCCCTTGCATAGACTGCCCTTTTGGAGCGGCATTTGTTGGAGTTTATGTGTTTTTGTGGATAGGTCATCAGAATTGGCGGGTATTTTCGAAATGGAGTATTGTCTATTGGTTATTCTATGAGAACGATTATTGAATCTGCTTTGTTCCCGTTGTCTGCTTTCATCGACCACGCACATAATGTCAAGTGCCGAAATATTGGGGGTTCCTACCCACGGAGATTTGACGTAAGACTAATGGTCTAATTTGCGTCGAATTTAAATCCTATCGATCCAGTGATTTTGAAGGCAGCGGGAACAGTGAAATTTCTCTCCTGATAATGAGAAGGGAAGAGAAAAGGATAAGACAAGCGAGTTCAGAGACTGTAATGTAATCACGTGATATATTTCACTCTTCCCATATTTTTTGACTTCACAGCAGCGAGGGGAGTAATCAGCGGCCACTTCCTTGAACGAGCTAACTACCTCTCTGTCGGGTGTCCAGGTCAGATGCACATACGGGGTGCAGATCCAGGAGACGTTTTGTGATCAGCTTTCTTGCATAGAACAGCCACATACGGCTCGACCCCCACCAACTGATAGGAATCGTGGCTTAGAAGTTATGCTTGACACGGAACAGAAAAGTGATCAGGGTGATCGGCATGGTGATATGAAGCAGTCTCGGATAAGTACAATAGGGGCGATGATCGGCGCGTAACTCCCGTCTTCCTCCCAACACATAAACCATCAAAGAATCCTTTGGATATACCTCGAAGTCATAAAAAAATGAATCCCACTATTATTTGCAAAACTTCATTTTGTTCCAAGCACAGTCTAAAGTTCCGTTCAAGCCAGGCAAGCATTCCCTGTCTCATGCAAGTAACTTGTTCCATCACAACGTGCAGCGATCTCACATGCAAATCTTCAACACCCACAAACGTGTTTAAAACGGCGATAGTGAGGGGCAAGTAGTGGCACAGTCAGCTAGACATGGTATATGAGGCTTATCGCTTGCATCCGTAGATTTATACAGTAGAAAAGTTTGCAATGATCGTCGTCTTCAGGACCTCGTAGAGCAGCGATCTTTAGCTATTCGGTTCTCGTACCCTTAGCCTATTCCCTTCAGGGATCAACAATTGAACGAATGAGAGGAGATGTAATCCAAGTGGAGTTAGCCGTGTATGCCCGGAGTCACAGCCACGATTTACGCGCTGCCGTTTTACTTGTGCTTGTAGGTGCGCGGCAAATTCTCGAGCTCTGGAGTTTTCCCTAATCAGGCAGTTAGGAAAATGTGTTATACAACGCACATTATTCTAAATGATCTACAAGATACATATACAGTACATACACATACATATACATACATTATGCCACGTTATGTCATGTATGAGCTGCATACCCTGTCGCCCACTCGCAATAAACGTCCTTGATTTAGTTAGTCTTTTAGCTCGGACCACCTATGCTACAGAGCACAATTTCAATTTTCAAAATGTAGAGCCTAGGTGTTGTTATGGTTCCTTGGAGTCTGTTAAAGTACATACTATCTCACCCGTGTTCAATCCTCAGTTAAGTGTTTCATGGTGTACAAGACCCTATACCCCCTAACATCAGGACCCTCTACCGTTATCCAGGTGGTCTTAACCATAGATACCTTGAAGAGATGCCTGTCTAAGTTGTTACTAGGGATTGAATAACAAAGTTTAGTTCCCAGGGTGCTAGCTAGCTCTGTCTACGTCCAACCACAGATGAGCACTCACTGTAGCTTCGTACTAACAACTCAAAATTCCTCCAACTGTGGATAACGTATAGATACTTAACTCGTACCCACCCCAGAATCTACTATATGACTACATTATTCAGCTACTGCATGCAGATGTCTCAAGCGCCAAAGCTTGATGTAAACACCAGCTGAAGGTACACTATACCCCCCTAAGGTGAAATTCCACCAGGTCCCAAAATTTTGACTTGTGTCTCGCCAGGTTGGCTTTTACTTAGAAGAAGAGCCACATGCCAAAAGCTAAAAGCCTTGGGTAATCTATTCATAACGTAATATCCATCCAAGGTTGGAAGAACGATCGATCAAGAGTGTATATGGTATCAGCTTCGTACCATTGCATTAGAAGGCATTCTCTCACCTCCGGACTATCATCTTTAAAGCACATGTACCACCACTGTACTGCCTGCCGTACGAAGTATAGCTAAATTTAAATGTGGTATTGTGGCTCCATGAACTTGTGGCTCGTATCATTGCTGACGCCATCCCATAATTCCACAATCCCATAATTTCATTTGACATTTCGGTCCTTTTAACTTTCTCCCGCGTGCAGATCATTTATCTAGTCGTCCTTTCAAGTCTTGATCTACCCCTTAGCATCCAATGAAAGAACCGGCTCGCTCATATCATGGTAATTCGGAAGCATGGGTAAGATGAAAAATACTGTGGCCGGTATGGGAAATATTCCTACCTTGTTGAGTCAAGTGCCTATTAGTGTCGTGTAGTTTGTATTTGTTGACGTTAGTACTCCTTAGAATTTTGATTGGCAATTATTGCCGATATCCTAGACGGCTCTACATCATGTTGAATTTATACCAAGCGGCCAAGCACACACGACAAGAAAGAAGTAGGTGGTGAATAGAATTGTGGTATCATATTGCTGTAGTGGTTGCACATTCAAGAAATTGCTATGATTTTAAATAAAGTACGCCATTGCCATTGAGGCCCATCTGTGTACCGTTCTGAATAATATCCCAAGCCATAAGGAAAAGAAATTGTTCATCCGCATCATAATTCCATATATACAAATGTAACTGCATCAAATATTGTGTTCATATGGCTTGCATGGCCGCGAAGTGAAGAAAACGCTCCGAGTGATGATTCCGATAAGAAAAATGCAAAGTGTGAAATATCCCCTATTCCCCTTTCCGATCAGTTTGAGATCAGAGCCCTGATATTTTTCTCAACATCTTCCACCGATGTATATGCTTCTCTCCTTAGCACAGAAGTCTTGAAGCGGTGTGGAGCAAGACAGTTAAGCGAAGGAATTGGTATCTCAAAAAACGACATTGACGCCCTTCAAGCCCCGTCCCAACCCACTCCTAGACCGTTACAGATCCAAAACAATTACACGACCATCTCTTCCTGGTCTATGGGTATAATAAAACAAGTGATAAATGAAAATTAAGTAGTTTGATTAGAAGATTAGCCTTAATTCGTATCCTTCGCTCTTGACGTTTTGTGTCGTGCCAGCGCTGTCAACGTCTATAGCGACATCCATATCCCACTCACGTTCGACGGGTGCTTGAGGATTATGAACCTCCAGGATGAAGTCTTGGCCTTCGTAAAGCTCACGGATAACATCATCGTCAATTTCGACTTGTAAACCAGTCTCAAGCACACGAATAGTACGTATGACTTTTGTAGATTCAAGGTTCCATTTCAAGGCAATGCATTGACGAAATCCTTGAGTGTTCGTTGCATCAAATATATAGCTCGATGGTACTCATGTTTAGTAGGCTGGGCTGGATCTCGGAGAGGACGTAAAAGCAAGCGACGGGCTTGGCAGTTCGTTCGATAATAGGCGGTTTATAAGATGGATCAACTCCCAATGCCTCAAGCCAACCACCCCGGCCACCAGCATCCTCCGACTTGGGAACCTTGGTTAGCTGATCTGGTGGACTTGCTAAATGCTGTGGGCTTTGATTTTGAAAATCTCCTGGTGAGATGCTGTGAAAATCAGCCCACGAAGCCGAAGGGTTGGATGCAGGTGCAGCGGCTTGAGAGTGTAGCGAAATTGAGCTTGGCGAGCGGGAGACGATGGACGAGGTACCAGTAGTCGAGCCATGCGCGCTACTTCTCGCAGCCCAAATAGCATTGTCCCGGGAATCCACCTTGGTCAAGTCTAGCGGTTCGCCAGCTAAAGCCACTGGATGAAGATCAGGGTCATCTTGTTCTGATCCACGCAAATAGAGTGTGCTAACTGGCCGAGGGCTCAAGAACATGGCTTCCATAGTTTGAAGTTTGAAATGGAGATCTTCCTCCATTGGTAGTCGTCCACCAGCAGAAGATGCAGAAGACATAGACCATGTGCGTTTGTGCTTTTGAACCTTGCCTGGTCGCTGCTCATTCATTTGTGCTTTTGTAGTTGAACCCCTCTTTCGCTTTCCGAAATCTTTCATGCCAGTCTCCGCCTGGTTGATTTGCTGTTTTAGCTTTTCAATGGTCTTTTTAACGTGTGGCAATATCATTAGACAGTTTCCGCTCAGCACCATGATCTCTGAAAAGCTTTACTTTGCAGAAAGCCACCTCAGATATCTCATTGGCGTGCGGAGAACCAGAAGGCAGTGTTTCAGTCTTTGCGCAAAATCTAACTGGGATACCCTTTACACCCTTCGAGTGACTGAAATCTGTGGAAAGAAAGTTGAAGCGAACGGCGATGTTGCATTCGGGGGGTACCATTGACACCAGGGGTCCAGATTACCGAAAACCCGTCGAAAGAAGCGGTGTCAAGCTCCACACGTGTCCGCTTATCCTCACCTTCACCATTTTGATTGGCTTCAACATATTCAACGGCTTGGAGCTTTCCGCCACGCAGATGGGCTTCATTAGTACCTCTTCCTTCCTTCCATAACTGCCAACAAGAGGCAGGTCGTTCTCTCTGCTCTTCATCTTCAAACGAGATGCGAATAAACGTTCGGTAACGAGTTCCAGGCTGGAGAGGCCGAGTCAATCCAGTATCTACAACCGAGACGGCATATGCCTGTCCCTTGTTGAGATATGTGACGGGGATCTCATCAGCATGCTTGATCATCGCCGTTGGAGCATTCAGAATAACCTGAAAACGAAACTTCTCGGCATAAGGATGAACTGTACCGGACATAGCCATGTCGTACGATTGTGGCTGGAAATTTGTTAATGGGGATTGGTGCATAGCACGTTCCATTGGGCCGAGCGGTCCCTCATCATCGTCCATAGGCGATCCATCGTGGGTCCATTGTTTCGTAACCTGTATCTTGATGAACGAAGGAGGATGGTGCGAATGAGGTCGGCTGTGGTTGCTGCGCTTGTGTTGTTGTTGTTGTTGTTGTTGTTGTTGTTGTTGTTGATGATGATGATGTGAGTGTAAGAATGGGCTAAAAGATTGAAACTGGGGAGGCATATGTTGCTCATATTGAGACAAGTCCATCAGAGTGTGAGGATGGAGACCGTCTGAAGAAGTGGGGAGTGAAAGGGGTGTGCCGAGCCCCATAGTCATGCCCATGCCGATACCAGGCGTCTGGATGTCTCCAGCTCGATTACGATACATTGGGTGGATCCCACCAGGCGTGTGAAGATCTCCAGCTTGATTATGATATATTGTACCAACCACTCCAGCCCCAGCTCCAGGCGGAGGTGAATAAAAGTTTGGTGACTGACTGGCAAAAAGATTAGAGAACGCGAAGTTCGGGTCTAATTGCTGAGAGGGCGTGTTGCCAGAGGGAAACCGAAATATTTCATGCTGCGCTCTGGGTGTCGGATCTAAATCTCTAATCTCACCTACACTGTGATGCCTAAAGTGGTAAATGCGTTAGCCCATTCGCAAGAAGAAACGTAAGAATGCACAAAATCTCATGTATATATAATTCAACTTCGAATATAGGAGATTTTGAAGGCCAATAAAGTTCCATCGGATCTTTTTTATAAGCAATGGGGATATGCGGTAGCTTACCTATCTGGCCCACCAGCAGGCGCGACCCAAGTGAGTATTGTTTCCACCGCCAGCCGAAGTAGTTGTAGTCGCAACCTCTGGAAAGTTTTGTCGAAAGCTGGCAATGAATTCATCGCCTGGTTTTTGCGACGATTTCCTGGAGAGAAGAGATGGTAAGTCTTGATTTGATATACAATAAATGCTGTTATCTATATGAAGCGTAGATTGATGCGCCAAACCACAACAACAAATGGATATAATATTCAACTTACCGATTGCGAAACATCATTGAGCCAGGCAATAGAACTAACTATTCAAGCTTCTTTCAGTCAAATTATTGGGGAGATAATAAGGGGAATTCCCTTCTTCGTAGAAATTTTGTTCGATTAAATACGTTGGCTGTTGTTGTATTGAGATCTGAGCTGAAGTAGAAGTAGAAGTAGAAGTGGAAGTGGAAGTGGAAGTGGAAGTGGAAGTGGAAGTGGAGGGGTAAGCATATGGGATTTACTAGAAGTTCGAGTAGCGAGAGTGATGGGAATTCACTCTGAATGCTTAGGTAATTAGGTATGGTATCGACTTGGAATTTTGAACTGAAGCTATGGCAGAGTGTTACAACAACAATGTGAGGTTGAGGAAGTGGGAGGAACGGATATTAGATGCTTATATGATGGGTTGAGTATCTAAAATGAGGAATACCTAGCTTATCATAGGGAAGGGGGGGAGGGGGCGATCATAGTTTATGAGTTATGTTATGAATAGGCATGGCGGAAACTTCCTTGAGGATATTTTCTTTGGTATTGGTCTTTTAGCAAAAGCGTCCTGGGATATGGCATGGGTTAATAAATTTGGTTATATGGGTCCAAAAATTCCACGCGAGGTCAAGATTTAGAAGCTACTACTCTCACATTGTTATTATTCCTACCGGTTGGATGAGGTGAACGTGTGACTGACTGACTTACCTAGTGCATCGGTATGTAGAAGACTTTCTAGGACCAAAGAAGACTAAGGGGTTAGAGTAGATTAGAGGCTAGAGGCTAGAGGCTAGAGGCTAGAGGCTAGAGGCTAGAGGCTAGAGACTAGATGGATACTAAAGACTAGAGACCAGAGACTACTGTAGAGAATGTTGTCGACACACATCAGCTTAATCTAATCCTTTCATTAGCATCCATCTTACTTTCTTACTTGTATGAATCTATACCAATGGTTTAGATCGACTTCTATTAGCAGATAGATTAAATCTACATGAAATAACGGTCAATCTCACTCTCATATTCCCACTCTCACTCTCTCATTCTCATTCTCGTCTCGTCATACCTCATCATATCAACAGAAGCATCTTTCCCACCGGAGTACAATACCCAGATAAAAGGTACCACGAATAAAATGTGCATGCCATGCCTGACATGGTAACATCATCGGTGGGCCATCAAATAATCAGATTTTTGTTCATTGCAGCAATTATTTCCGTTATTCCTTGTCATTCTTTTGCTAATGACATAGCAAATTGCTCACTCTTCTAGGATCTCTTATGCAAATTATTCTTACTTGGACCATCTGGGCTGCTGGAGGTGGCTAAAGAAAGTTTTACCTCAAGCTGCAGATGGAGATTTACCCTAACTTAGCTCTTGGACGTGGGAGACGACGTATTCTCATCGTATCAAAGCGGCATCAGCATCCCATCCGTCTTCAGCCACAGTTAAGAGCCGATAAAGAAATGATCAACATTGAGTTGCGAATCCTAAATTGTGGCGAAAGATTCCTTTATTCTATGGCATTGCGTTTCCTGATTCTTCCTCCCTTTTATTTCCCATCGAAGTACGTGCTGCGGTAAGTAGATATCAATAAACGGCTGGCTTATGCTTGTTAAGGATCGGACGTCTGTTGAGAGATCCCAAGATTACCACGGATCACGAAACATTTTGATGGGAAATCCTTTGCCGACATGGCTGAGAACAAAAGACTAAACTCGATTCTGCTTCATCTCCGTGTACAGTATACCACCACGGAACAAAATGTATTTTCCGATCCTAGTCACGCTTGAAAAGAGCGTCTATATATCGAAAATCTGGAGAGATGTCTACTTTCGGAGATCGCCCCCTTTTCACCTTACGATTCTTACCTTAACAAGCTCGTTCACAGTGAGAACTTCACACTGCGTCAATAAGATCTTCTTTCGACCAGTAAACTCTTTTCTATTGCTTACTGGCATCCTTCTGGATTGTATAAGTATGAAAGTTAGATCATTCGTTATACATACTTTCATTGTCATATAGTGGCATCCATGGATAGCATTATTATTCTGTTATCGTTCGCTTCGACCTTGAGTACGAGCTTTCGGACTATCTAAGCATTGCGAACTCATTGCCGTTGATAAATTTGACCAGCATGATAGTCCTTAATCTCAAGAATTGGGGGTGAAAAGGTTGGGCCCGCAAGCTCTAGATTTCACTATAATGTGTTGCAAGCCATATCTGGGTGCCACTTTGTCATTTCCAGGCCGCGCGGGGATCCTTTTTTCTTCTTTGTTTCTACCTTGTGACACCTGCATTTTAGCTAAACAAGCAGAATATGTTCATGCTTTGATGTACTTCCGTGTCCATTCTATCGGTTCCAAACTATTTCCCAACCTAAACTTTTCGAGATAATCCCAACCCTCTTATTGAATCTTCGCATGGCCACCGCCACAATTCTCTGGAAGAGATATATCTAGTAGTGATGAACACCTGCAAGGGAAAACCGTTTAAGCGAGCCGTACGAGCCACAATAGATCAGCGGGAAGTTCAAGCCGAAGTCTGATGAGAGCGATATGTGGGAGATCCATCAAACCTATCGTACCGGAGATGAAGCGCAAGCTTGATGCCTTGGTATTGTTATTATTATTATTATTGTGCTCTCCGGAAGAATTGGTTAAGAAGGATTATTACATTTTAGTACCAAGATAATGGCATCTCCCCATTCCGTCATGCATATAATGGACTGATAGAACTCCAGACAAAGTATAGTTCTGTATTGGGGAAGCAGTGGTCTTGACCACTGAGAGGAATTCTTTTCGGTGAGAAGAATCCTTACCTAACCATTAATAGAAGTTTGCGCATGCTCTGTCGTGTCATTTGCCGCGGCTCATAAATATCTTCTCCATACGTTCATATGCTCTAGAGCCGAGTCTTAACTCCATACAGCATTAACCCAGTAACCAGCTACCATCCATCTACAATGCTGGGTGTTTAATGGATACTAGGTATCGGATAATGGAGGGCTGCAATCATCCTTGAAGACTGGCTCTATCAGCTCTCATACGTAAACCAAGCGTTTGAAAAGCTCACATCACAAACGCCTAGCTTGCTGCATTATTGAGTTCAACTCTGCTTGTCTCATTGGTCTCCAATGATAACGGGGAAATTGAGGACAGTAGCTGGCGTAGTAATCAGACTTTGTTCTCGAACGTGTCCATGGAGAGCCACAATCACGATGATGAAGGGGGGTAGGGAAGCAAATACCTACGAAGTACTAGGTAGTTCTACGATTAACGAATCAGAAGGATTTCCAATTGCACCATCGACGAGCCACTGTGGCGTAAAGACGGTGCAACCGATTCTATCGAAGTCCTCCTGTACCGTGTGACAGAATGCGTGACAGAATGAATATTGGTATCAAAACTCCCTTGAAGTTGCCTCTCACAACCAATACAATACACTCAAGTTTCGAGTTTCGCCTGATTATTCTTTTCTTCTACAGTATCCTCGATGCAGTCAATGCCCTTTTTTGCTTTGCCTTCGATGCACCTATGCATCTTCTCGTGCTCTCACAATGTGTTATTATAGCTGACCGTTTGTTTTACATATTCATATATGTAATGCTAGCTCGGGCTTCCCGTCCACCACTAGGTCGGTAACAATCATAGACTCAATCAAGCACACGAAATGAGCGAGTTAACCTAGGCCGGTTAGGTAGCTGCTGTAGCTGCATTTACATGAAATGAATTATGCATCAGAGGTGGTGCCAAGGTGACACGTTCCACAGTCCGGCTTGATTAACCACCACGAAAGCGTCTCTGTCTGTCTGTCTGTCTGTCCGGAGATTTTATCTGTGAAGCGCCTTTACTATATCTCTCTCATACAGCATTTTCGTCAAATCCCTTCAATCTTTCCCAAAACACATTGTGCAGAAGTGTCTCTCCCATTACGCTGCTATATTATTTTGCTCTATGCTCTTACCTTTAAATTCATAGAGATAGATATGAGTGGCAGGTAGGCAATCCGACGATATTTATTTTAATGTGTAAAAAGCAATACAAAGACCATCCATCCATCCATCCATCCATCCATACACCTATCGCAATCTAGATCTAGATGCAGTGTTCGCCAAAGCGAAAAGGATTTTGGCCCCCATCTTCCCGTTCTGCGATATGAGTTGTACACGGTACACTTCCAAGAGTAGTGCCAGTACTGGATCTAGTCGATACAGTAGGTTACAGGATCAAGTGATCGGGTTCGATGCACATTCCACATGCAGATGGGAAGGCATCAAATTACTCTCTCTGTGTTCACGGTATATGGTACGGTAGTACCTAGGTAGGTATGTAGGTAGGTAAGTAGGTAAGTAGGTAAGTAGATAAGTAGGTAGTAGGTAAGTAGGTAAGTAGGTAAGTAGGTATCCTTTACACCGCTGGTGACAAGCGGATAGAGAGTTTCAGCCACAGGCCGCCTTAACCATTACCAGGGTAATGCAAAAGACATTTGGTTGGTATCATATTGCCTTATTGGTGGATGCTGGGATATTTTATGAGATCTAGAATATTTGAGGAGACAAGGACCTTCTCCAAACAATAAACTTCCGGCTGTCATTTGCTGGAAACTCATTTTACAAAAGTCAAATTGCCACGTCGAGAAATGACATACATCATACATCATCGTTACCGATATATCAGATCGAGGACAAAATCCTATCGCCAGCAAGCATTACGCATCAGATCACCACCCATCAGATCATCGCCCATCATTCATCACTCATCACTCATCCATCACTCATCACCACAGATATCTATCGTATAAGAAAAAAATGGATTCCTATTACTACATGGTACGTATTCCACCTCCATCCGAAGTTTCTTTCATATAAATATATATTTTTAATTTATCTTTTCCATTTTTTGGCATTTTGTCATCTTGTCATCTTAATTTAGAATTTGACTTATTTCAATACAACACAGATCCTCCACCTGGAATTCCTCAATATAGGAAGATTTTCATTTCTCCTCTATCCGATTTTCCGCACATTTGATTTTTCAAAGTTGAAGTCCACATAAATGACGTCAATGGTGGATGCTTGCTTGTATGATGGAGAACTTCGGGAGCCACATCCCCAATGTGGTTTTCGGGGAAATCCATGGATGGATATGGATGGGGATGGATGTATTGAACAAGGGAGGGGGGGAAGGAGGACAGCGGGGTTTTGATTGTTTTTGATCGTTCTTGATCGTTTTAATAATCGTTTTAGTCGTTTAAATATCGTTTGAGTCGTTCTTGATTGGTTTAGTCGTTTGATTGTTTAGTCGTTCTTGATTGTTTTAGTTGTTTCTTGATTTGGTTTTAGTCGTTCTTGATTGGTTTAGTCGTTCTTGATTGTTTTAGTCGTTCTTGATTGGTTTAGTCGTTCTTGATTTGGTTTAGTCGTTCTTGCAATTGATCGTTTTCTATCGTTTCAATCGTTTTTATCTTTTTTTTCATATGGATGCTAATTATACTATAC
Organism: Monilinia fructigena; assembly: GCA_003260565.1. NCBI lineage: Eukaryota > Fungi > Ascomycota > Leotiomycetes > Helotiales > Sclerotiniaceae > Monilinia > Monilinia fructigena. Next base: position 238,450 of record QKRW01000027.1, read on the forward strand.
ATAACTATACTATGGATGCTTACACTTAACTTCAACCGGCCACCACCTCAATTTCTCTATTGCTCATTCCTTCAAATCTTATTAATTCATATGAAGATCCAAAAATGTAAATGTCATTTCTAACCTAAAAACCTCTACCAGATGTTACCATTTCACGATCCTAATTGCTCTTTGGGGAATCTAGTCCGCATAAAATGGCTTCCCAATTACGAACATGGACGTCGCTTCGATGATGATAATTCTCTATGTTGCAATGTTGGCGACTCTTGTACGTCCGCTTGTACTGTAATGAAACCTTTGAGGACATCCTGCGCCCTCATTGAAGGTCCTCCTTAGCAACCGTTTTCCTACAGTACAAGCCATCATCTCGTGATCGACCCGACAAAAACCCTATTTGAAACCTTCGTGGCTCACCAAGAATGGGTCTTGCATGCACCATCAAGACTCTGAATAGGCACTCACTGCCTCCGTAATGTTAAACGCAGAATACGGTTTATACATGATGGCATGATGGCATGATGAACGTCGCTGTCGTCATTTGGCAGCACTGCAGGTACCATAACGATATACGGGCGGAATATCGGCACGATCGGTTGGGGTTGTGCACGTTTAAACACCAAATTGGGATTCTTGGCAATCGTTTGCATTGGGAAAGTTTGTCGAACGATTGACATCCCTCGTTCGCGAATCAGCATCAGAACCAAGCTATACGGTCGCTCGTTTGTACAGTCCATCGTACGAGGCTTACGTTGGGTGATGGCTTGGGATTCGGAACTCGGGATGGTCCAGTTTGAAGTCAGACATTGGGTTTTCGAACACGTGCTCGGGCCATCTCCGGGTGGATATCGTTCTGAAATGGCGATTTGGGATTCGTCTCTGAGGGGCGTCTGTCTGAAACGGATACACGGCTCTGTTTGTATGATGTTTCTCCCCGATGCTGTGAAGTTTTGGCTTATCCTACTGCGTAGGTGGCTACACAAAGGCATACATAGTCCGCGGCTTTGCTTAGTACAGCCAGAACTGTTCATCCTCGGGTGAGACATTCGGTGCGCGCTTATTTTCGGTCGAAGAATTGCACGCACGCCATTGAAGATTCTGGTTATACAATCATCAAGATGTGCTCGAGGTGAAATCTGGGGTACTGCATGACAGAGTTGATCCTCGCCAAGGCGCTGCCCCGCAAGTCAAAGCATACCTAAACAATGAATTGTGAAGATCTCAGTTTGTCAGAATATCTTCTTGGGCCTGGAGTTTCAGATCGCTCTGTTCCAGACCACCAGCGTATCTCGATTCGTCTGGATGGTTCGGGTCTGGAAAAAATTTCAAAGTCGGAAGGTCTTTCTTTACCTCGTTGGTAATCGTTTTGTTCGTTTTGATGAATTGGTTGTTCTAGTGAGACTAAGACCTGACTGACTAAGTGAATTGACTGTTCTCGATGAATACAATATTCCACACCACCTCAATGTTCAAACATCTGACTTCTTCACTATACACCCGTCTTGCATTTTGTATTCACTTTCGCTCCTCCAAAAAAAAATCAACGAGCAAAATAGCAAAACCAAGTTGTACATGGGAAAATCCTCTCAGATGTGAGGATTTTATTATTAGCAGAACCCTTTGAAATGGAGTCAAATCTGTTCGTTCTCAAACACCCCACCGCCCTTTTATTTTGGGGCGGTTACAATGCAGTGCTTTACTACTGCGCAACGGCGACTCGATGAGATGTTTGATGGAGGGAGTGGTGATTCTTGAATATATGTATATATCGACGAGGACTTCGGGATTTAAGAATATTATGAGGGGTAGGTAATGTGGGATCTTTGGCCTTTCTCCTGCTCCTCCATTTTTCTTTGGGTGGATGTGAAAAGAACTTTCATTCTCAACTGATTCGCTCTTTGTCGCTGGCGAGGGAGACAGTGAGATGTCTATGACGTATGTAGAGAGAGTGGGACATGGCTGGTTTCTCATTGCTGTCTGATATAGTGCATCTTGTTGTTCGATTTTGAGCACACAAATCCTACCCATATGAAAATCACTTGGAAGTCGTTGATTCGAATACCTTATTCACGGCTCAAGGCAGTATTGGGAAGACTCTAGATTATTATGCCGAAGGTGAGGTCGAATGAGAATGGAATATTAGGTGGGCAATTATTACTACCCATATTCTTTGCAAGTTTGCAGGTAGTTGAGACGGAGGGAGTTTGAAGAAAGGCATTGGGAATACTGTTCGATAGAATAGGTAGTAGAGACTCTGAAGGCCTCAGGTGAAGATGGTAGATAGGTGATGCAATTTAGGAGATAATATGGTTAAAATTTACTTTAGTCACTAATAAAGGGGATTTGGGTTCTTCATCTTTATTTCGAGAACAGCCTAACTCGTTTGAGTCTGGTTCAGTAGGTACTGCGACTTTGAGAGTAGAGCGGCATATGCATCTACGAGTTCACGGTATTAGAAGTATGGGTTTTGAAGAAAATAGAGATTGAAACTTCAGGGGATCTTAGTGCCGAAGGTCTATGTGTATGTCTCATGGGTACTCGTCTAGTAAATTGGGCTGTGAGTAAAAAAGAAGGGGGGGGGGGTTAAATGCCTGGGTATACTTGAGGTTTATTACTGAGTAACGTAACTTAGTCGAGAATGAAAGACTTAGGGAAGTTTTAGGGATTAGATCATGTAATCAATCGATCGATCAATCATACAAAACTGAATAAATGTCGCGATATCTCAGTACCATAATATATGACAGATAATATGTTACTTGTATTGACTCGTGAATGTGTATCTATAACCTACCTAGCTAGCTAGCTAGCTACTTGAAGTACCTACCTACTTAAAGTACCCACCTACTAGATAGTTTTGTGTTGAAGGAAAAAAACCTACCCATTACCTGGATTCGCCAAGGGGAGATCAAGTAGCAGATAATAACCGAACCGAGCGGGAGGAGTCAAAGCGTAGAAGATTGTTTTACTATCTGTATGTCTTTATGTGAAGAAAAGGCTTGAGTTTGATATATTCGATGATTTGGTTTCAATTTCGCACGGTGAAGCAAGCATAGAACTAATTTGCTAACTAAACTACTTACTGCCCAAGTCAAGTAACAAAGGTATCCGGAGTACCTAGGTATGGACTCTTGCTCTATATAGGTTGGTGAGTAGGTCCACGGGTATGACAAGATCTAACAGGATACAACAACGAGATATCAGATATATATCTCTTCAAATATCATCATACCAAGTTCTTCTGTTCTCTTTTTTTCGTTATATAAAAAACAGAATAATAATCCTCAGATCAAAAAGGTTGAAAAGGTAGCAGTAATTGTCTCCTTACCTAGGTACAATACGATGATGCACATATAAATTCCCATTATCTATTATCCATTATCGATTATACATTACCCTTTTCCAATTTCATACAATATTTCCATCCAGTTTACCATTTATTTATTGTTTACTACTTATTACTTTTTTCTCACTTTACCTTTACCCCATCGTATCGGCCGGCTTCTTATCGGTAGCCCCTAACGTCACTCCCGCCCCATATACCAAGGATTCTTAAGCTTCCATAAGGCGTTGCCTCCCATCTATCTCATCTGTACAACCAACTAACCTCGAACACCAAAATCTAAAAAAAAATAAAAATTAAAAATAAAAATAAAATAATCCATTTCCACTCTGCCTTACGAATCTTGCTTGTCCTACCGCATAGAAAGGATTTTTAGATATTGTTTGGTCTAAATCCTCAATTATGGCATCTACATCATCGGGATCCTCTGCCTTTAATCCTTCACCTGCGGCATCGACAGCCCCTTCAACTGCTTCCGAGTCATTACCTACGCCGTCTGCTGTAGGCGGAGAAACCACCCGATGATGGCTCGAAACTTAAGATGTTCCTGGGGATTTTACGAAAGTAAGTCCTTCTGCTTCTGCGCATATCTGGAAGGAGACGTGAAGAGATATCACACCGCTATCATCCAGTGGCAATGCCATGAATTGTGGTTTCAGCCTCTCGGGCAACTTGCCTACCTTTCGTAGAGATCTCTGGGTTTCGGATAATCATGACTGACATTGCTTTCTCCTTTTGCATAGGTTTATTGGCGTGGCAGATATTGCTTCCGTGCGATTTAGTTTGCCGGCCCAGTTATTAGAACCAACGCCGAATCTCGAGTATTGGAACTATCTGGACCAACCGAATACATTTGTGGCCATAGGAGACTCGGATGATCCATTAGACAGAATGTTAGAAGTTATGAGGTTTTGGTTCACGAAGGATTTGAAATATGTGAAAGGAAAGCCTTGCAAACCATACAATTCTACTCTGGGGGAGTTTTTCAGGGTAAGCAGTTGCAGTTCAATGGCAAGGTTGGAGTGAAGAGTACTGATCTTTGAATAGTGTAATTGGGAAGTTGAAGATTCGCAACCCGCTATAGAGACAGGCAAGCTGGGTACCACTAGTACTTCGTCGTCGAAGAAGGCTACGCCTATGTCATCGAAAAATGGGTCCCAAGTCACGATTCCCAAGCCAAAACCGTCGGGCAAGAAGGTCCGAGTATCATACTTGACTGAACAAACCTCGCATCATCCGCCCGTTTCCGCATTCTATGTCGATTGTCCAGAGAAGGGTATTTCAGCTAAGGGGTTCGATCAAATCTCGGCGAAGTTTACGGGAACGAGTATCAAGGTTACACCTGGGGAGCACAATCTGGGTATTTTCATTAACATCGAAAGAAGGGACAATGAGCAGTATCAACTCACCCATCCAGCTGCCCATCTCGGGGGGCTTTTGCGTGGAACTTTGAGCGTCACGGTGGGAGATCAATGCTACATCACTTGCACTCAGACGAAGATCAAGACAATCTTGCATTATGTTGAAGAAGGGTGGTTAGGGAAAACACAAAATAAAGTGGAGGGAGTAGTGTTCCGCTACGATCCAGACAATGATAATAAAACCAGGATAAAAGATGTCCCTGATAAGGATGTATTGGCAAGAGTATCTGGAAACTGGAAGGACAAACTATACTTTACTCTGGGACCCAAGGGCGTAAGTATTATTTCGTGAATTCAGACGACAATTGCTAATTTAACATGACCAGGACAATCAAATTCTTCTAATAGATCTCGCACCTCTTCAAGTCGCACCCAAGATCATTCCCCCGGCTGAAAAACAATTACCCAATGAATCCCTTAAATTCTGGTCAGGTGTCACAGATGCAATCCAGTCTCGACAGTTTTTCTCGTGCAACAGCTCTGAAGCAAGAATTGGAAGAAAGACAGAGAGAAAAGGCCAAGGAACGACAGGATCGAGGAGTTGAATGGCAACCGAGATTCTTTACAGGATCCGTTACACCATTAGGCAAGCCCGATTTGACAGCCGATGGAAAAGAAGTTCTACAATTGTTGCAGCAGGGAGAGTGGGACCTGAAGGAAAATGAAGTCACTGGTGCTTAGATCTCGTGGCAAGATGCACGTCCTCATGAGAAATATTTTTCTGGTTTTTGATAACACGAGACGACACTTTTGTTGATATTTGATACATACATACATAAATGCTTGGGGCAGAATAATGGATACGGCGGTGTGGATCTTGTTGTTTTCTTTGCGCATCCGTGAAGCCTCTCCCTCTTTCCTTTTTTGAGCACATAGATATTTCCTTCTGTGACGCGAGATGCAGTGGCGCGCGCTGGCGACTTGATGAAAGCGCAGACGTTTATGTTTTGATAATTCGAATTTGAATATACCACCGATAGGCTTCTTCTACGTATATACCGTTTCCATGCGCAACTGTTCGTTTTTGCGAATGCGAATTCCTTTGCTTTATGGTAGATGTTTGGGTTTGGGCATGAGGGTTTGAGGGTTTGGGTTTAAGTTTCTCAAGTCGAGTTCTGGTGGCGGTTTGTATTTGCTTTTGGAATTGCCATTGTCATGGCTATCTGCATTGGTTTTTCTGTGGGGCTTCAGGAGAGGTCGGGGTTGCATTGGATTGCATTGGATTGGATTGGATTGGATTGGTGGGTGGAGGTTGAGGTTGAGGTTGAGGTTTAGTGGGGTTGAAAGAAGTTGATCCTGTGGTCTTTTTCAGTGCTTGGTATGCTTTTAGGCTGGAGGATGGATGGATGTATGTATGGATGGATGTATGTATATTTTGGTAGGGGATTGGGAGTGGGTGTGTGGTGAGGTTATTTGATATAGGTTGTATATGTGTCTTCGCCCAACTCGTTCCATTCTTTATTTTTTGGACGTTTGAATCTCATTCTGATTACTCTTTTTTTTGCTTTTATTCTCGGATGCTTTTTGGTTGTCTAGAGCGGGAGGCAGGGAGCGGAGACCATTGATGCTGGATTTGGATCCGATGTTTAGTTCGTTGTTGGATTTTGATCGTTATTTTTTTTGGTTTCTCTTGTGTCTTGCGTTGATGTACTCATTTGTTTGCATGGTATTCTAAGGTTGGGTGAGTAGTTCCGATGTGTGGATAGAGGTTCTTCTTTCTTGGTGGTAGCTATAGGGGTTGTAGATGAATGCGAATGTGGATCTGGATGTGAGAGAATCATATTTGGATGTTAGAACGGGCGAGAAGCGTTCTTGAGAATTGGTAGAGGAATACTTCATGTGATTTGGAGATTGAAGATGCAGGAATGCCGGAAATTACTTGGCCTAGAGCACTGCAATTGTAATCTATCGGTTGGGGATTCACGTTGGGAACTTTTATGTATCTATGGTTTCAATAACATGATTGAGGACTAGAGGAGGATGTGTTTAGATTAGTCTGTTATTGGGTATTTACTGCTGTGATGTATCTCCTGTAATAATGTGACATATCCGTCATCTGGTGGGCAGTCCGCCATACAACTAGCATGTCTGAAGAATATTGATGTCCAATACTTCCCTCCTGATATTGAATATATAGTCGAGACTGTCGAGTATCGCTACTCCATGTGTAAATTTCATTTCCAGGAGGATTACATGTGACGCGACTCAGTCTCTACTGTAATGTCAATCATGGAGCACTGTGAATTGGACCACAATTACTCGATATTATGATCTATCGTTTGATCAGCTCATGAACATCCAAGTGTCGAAGGATTTAATTACCAAATAGTCCAGGCTATCCATATTGCTCAAAGGCATAGAGGGAAACGACATGGGAGCGGGAATTCTCGTGATTCTTACAGTGTTATGCAGATGATTAAAAGACACAGTGTTCCAATAGTTCGAGGATGTGATTGAAACATGGAGAACAATGATACTTTTCAATCCAATCAGTGGCTTTCTCGGTGATGATTGGTTTTATGCTGTGATGGTTTGAGAAAGACCACGGGAGGATATTTATGAAGCTTACCGGGAACTGATCTATATCACTTTCAGAATCCCATCAGCTGCAATATTTGAGAACTTCTTGGACATCATAGTTAAGAAGGAAATCCCGAAAGCAGGAATAGTGCTCCCTGTGAGGTTCAGCTTCGTTACTGAAACAACATGAAAACGTACATTGATGTCATCAATCACCCCCCGGTGAGCATCGTAATGTACAAAGAACTCTTGGGGAACAATCGGTATGTAGCCCTAATATGAAACTGAGAGATCCGTCCATAACTCAGTTGCCTTCAATAAATTTTGGAGGAAATATCTCTAGTGGAAACCCAGATTCATTCATTGCCTTCATATGTTGAGACTATCCATTCAAGTCCTGCCGGATTTCGCAGACCTGCAGTAACCTTAAATATATCCATAACCAAATTAAAATGCACTAGCATCCTACCATAGTCTTGTGTTCTTCAGCCACTAGGTTTAAATCTAACTTCCCACATTCTGTCAGGGTATAATTCTTGTAGAAAGCGTGTTGCAGTAGAAATCATAACGGTTTTGCGAGCCCCTGCATAATCTCCACCAAACCCCACTAAAATATTTTCTCACGAGCTTTTCACGTGCAACACACCTACATTTTCTCGTCCTCTTGAATCTCGAATCCCAAGTCGACAGTCTTTCTCTACAACAAAACAGGATATACCATTCCTGTATTACAAAATGAGTTCCTCCAAGATGCCCAAGGCTGCGAAAACCTAAGCGTCGTAAGAAGAGCCAGTCCAGAACAGAAGGTATGTATATCCTCAGATTTTCACCAACTCTATATTAATATGATTCTAGTAACCTCGATATCCGACAGCGAGAGCGACACGGCTCCTAAATCCCAATCTCAATTCTCCAAATCTAAAGCCCAGCCACCTGCCTCTGAATCCATCTCTCAGCCTATTCAAACTCCCACGGCCAAAATTCCAATTGTGACTTATTCCCCCATGCTCTCCTCTCTCCCCCAAACTAACTAACGCCCCTTAGAAATCAAACGTGGTGAAAGATTCAACGTTGGTTGAAAAATTCACTGCGCATTATCTTCAACGGGTCACAACTGAGTTCTCTGAGGATCTGGATAAGATCCGTGAGGCGGATGATTTTAACGAGAATGCGTTGCAGATATTGGTGCATGCGTTGAAGCAGGGGACGGAAGTTTGGGGAGAGGAGGAAATGAGAAGGGTTGTTGGGTAGGGCGTGAGGGAATGTTTAAGGAGGTAGGGGGGGAAGATCGGGGAAGATGAGAGGAAGAAGTAGTTATGCTCGGAACGTGGCTTGGATGGGAGTCTAGAGATCCAAGGTCTGATCTGTTTGCTTGACGTATAAGACTGGCTAGTCGTGATTTAGGGCGAATGCATAGACTTCACTGATGGCGTTACGGATTTTTAAAAGGGCAAGTCAGTGGTACTGTAATTTTATTTTGGGCGGAAAATTCTAAAAAATGCAGAGGGACTTTACATATCGTCATGTACTCAGTAGCAGTCCTTTCATTGGACATAAAGTATGCTGGTTATTAGGAACTTAGATGTGTAAAAGGTCAAAGTAGTATAAAACTATACACACATTTATTACATCACATGCATTGCTTCCCTTTGGCTCCTGATGTGTTCCAATAAACCTGTTATTCTTCTAACCTTCATATCTTCTATTCCCCCGAAATCTAAAGAAGCGCTTCCATGAGATGACCGACTCTCGTTAAACTATCTTGTTGTGGTAGGGGGGAGCACACGATTCACCAAAATCAGGCAATTTTTCAGGGTTAGCTAGCTCGTACCATGCTGGCAAGAGGTTGAGGAATACTAGTCAATATTCAACATATTCAACGCGATTTTATTGGACCGTATCGGGCATGATCATGGGCTAAATCTCAGAAGAAAATATGTCATCACTGGGCAAATGGACGTAACAAGTACTAGGCCAGGAACGATGGCTGGGTTCCTTACAGGTTTCGGACGTATATGGAGCTGTTTTCAACGTTTCTGTCTAGCCCCTAGGGCTAATTTACGAGAGTCCCTGAGCTCGAACACACATTTCACTGTAAAAAATTGAAGACACGTTATGTTTGCTTTAGTTTCCGCTTAGCATTGAGTAATATCTGAAGTACATCATAGCATGCAAGAAACTATTCATCCACATCTATCTGACCGTTGTAGATCATTTATTTGTTGGCATCATCGAAGATGTAGGTGAGGTGGCAGCGTCCACAGTATTGACGGTCGTGCATAGCGGCCATGAAAACACCGGCACCACACTTTAAGGAAAGTTAGCATGTCTTAAAGATAATCATTCCATGGAGAATTGCTTACGTCTGGAGTTGGGCACTCTCTGCGGAGACGCTCGATCTTTCCATCACCGTCAACCTTGTAGTACTTCAATACAGCGAGCTTGGTCTTCTTGCGCTTGTGCTTGATCTTCTTTGGGGTGGTGTAGACCTTCTTCTTGCGCTTCTTGCCACCACCACGGAGACGTAACACCAAGTGAAGGGTAGACTCCTTTTGAATGTTGTAGTCGGAAAGAGTACGGCCATCCTCAAGTTGCTTTCCAGCGAAGATCAATCGCTGTTGGTCGGGTGGGATTCCCTCCTTGTCCTGAATCTTGGACTTGACATTGTCGATGGTGTCCGAAGACTCAACCTCGAGGGTGATGGTTTTGCCCGTAAGGGTCTTGACGAAGATCTGCATGACTGCCTTTTAAAGTATGTTAGGATTTTATCATGATTACAATTTGCGATTCCGCATTCAGGACTATAATAACATACCTGGACAATTGTTCGAATTGTCTTCCTAAGTGGTCTTGCTGAGATCAAAAAGAAAAGTTCGAGATAGTCGATAACCAATGTTGAAAACCTGGGTGTGCGCTAAAAGTTTTAGTTTCGCGCTAGGGCTCTCGCTTACAGATCACACAACTGGAATATTCAAGATTGTTGACATTCGAAATCTTAATCAACCAACGACGACAATCGCCAATCCAACAACCAAAGATTTGAATAACTCGCCAATTCAGTAAGTCTGCAGATATCATTGAGTTGATCTGTTGACAAAATTAACAACATCATTTAGAATCCGCAAAAATGGTCAAGAAGCGCGCGTCCAAGTACGATTTCCCACCTTCCTAACATATACCGGAACGGCCCCGAAAGATACTGCTTGCAGCGATCGAACATCATGATATACGTTGGAATGGGAGGCTGATTGATTGTATAGTGGACGTAACAAAAAGGGTCGTGGTCACGTCAAGCCCATCAGATGCTCCAACTGCTCTCGATGCACCCCTAAGGACAAGGCGATAAAGAGATTCACCATCCGCAACATGGTTGAGTCCGCTGCCATTCGTATGTTTCAATATCCCCGATTCTTTCCGCAAACTCGCAGAAGAGATGGATCTCAATGATATCAGGCAGATGGAATTGTTTGAATATGTTGCAAGAATATGCGCTAATACGGATTTTCTTTCAGGTGATATCTCAGAGGCATCTGTCTTCTCTGAGTACACAGTTCCCAAGATGTACCTCAAATTGCAATACTGCGTCTCTTGCGCCATTCACGGCAAGATTGTCCGGTATGTTAATGCTATGAGATGAATCCTTGGTCGAACCGATATATCTACATAGATATATCTAGTAAGTTAGACCCTACAAGAACATGGGCTGATTCTCTTCTTTACAGAGTCCGATCCCGTGTTGGAAGACGTAACCGTCTCCCACCTCCCCGTGTTAGATACAACAAGGACGGAAAGAAGGTCAACCCAAACCAAGCCGCTGCTAAGGCATAGAGTGCTTTTGGTTGGGAATGAGGAGTTATTGTCTGGTTTTTCGGAATGCATTTCGTCTTAGCCAGCTTAATGTAAAGGCGTTGCTTAGACAAATACAACCTCATTGACTGATGATACCAATTCCAATATCTGAATTTTTAAAATGTGATATTTCAATCAAATCTTGTATTTAATGGGCCTTGACTTCCAGCATCTGCGTGTGTTGAGGGTTCTTTGTTCGGCATATCGTATATTCATGACTCGGCCAGGTCCCATTCGCTGTCCCAATGAAGCGTACCTACTAGGATCCTCTCTGACAGCCCATCTCCAAACACTCATCAGCCACAAAAACATGACAGACCAATATTCGTCTTCGGAACACCCACTCAGCTTTGCGAGTATATAAATCCTATCAAGGCTGTACGCTGCAGATCACCCATTGACAACACAAAAAGGACTATGGGCATTTTAATGATCAGAAGTTTGCGAAGTGGGATGTATGAACATGGGCTGTCTCATGGTACTCGGGAGTAATGGTCACAATCCTGATGATTATTGGCGTGTGGGATTCATCTTGATACCTGATTCGAGAACGTAGCTATGCTGATCGTATTGAAACGCTTTAGATCACTAGTTGAGAGCTTGAAACGTCAATGATTGTATGGCACATGTGGGATAGGGATTGGTCATAGAATGTACAGGTAGGGGTTTTCGCATATCGCTCCATAACTCTAGAAATTCCATACATTTTAACATAAAAAAGCGGCCTAATGTACGAGGGTAAAAGGTAAAAGCATAAAATAAAGAGGTCCACTGAACAAAATACAGTAGCTGACCAGAGCAAACCCATTAGCTCCGAAAGTCCAGAAAAATTTAGTTCTCGTAAACCACCGTCCAACACCACAACCACACCCAATGTATTTTAATCATTTATGCATTCGCCTTGGCCATTGTGTTCAAAGCACTTCCGTTCTTGAACCATTCAATTTGTGGGGCGTTGAAAGTGTGAGCGAGCTTGATGTCGAATGTCTCGCCGGACTTGGGGTGAACTCTGAGAGTCATTGGCTTGCCAACGGCGATCTCAGTGCACAAAAGGTCGACCTAGAGGTGAAAAGTGTTAGTACTGTGTTGGTAGGATATTGGATTGAATGTCATACCTTGTCATATGGATCGATCTTCTCGTAGTCCTCTGGGTTGATGAAAGTCAAAGGAAGCATTCCTTGTTTCTTCAAGTTGGTCTCGTGAATACGGGCGAAAGACTTGGTGATGATGGCAAGACCTCCAAGATGTCTCGGCTCAAGGGCAGCGTGCTCTCTTGAACTTCCCTCACCGTAGTTCCAGTCACCGATGACAACCCACTTGATACCCTTCTTCTTGTAGTCTCTGGCGGTAGCTGGAACGGCATCGAATTCACCAGTGGTGAAGTTCTTGACCTTGTTGGCCTCACCGTTTGCGCTGTTGATGGCACCAATCAACATGTTGTTGGAGATGTTGTCCAAATGACCACGGTACTTGAGCCATGGACCAGCCATAGAGATGTGATCGGTGGTAGTCTTTCCCTTAGCCTTGATCAAAATTGGCATGTCCAAAGCATCCTTTCCATCCCAAGGCTTGAATGGCTCGAGAAGTTGAAGACGGTCACTGGTTGGTGAAACAGCAACACTGACTGAAGCACGCTCAGCAGGTGGTGCTTGGTAAGTATCTTGTCCTGGGTCGTATCCTCTTGATGGCAATCCATCACCGGTAGGTGGGGACAACTTGAATTCCTTTCCATCCTTGTCCTTCAAGCTATCGGTGAGAGGGTTGAAGTGAAGGGAACCAGCGATAGTCATGGCAACAACGAGATCTGGCGATGCGACGAAAGAGTGAGTGGCTGGGTTGGCATCGTTACGTCCAGTGAAGTTACGGTTGTAGGATGAAATGATGGAGTTGGCTTCTCCCTTCTTAACATCTTTACGATCCCATTGTCCTTTTCGGAAGTCAGTAAAAATTCATACAAGTAAAATGAAAGGGTCGCCGAAGGCAATGCCCCCGTGAAGTATTTCAACGTCAAAATTGCTGTGGGTCATTGAATTGCTCCCCCCGAATCAAAGTAATTCAATCACTCCCATGATAGAGCATTTTGTTGTCCAAAGCGACTTCGACAATGGAACATGGTTTACAAGAGATATAGCAATCATTTCTCTCGCGCAACATTTCCATGTCTCGGCTCATCTCAAGAATAGCAGATGAACTTTTGAGTGGATGAAAAAGAGAGAATTAAAGGGGTACTAACCGATACATGGACCACATGCGTTAGCCTGGTAAAATGTTAGCATATTGTTTTCACAGTGCAAAAAAATAAGAAAAGAATAACACTCACAAGAACCATCCCTCCGAAGTCTTCAAAAGTCTTCAATTGACCATCACGTTCAATGGTAGCACGGATTTGTTCGGAACCTGGAGTAACAGTGAAGAGAGACTTTGCCTTGACACCGTGATCCATGGCATCACGGGCAATAGAAGCAGCACGAGACATATCCTCGTATGAGGAGTTTGTGCAAGAACCAATAAGTCCGACCTTCAATTCCTCAGGCCAGTTGTTAGCCTTGACGGCCTCGCTGAACTTGGAGATAGGAGTAGCAAGATCTGGAGTGAATGGACCGTTGATGTGTGGTTCGAGCTCAGAAAGGTTGATCTCAATCAATTCATCGTATTGTGCACCTTCATCTTCTCTGAGTTCCTTGGCGTATGTGCGAGCAAAGTCTCCAATCTCGGTACGCTTGGTAGCAGCGAGGTAGTCGTACATGCGGTCGTTGAATGGGAAGAGAGAGGTTGTGGCACCAATTTCGGCACCCTGGTAAAATTGTTAGCGATAGGCCAAGAAGAGGTGAACTGAAAGCTCTTACCATGTTACAAATTGTACCCATACCAGTTGCGCTGATCGTCTCAGTTCCTGGACCGAAGTACTCAACAATAGCACCAGTTCCACCCTTGACGGTCAAGATACCAGCAACCTTGAGGATGATATCCTTTGGAGTAGCCCAGCCGGAAAGTTGACCAGTAAGCTTAACACACCAATAACCTTTGGTGCCTTCAACTCCCAAGGAAGGTTGGCCATAACATCAACAGCGTCAGCTCCACCGACACCGATAGCGCACATTCCAAGACCACCAGCATTTGGAGTGTGTGAATCAGTACCGATGAGAAGACCACCTGGGAAAGCGTAGTTCTCAAGGATGATTTGATGAATGATACCAGAACCTGGCTTCCAGAAACCAATATTGTATTTTGCGCAAGAAGTAGAAAGGAAATCGTAGACCTCCTTGTTGATATCAATAGCCCGAGTAAGATCCTTAACACCCTCCAGTTTGTGCCTCAATCAAATGATCACAGTGTACGGTGGTAGGGTTTGCGACAGAGGGCATACCGGCAGACATGAATTGCAAGATGGCCATTTGAGCAGTGGCATCTTGACACGCTACTCTGTCAGGTCGGAGTTTCAGGTAAGATACACCACGTTCAATTTCCTGCCCATGAGGATCATCCAAATGGGAGTAGAGAATCTTCTCAGCGTAGGCCAAAGGACGGTTTAATCTTTGTCGAACGATTGAGAGGTTCTCTGACATCTTCTTGTAGTTGATGAAGTTGCTCTTCTCGTGGATATTTTGTCTAACTTGTTTATCAAGCGGGGAATCACCAACAGTGGCCATTGTACGAATGCCCATGCCGGTGAAAGCTCGCCGCTGGGCAGCAGCGAGAACCTGTCTTGTTGCCAACATTATGAGAGAAGTTGGGAAGGTAGAGAGGGGGGGGAGGAACAGATTGTTGAAGAGGGACGGGGTTGTTTATATTTATTAGACAACTTTAAGTTGTAAAATAGTGGGAGGAAGAAACTTGGACAACCGAAGCTTGGGAGCCGGGGGGTTGTGTTCAAAGCTTTGACCAATGTCGCTGGGTCCAATCAAAGGAGAGGTATTATTTTTCAAAAAATGAGGGACAAGATTGAAAAAAAGGGTAGGATAAATGCATGAAGATGTAATAATCTATGTTAAGGTTTTATTTGATTGGTCGATGAGAAATGATATGGTATTTTTTGATCTGAGATCCCAGGAAGGTTTAGTAGTATCTATGGATATTAAAGATATATGAATATAATGAATATATAATATGCCTATATATACCTATATATAATATATACATATACATATATATATAACATTCATAGGTATCCATGGATATTAAGGTACTTTAATTAAATAGATACTTGGGTAGGTAGGCATTATATGAATTAAAATCAATGAACTAGTAATAGAAATATAATTAAAATAAATATATAAAAGAGGAAATGAATATGTTTATTTTGAATCCATGGATCCATGGATTAATTAATAAGTATCTAAATAGGTATAGCACCGTGTATTTTTCTATATGTTTTATTATTAATATTATTATCATTATTATTCTAAGGTGGTTACTACTATTACCTAGGTAGGTGGTATACGTAGGTAACACATATCATTTTCCCATTTCTCTTCCAGGACAAATCAATAATTACCCGACCGACCGATCAATCTCGAAGCAAAAAGATGGCACGAAGCCTCTGTCTGCTGCGGTTCGTGCTTCACATTTCAAATGCGAATTTTTCGTAGGTCTGCAGGTCAAGAAGTGGAAACAAGTCTTTTTTTCCCCCCCTTCCCCCTCCGGCCCAACGAGCCAATCACACATATCCATCCTCGCATTCTGGCATCCACAATTTTCGGAAAGTCTCTTGCCTGACACTTCCCAAGGTTTGGGTTTGCGAAGACTTTTCCGTCGATCGGGCCCGGTACATGGCGAGATCGGACTTGGATTCCGGTCATGTGATGCGTGTCGTATTGATGCTGGGACATCATGTCAAGGGTGGATTGGTTTGGGATGGAACCAAACCTTGAAAGAATGACTGTGACTGGAGGTATCCATGGATTGATTATTTATATACATGTCCCACGGCTATGGATATCCTTCTTGTGATAAATATTATTCACGGAGATTTGATAAGCCAAATAACTTGAATCTTTCAGTTCTTCTCAATATCCCAGATCCTTTCAAGTTCTCATCTGTTGTGAATGCAGTACAGAGTACTATTATATTATATAACATAACAAAAGGCATGTGTATACAACATCTAGAAAGGTCGGATATCATCATCGTTGTCGTCGTCGTCATCATCGAACCGAACAACGTATATTCATTTCTGTCGGAACAGAAGGAACGGAGCTGTCTCCAAATGTCCATGACCCGCGACATTAAGAAGTTCTATAATCCCGTTCTACCCGTATAATCTCGGACACATGGCAAAAAAGTCAATTGGTCCCTTCAAAAGTGGATGTGATGGATGTCATTACTAGGTAGGTACACTAGTACACTACCTACTTGGGACTAGGCAGGTAGGTAGTATATATTTTCAACGTTGACATTACCTGTGATTTTCCATCGTTGATCAGAAATGAACCGGGTGGGCGGGCAAAGGTTTCTCCGTAAATCTGCAAAGATACAGTCGATACCGCTCTCATTCGCAAGGGTTGATGGGTATGGGCAGAATGATTTTATTGGCGGCAGAAAGGAAAGGCGGTAATCCAATAACATAACCCATTGACATGCATCCATCCATCAGCAAAAAATTTCGTAATTCAATGTTGCGACTGACAACCAGACATCGAAATTCCCATCAACAGTCCAATCCAACCTGCAATCAAGTCAACGGAACTCAACAAAACAAACCAAGATAGAACATCAGCAAGTCAACAAGTCAAAATGGGTATTCCTCAAAAATCAACCAAAACTAAGACGAGAAAGAAGATTGAGGTATGTAGAATGGGATTAAGAATAAAGATTTTCTGCGCAAAACTAATGCTTTGTTCTTGTTCTTCTTCATTGCAGAGATCTCGATCAAATTTCTGCGGATCTTCGTTCTCCAAAACATCTGGCTCAACATAAAAGCTCGAAAGCAGCGGAGGATTTGCCAGGTTTGGGAAAATGGTATTGCATTCAGTGTGCGAAATGGTATGAATCGGAGAATAGTATGGTGTCGCATCTTAAAGGCAAACCTCACAAGAGAAGGTATGTTGGCCAATGATGAAGGAGAATTGGAGCGAAGTTGTGCTAATTGGTTTTGGTTTACAGAGTCAAGGCATTGAAGGAAGGGCCATATACACAAAGAGACGCAGAAGCAGCTATAGGACAAGGCCCTGCAGATAATGGCACCAGAAACAAGGCTCTAAATGCAGAGGTAGAGATGGAAAACTCGGGATTTCTTGACGATCAAGAAACCTGAGCACGGGTATAATGTTCCCTGACATGGAGTAATCATAGAGGGGTTATCAAAGCCTAGTCCATCGTGGCTACTATAAAATCTATGGCGGGGTATCATGGCGGGGGAGTTGTGAGGCATGTTTCCATCTCATCTTACACCACGACCTCGACCTCTTGCAAGACCACTTGCTCTAACCGCCACGTCCACCACGCGGAACGGGAATACCTCTGCCAGATGAACCAGATCCACCAGAAGATCCACCACGGCCAGAAGAGCCTGTTGTTCTTGATGGTGCTGGGGTTGTAAATTTCGGGGTTGCTTTGGAGGATGTTGGAGGATTATCAACAAATGATGTATCAGTGGTCCTAGAGAGATCAATGAGCCATGAACCATAGTGGCAGATAATATGTTACTTACAAGAATGTTGTTTCCCCATCAATTTCACCGCGAAACCTTTCTGAATTTGTTGATCGACCTACCAAACCATTAGTATATTCTCTGACGCCCAACAACCCGCCACACTAACCCAAATGCTCCTCCTGCTCCTGTGCTCTCCTAAATGAATCCGGAATCGGCGCCTATCAAAACCATTAGCCCACCCCCCCCCCAAACACCCAAATGCCCAATAAACGCACCTCGGGAAAATCCACACAAAAAAGCATTCATATTCAAGCCATAGAGAAAAACTGGCAAAGTTCTCACTAAACCGCGCCAGGCTCTCATGCATCAGCTGCAAATGCATGAAATTGGCCTCCAGATCGGCCATGGAATCGGATAATTCGGCAAAGGCTGGCTCGAAAGCTTCGAGCGGCGCGCTCGTGTAACCGCTCGTGCTCTTTCGCGCGGAATCTCGGAGCGATGATCGTGAGGAGGGGCGGAGGGGGTCGTTGGTCGGGAGGGTGGGTGCGGGTAGCGGGTGTTGGAGTGTGAGCGTTTGGCGCTGGTGGTGTTGGAGTTGGAGAGGGGGTGTGGGTGGACATTGCCTCTTCTTTTTTCTCTCTCTTTTTGGTTTTGCTTTTGGGGTTGTTGGGGGGGAATTGGGGTTGGGGTTGGGGTTGATGGATTGGCGCTGGATACGTGTGTTTTGTGGTGTTTGTGGTGTTTTTGATTTATTTGGTTTATTTGGCTTGTTTGGTGAGGTGAGGTGAGGTGAGGTATGGATGGTGAAGCCAGGTCAGGTAAGTAAAGGGTTGGGTCTAAAAGAGTGATTGCAGATCACAAATAAACAGTTGGCGCGCAGGTACCTTGGCAGGTTTGGAGACCGACGTACTTGATGCGATAGTTAACGTTGTTACAGTATGGATGATGATGATGATGATTATCGCATCTTGGACCCTAATAAGGTACCTACGAAGTACTGATTGATGATTGACAGAACCTGGAATGGACTTTTATTTTTGACTGCCCACAGTCTTGAAACTTCATTTGATGATGGCGGTGAAATAAATATGCACAACACGAATGATTTAAATTTATTGATTTCAATGGATGGGTGGAAGTTTTCAAATGTAACAATCCAGCCAAGAGTTACCAACAGAATATACTTTGCGTTGAAATAAGATCTTGTGTCTTGGGTTTTTTATTTTTATCTTTCTTTCTTTCTTTCTTTTTTACCCCGCTGCGCACTTACTTACTCCATACTTTGTACACTTTTGTTTATTCTTGGGATTATATTGTATATTGTTATGCATGCATAAGAGAGAGATGAGTTTCATATATATATATGTATAATATATATGTATATATATATATGTATATATATATAATGTATATATATATGTATATATATATAATGTATATATATATATGTATATATATATATAATGTATATATATATATATAATATATATATATATATGTATATATATATAATGTATATATATATATGTATATATACACCATGAATATAATACCTGTGGACATACATACACTTATTATATATATATACATATACATATACGATGTATACCGACCAAGATACATACCCAGTCTGCTCTGCGCCTACTTCGGATTTTGAATTAAGAAATATATTTCCGCTCTCCGATGATCATGATTTCGTAGCTTTTTTCTTTTTCTAATTTCCTTGAGGGTGATTGTCTTTTCGGAATGAGTAAGAACAGCGAGGTATTTGGTTGATTGGGTTCTAGATGAGTAGATAGGTGTAGGTTAGATGTAGGTGTAGGTGTAGATGTAGGTGTAGGTGTAGATGTAGACGTCGATATTGTAGATATTGAAGAGATAATGTAGATATTCATAAAAAGGAATCTTCAACGGGTTTCAAACATCTTACTTATTATTATCATTATCATTACAACTACCTCTACCTCTACCTTACCTCGACCTCGGAACCTTATTGATCTTCCAAGGAAGAAAAGGGAAGGCTGTGTATCATATAAGCTTGGAATATAATCCTGTAATATAATGAATGAATGATGATGATGATGATGATGATGATGATGAATTTGGAGACTTACCTATTACTAAGCCCATTATTATTTGGCCTGATACGAATTTGATTCTTTTCTACTCTAGTATACGATTGTATTGGAGTAACATCCATATATACATACATACATGTATGCATCCATCTATCCATCCATCTATCCATCCATCCATCCATCCATCCATCCTTCCATCCTTCCTTCCATATCTCCATCCTTCCATTGGATCCCGTCGATCAAAGACGTTCAAGAGCTTCGAGGCCCATATAACAAGGCTTTGACTTCTCCCTCCCTCATGTCTCTTGACCCCTCCTTCATCCAACCCTGCCTCTCTCCTACAACTTAATATCTTATACTTATTATAGGTACACACACATATATATATATCTCTCTCTCTCTCTCTCTCTCTCTCTCTCTCTCTCTTATCATTTCCATGAAAAGTTCAATTTCATTAGAAGTAACTGCAGGTTTTCTTCTTAAATATACTCAACGTTCAATTTCTATACCTACAGTATTATTATTCTCACGTCGAAATCATAACGGCGGGAATTTGATTGGGTCTTGGGGTAGAATAGATTCATTTGCGCCTCTTCGTCGCAATTATTCCAAAAATCCACTTAGACATCCTCAGAACCAAGGAATTGAATAATACGAACAAGTGCACGTCTCTACTTCCTCCTAACTACGCTTTGAGAAGGTCGAGCGCTACTACTTATACCTGTAATCGCATCCTCTCCTCATTGTCTCCCAACCACCCTAAAAAGCACAATACTTCTCGTGAAACATCCTTACCAACGCCTGTGCAAAGTAGCTTGAGCAATTGGGCTACCGTCTTACTTCTCACTCTCATTAGCAGCGCATTTCTCTATACTTCTACAAAGGGTCAGCCAAAGACACATAGACCTGAATCACAACAAGTCGAGCAAGTCGATTTCGCACAAGAATATTACGAGTATTACAAAATGACGGGCGAAGCACTTCCAGGCCGACCTGGCACATTAACTGCACATGAAGAAGAAAAATTGCGAGAATTCTGGGTAGCCACTTTACAAGTCTTTGGTGTGCTTGATCCGCAAGCAGATACGAATGGAACGAATGGCGATTCGGATGTGAGCAATGGTGTCGCAAAATCGGATGCCTCGGCTTCTGACAAACCCAAGAAAAAGAGGTTCTCTGCTCTGCGCAGGAAACATAAGGATGAAGATGCCACACCTGCGAAATCTTCTAGCGCCACATCGCGCATTTCAAATGCATCGGATGCAGATGATAAGTATGGACAAACCAAGGAATTCCACGATGCTCTGGCTAGTCTGCCACCGGCGTCTATCAGAGCGGCCTTCTGGAGTATGGTGAAATATGATCATCCGGATGCGCTTCTGTTGCGCTTCTTGAGAGCGAGAAAATGGGATGTGGATAAGGCATTAGTTATGATGATTTCTACCATGAGGTGGAGGGCCTCGGATATGCATGTCGATGACGATATCATGAAAAATGGAGAATTGGCTGCTGTCGAGGATGAAAAGGGAACTGATGCTGAAAAGAAGAGGCATGGCGAAGGTTTCCTTATGCAAATGCGCTCAGGGAAAAGTTTCCTCCATGGTCAAGACAAGTATGTGTATTGAAGCTTTCTTTTGGTCTCGGCTCACTCGGGTCTCGTGTCACCCCCTGGTCTCGTACTTTTATATCATATGCTAACATACATTCCTCCAGAGCTGGGAGACCAATGTGCTTTGTCAGAGCTCGCCTACACAAGCAAGGCGAACAATCGGAGGAGAGTCTAGAAAGATATACAGTTTTCATTATAGAATCGGCTAGGATGCTTTTGGAGCCACCGGTAGACACTGCTGTAAGGATATGATTTTCCATTCCATGTTTTCTGGACTTGATGCAATCAATACTGACCGTTTGATAGTGTGTAGTATTTGATTTGACTGGATTTTCCCTGGCAAACATGGTAATTGACGTTAATCTACTTTTCCAAGACATCACTAATTCCATGATAGGACTATGCACCCGTCAAATTCATGATAAAATGCTTCGAGGCAAATTACCCAGAGTCTCTAGGTGTAGTCCTAGTTCACAGGGCACCATGGGTATTCCAAGGTTCGTAGCAACATCCAATCCCAAAGCTACATACACTAACCCATCCCTCCAGGTATCTGGAAAATCATCCGCGGCTGGCTCGATCCCGTCGTAGCAAGCAAAGTCCACTTCACCAACACGGTTGACGAAATGGCCGAATTCGTCCCCCGCTCCCAAATCCTCAAGGAACTCGGCGGTGACGAAGACTGGGAATACAAATTCATCGAACCGGACCCAAGTGAAAACGATAAAATGAAAGATACCGTAACGCGAGACAAACTCCTCAAGGGACGAGAAGAGATTGTGGATCGGTACGAAAAAGCTACGCTAGAGTGGATACACGAAGGTGTGAGTCCGGAAATCAAAAGCAAGAGGACGGCGTTGGCAAAGGAACTGAGAGATGATTATTGGAAGCTGGACCCATATGTGAGAGCTCGATCACTCTATGATCGAGAAGGAGTCATCAGTCCGGGTGGAAAACTGGATTTCTATCCCAAGGTTCAGTCGGGAAGGACGACGGCGTCGTCGGGGCCTACTCCTGCGGTCGTTTCAACGGAGGCGGATGATGTTGATTAGATTTGGAATGGTTGAGGGTGGCTTTGACTTATGATGAGAATGAGCCAAAGAAATGAGAAAATGAGAATCAGAATCAGAATCAGAATCAGAAAGATGAGTTGAAGATTACACAATAGATAGATGTTTTGTTTTGTTTTGTGTTGTTTTTTGTTTCTCGTTTTTGGCGGCGGGAGGTGGGGAGGGGGGGTCCGCTTTTAAGATGGTTGCACGCATACTTACATATATATATATATATATATATATATATATATATACAAGTCAGCTCATCTCGGTTCGGTGGGGAGGCAGACAGGCAGGTAGGGAGGGAGGGAGGGGGGACAGGAAAAACTAGAAGAAGAAGAAAAATTTCATTTTCTTTCTTATGTAGATGGATGGATGGATGGATGGATGCACATGGATGGATGTATATTCTGGGTGGAATCGTGGAATCGTGAGTTAATACATATGTATATACAAAAAAGAGATCCTTCTCGTGCAGCTTCTTGGTCTTGGTCTTGGTCTTGGTCTTGGTATTTGTGTCTAGTGGGAGTGGTGGGTGGATGATGTTGGTTATGGTTTTGAATCTAAGTGAATGTGAATGGATTTTGTGTTTGGTTTTTGATATTTTGATATTTGATATGCGCGGGTGTGTGAGTACGTGTATGGGGGGAGGGCGATTTATTTACAATATATATGTGTGTCTGTGTGTGTGTGTGTGTGTGTGATATTTTGGGGATTGGGGTTGGGTTGGGTAGGGTAGTTCAGGTGAGGGTATGAGGGGGGAGGGGGATTGAAAGGACGTGGGATTTTATGATATTCATCTAGTTTCAAGCTATTTCTTCAATGGCATCTCATCGCATCACATCGCTATCATGATTCATCGAAATTAACTATGAGTTAAACTACCTACTGCACTTTCAGTGAGTGTGCTCTTGCTTCTTGTGAGCTTGACTCTCAAGGACTTGGAATTTGATGGAAATATCTGCCTCTTTTTTTCTGGGGATTTCTTATTGGTGAAGTGCGATTTTCGTGTTGACTTTTGCAGAGTGTGGATTGCGGATTGTGAATTTACATCTTGGCTTTTATTTCGGCGAATAGTGCTTTTAGTTTTTCCATGTCGATTTTTTTGTTGTGGCCAGCCAATGACCAGTCCTTCTTCTGTGGAGGGCTTGGGGATCTAGAAGGGGGAATGGGGGTTAGTTTGGGGTTTGGGTTTGGATTTGGGTTTGTATGAGGATGAAAATAGATTGGGGAAGAGGAGACAAACCATATGAAAATGTACCTAGACAGAGGGGAAGAGTGAGTTAGTTATTACTTCTTTGGAAAATCATCCTTTGGGAAGAAATAAGACTTACGTGATCAACCTCCTGGTGCGCAATTCGTCCGTTGTTTTGCAGGACGTTGTAGTTCTCGGCTCCGCTTGCGACGACGAGTTTCTTGACTACTGGCTATGTGTGCGTTAGTATGTGGCTGTCGAAGTATATGGTGCTTTTTTTGCTTGGGGCGTGTATGTTATTTGGCGAGGGGGAGGATGTGATGGCGGCGGAGGGGTTGGGGCTTCGAGAAAGGGTGGAGGAGATGAGGAGAGAGAGAGGAGGGAAAATGGGAGATGATTTGTGACAAGAGGAGAGGGCAAAAGTACCAAAATCTCCTGCAATTGATCATCGGGAATATCGACCAATTTCTCGCCATGGAATTTAGGTATCACGAGCTATATGCAATCGAAACGTTAGCTTTGTCCTTTCCTCATCTACGCACACGACCATCCATACATGCACACACAGCATAAGACCTCAGGATAGATTCATTCGCAAAAAGGAGAGTTGCAGGAGAATGGTGAACGATGTAAATGGAACAATACTGACAGCGTGGCCCCTTGATAACGGATTGATATCCAAGAAGGCAAGTACTTTTTCTGATTCGTAGAGTTTGAAAGAGGGGATATCTCCTATTTTGAAGGGTCAGCTCTGATTCAACCTTGATTTGTATGTAGATGATGAGAGGGCAGACCTTTGATGATCTTACAGAAGATGCAGGCTGCTTGAGAGGCCATTTTGTGTTGTGATTTTAGAGAGAAAGTTGATTGAGAATTTGTATTGTATTGTGTTGTGTTACTGAGTTTCGTTCTGGCTCTGTGCTATACTCTATTGCAATGCAATGCAAATAGAATTATAAAATAGTTGAACAATGAAGCTATCTCTTTCTCGCCGAGTCTCTTATCCTCCAACGCGGGGTCCAGCATTCCTGAGCTCCATCCACAAATACCCGAATATTACCCGAGGTCCCGACCATCAACAAAGTCCAAGCTCCCACCCACCATGCCCAGTTGTTTTATACATATATATATTCCAAATAGCAAGTTTACAAGTCGGAGTGGGACAAGCTAGCTCAGAATTCATTTCTTGCCTTTTACCAGAGATGACCGTGGCTCATGCCCATAATACTCCATTCATCAAATCTTTGTAACAAACCTTCTGATTAATCAGACAACTTTATTTTTGCAATTTTGATGCTTGATTTTGTGATCTGGGTTGAAGTGGTTATTTTTTGGATGGATGGGCAAGCGAGATTTTGTGGGTGGATGGTGGAGATGGGTTTACTTTTGTATGGCGGTTCACTGTGTGATGGAAGAGGGATTTAGATGTGTGCGAATGCTTTCAACAAATCACAAACAAGTCAATGAAATTTAGTTGGGCCTCCGATCTTTAGCTTCTTTTTACTCTCGAGATTGTAATGGTATATATACTTAGAATCCTCTTTCAAGAATATTATTGATGAATAATAGACATCGGCAGTGTTTGTCAATTTTCACCTGCTAATGCTAAAAATGGGTGGCACAAGTTGATTCTCTGAAAAACTGAGCCTTCCATGATATTATCAAAGTCACCATCTTACAATAGAATGGTGCAAAACCTTATACAATTGCAAGTACAGTAGTACACATTTTCCATCGTAATTGACTAAACTATTGCAAATCCGGGACTTGAACCAAAGCAACTCTCCTAGATGTCTCCTCCTTGCCTCCTGACTCAATCAGAAGACGCATAATCACATCCAAATGTTGACCATCTCACATACGATAGCTTTTCTTCGCTGAACGTGGGGGGTTCCAGTTCGTACAATTACCGAGCCATCGGGGTTGCACTGTCTGGCAGAGAACAACAATAGTAGGAGGCCAGCATGGGCGTCATGAGCCCATATTCTTATCCAATGAGTCCGCCCATATTGCGGCTCAAATTCTTGCACGAGAGCAGCCAATGCAGAAGGTATATCTATTTCGTAAGTAAGAAAACGGCTTGCATAACTTTTGACTAAGCTATACCGTCGCCGTCCTTGATTCAGTAATTGGGTACATGAAGGATCGAATCCCCGGATATATAACCTTTTGTGTAACTTGGGATGAAGAAAAACGTTTTGGTATCTCCCATCCGCGATTCATACTAGAACCCAGGACTCCCAAACAAGATTTCCGGCTTCAGATCTGGCTCGAAGACTGGAAATTCTAGACAAGGTGCGTGGTAGTGTAATGCAAAGAGCGTGGAGGTAGAAGGTGTTCTTGGAGTGTACATCCTCTGATGGCATATAAGCGTGAGGGCTGACCCGAACTCCGTTTGGAGGATGATATCCGTTCTCGGGTATATTATGCAAGAGTCGGCAGCAGGTCCCCGATTGGATAGCGACGAGAGAACAAGGACTCTTTTCACTCGCCGGCATGAAGTAACCAGGGCACCAGGAATCGATCCTAGTCAGAAGATACGTCATTGGCAGCAATACAGAATACACAATTTTTGTAGTATTTTGGCATTCGCCTTGGGCCAAATGGCGAGTCTACTTGAATAGCAGCATCAGAACCTTGGAGAATACATGTTGAACCAGCCCAGAGATACTTGAACCCCATACTGCTAGTGGCTATATATAATGGCATCTTTCAGCATGGTGGAAGTGTTTGAACGGAGATAATTAGAGCGGATCCTATAGCGCAGGTTAGTGACATTGATTACATGATGATAGATATCCCCAGCAATGGCATAAAGCCGCCCAACAACCCATTTCAACTTCTCTGATAATATGTGCATGTGGTGTCTTCAAATCGTTTTCAGGTCCAATGTCAATCACATGAAAATCTAAAGAGAGGCTCCATTACTTGGGCAGGAAATTTGATGGTTTCGATGACGATCTTGAAGCCATACCTAAGATGTTTCAAATGATTCCGATCAAATTAGAATTAGGGGTCTTTGAAATAGGACTTCCTCCAACGCCGCAGCAGGGATTCTATGTATATATATACATGTCAATCATATGCATGTAACTCTGAGAATAGCTAGAGTGTATGTGTGTGTGCACTTGTCTCTCCAAAAAAAAGCGAACAACAGAATGGACCGTTCCATTCTGATGTCTACCTTTGAACGTGATATTAATTGATGACCAGTCTGCTTCGTACTAGTACTTGTCAATTGATCATTCTGAGAAGCATAAATATAGCCGCTTAAACTTGTCTCTATGAGCAGGTAATGGAAGCCATTGCAAATGTTATAATCGAACATCAAGATCATCATCATAATCCTAATCACACACGCTTTTCTCCTTTTTATTCTATGCCTATCTTTATATCCACTTCATGTTTACATTTACTCAGCCTGCGATACCAAGAACACATATTTATTATATCCATGGATATGGATCTATATAAAGAATCAATACCCCAAAAGAAACTTTGGGCATAAATTTCTTGATCATTCATCCATCTTCCCTGTTCATCGTCCAAAGCGAATCGCCAACAAAGTGACGTCTTACCCTGCCTTACCCAACTGCAGCCCTACCAACACAACATATCAAGAGCACTTCAAACCCATCCCACCCCTTTACATCACCACAACCTTTTATACAATACCAAATATCTCTCTTCAAACATGACTACATATTCCTCCACTCCACTCTTCGGCGGCGCCCTCATAGTTGATCTTCCCTCTACATTCGCCGACGTCAGGTAAGAAAGAAAAACAATCCAACACCAAAACAACGCCGCCCCACTTCATCTCCGGACGAAAACTCAAGATCACCATTATCACAACTAACAATCTCTATAGTACAATAAGACAAGTTCCTGACCATCAGGAAGTTTACTTGGATAAAGATGGTTTCACCAGTATCATCTTCGATATCACAGAACGAGTTGGTACTGCGGGATCTAGTCCCGCGACCGATGGAGCAGCTATGACTATTCATTTGGAAGATATTGTTGATTCGGATCTTGATACTGTAAAAGTATGGTCAATTACCGATACTAAATTTTCCAAATTACCGTAAGAAACCTCGTTCATCCTTCACCTTTCTTCCCTCTGTCCTTTCCATCCCTATCGCCCATCAATCCACTCTCGTCACGATCACGTGTTAAAACATCATCTTAACCTGATTGCTGACAACTCCCAAAGAGAAGGCATACCAGCTTACACACTAATCGCCACTCAAACACCACCCCACGATCCTAACTCCCATGCTTCAGCTCCAGATTTTCACGGCCATAGTACTTAATCTGATCCGTTTGGAGCGTGAGAGCACGGATATTTTGGTAACGATTAATGTACCACATATCAAAGGCGAGTACTCGGCCGATGATGTTGATTTGCAGTTGGGTAAACAGGGAAAGTTGATTGAGAATGCGGTGGAGTATGCGGCCAAGATTTGGGAGACGTTCAAGATTAAGGATTGGGGTATTTTTGATGAGGTTTAGATGAATCTGGGGAGGGATGAGAGGGGATTGGGAGGTGAACGGGGATTTGACTCTTTCGATGCAAATGGGTATGATGCAATGCATTGAGCGGAACTTGATGGAATGGCATGGTATAGCAATTGGTTTATCATGGATTTGGGTGGACGGCAGGGAATTTCAGTGACGATGTTTTAAGGGTAGTTTTCATATTTCCATTTATTTTTTCAGGGGCGGGCAATATTTATCTGCAATAAGCGTTCTTTGATAAGATTTAGGAAGAATTTCATTAGGTAGTTTAGCAAATCCTCAAAGATTTAATTATCTTTCCAGAATCCTCAAGGACTGGTCAAATCCAGAAAATCAAGCTTTCTCGCAACAATCTCCAAGTCCCATCCTCAGGCGTACCCTCCTTCAAATCCACACTCTCCCCAGCCTTCGCAGCCTTGCTAGCTTTGTACTCCTGGTACCTCTTCCCCACCAATCCCATAATATCCTTCTGCGGACTGCCTGGGTTCTCCTCCCTAATCTTCTTCATATTCTCCCTCACAAAAACCTGATACTCGTTCTCTCCCTTCCCGGCCGCCTTCCCCCTAGGCACCGGTCTAATCTGTGCCAAGACCCCTTTACAGGCACCACATCGATGCCTCTGCACATCAATACTCTTCGAGTGACGTTTAAACAACGTGCCGCACCCCGGTTCCGTACATTCCCATACGTACTTATAGTCGATCTCATAACTATGTTTGGTCGTGACTTCGATGCCTCGATCTCCGAATTCATCCGAGCATTTGGAAGCCCATGCCTTGAATTCTTTACCATGAGGATTGGTTTTGATATTGGAAACCATGAAATTAGCCAGGTGGCAGAATTCATGCGCAAGGACGTTGAGAAGTCGGTTTTCGTCATCGATTACCTTTTCCGCTAGTTCAATCGAGGCGTAATGACGGTATTTGGTGGAGACTGGTTGAGAATCTATGCTCAAGGGAGGTGATTTGACGGTCTCGCGCTTCCAGTTTGCGCGTCCGGCTGTGGTGATGAGTTTTTTGGACCAGATTATCTTGACGCCGCCGGTAGAGGCGGATAGTTGGGCTATGCGACCAGATGTTATTTTGGCATCGAGTTCGGCGAGGAAGTCGGATGCGATGGTGTGTTTGGATGTGGAGAAGGCTTTTTTAAAGTCCTTATCAAGGCGGGGAGGTCTAGCGGAGCAGGTTTTTTTTGAGGGAGCGGTGCCTCTGGAGGTTGGCTGGAGTTTGGGCTTGGATATAGGTTGGAGGGTCTTCATTGGAGAGTGTTGGTCATTCCAATCGTTGACAAGATCTTGTGACCAGAAACTATCCATGCTTGGGCGGTGTGGTGTGGATGGTATGCGTGGTAGCTTTTTGGGAGATGCGAGTCCTCGGGGTTTGAGTTCTGGGCTTCTTGGAGGAGTTGAGAGTCTGACAGTCTTGGATACTTTTCTGGGGGATGGGGAGCTTGTGTTTATTAGCATTTTTACATCAGGTCAAATCTTTGTGCTTACAATCGTAGAATGGCCCCATTATCATCAAAACTAGAAGATGTCCCTGGTCGAGTCTCGCCTTTCTCGGTTCTTTTTGGTGGTTTGAGTTCGGGTGGTTTCATATCAGGTATCCTTTTATCCTTGATAGAAGTTCTGTCTAAAAGTTGGCGCAGGATTTCATCTTCTGTTTCAGTATCACTGGACTCCTCCACCACTGTCCTGCGACCTCTAACCAGTTTCCGGGTTGACTTTGGTGGTGTTTTGAACACATCAGAATCATCATCGTCCACTATAAAATCCGATAGACCATCTGGATCCTCGTAATCTGCTTCTTCTTCTTCTTCTTCTTCCTCTTCCTCTTCATCATCGTCATCATCATCATCATCATCATCATCATCATCTTCTTCTTCTTCTTCTTCCTCCTCTGAATCCGGTAGCTTATATTTCCGAGCCGTCGGTTTCCGCTCCTCGTCCCAATCTGGTATCCTAGGTTTTCGTGATATTGTTTCCCGCTTTGGTTCTTGCTCCAACACCTTTGGCATCGGAACAGCCGAATTTGAAGCCGATGCTTTCCTAGGATCTACGCTCGACTTTTTCGTACTCGAGCTGAATGGTTTCAAAAGCGGATTATCTGAGTTTTGCTTCAACATGCGCTTCCTAGCTTTAGGTTTTGCATTCTCAGAATCATCCATTCCATCACTCTCCAACTCTTTGCCATTTAAGCTTATCGGTAATTTCTCCTTCTTTGAATTGCTTTTGCCTGGTTCAATTCGGTCGGTTTTCCTTATTGCTTCCCCCGGTACTTTTCGTGATGTTGATGTTGTGGTTGTTTTTGTTACCACCTTCCTCGAATCACTTCATTTACGTCCGGGAACTCCTCATCACTACTATAAACTACAAGCCTTGCCATAATATATACAGTCGTAGTTAATTTGTATAAATTCGCCCGTAATTTGAGCCTCAAAGTAAGGGTTGGTGTTAGTTATATATCTTATGTTTTTTTCCCGAGGTTGCGACTTTATGTTGGCTCAGCAACGACATGCTATATAAAGTGGGCTTATGTTTAGCATCCCCTCTGGAGCGAGAGGAACCACAGAAACAGAAGGGAAATAAATGATTGTGCTATTTTGAAGTCAGGAGCTCCATTTTCTCTCAATCATTCTAATCATGGGCGTCAGAAATAAGTCTGTGTGTTGAAAAAGTGTTTTGCTTTTCAATCCAGTCCAGGCATACGAATATATGTGAGAAAGAATGCTGTAGTCATTATTGTATTTGTAATAAGTTCTGCTATTTGCAGGTAAATAGTAAGATTGGGATTGAACATGGGATTATGTTTACCAGAATAACTCTGGTGGTTCGTCAGATTATGCCTCACCCTCATCTGGATCTACTGCCTCCAGTTCACCCTTCCCATCATCGACCCTTTCCTCCTGCTTCCTAAACAACCCAGCCAGAAACTCGCCCGTGCTCGCCTCTTCTATAGATTTGTCTTCTCTTTTCTTAACAAATCTAGGAAATCTCAAACTTAACCCTTTTTCATCACTCACAAGACCAATTGCTGCTCTATACACTGGACTGATTGTCACATCCGCATAAGCCATCTCCCAAACCTCCTGTGGTTCGAACCACACATCAGGGTTCCCTCCTCGATAATCGACATAATTTGGTTTTGTTCCAAGCACATGCTCACCACCCTCGGAGTAGAATTCCTTGTTGGCTTTGTAGAATGTATCACTAAATCCCGAAATACACTTGCACACGGCTTCCAACGTGCCGGTTTCGTCGTTGCGAACTGCGAGGAGAATTGGTGACCAGAATTTTGCCTTGCGTCCCTGACCATGCCATGCAGCGACAGGTATCAAATCAATCGTATCAAATGAGGCACTATAGTCTTTCTTTACTTTCAACCAAGAGTCCAGTCGTTTATCAGGTTCGTAAGTGGCTAGTAGGGCTTTCCGGCGTGTTTTCTTTTCTTGTTCTTTATCTTCAGGTTTCTTCTTCCCTTTAAATTGTTTCTGTGGTGTCCGAGGTAAAGAGGTTTCAACATCTCCTCGCGGTCCATCAGACTCGGGTGGTGTAACGCTAGACAAATTATCTAGAATCTTCACCATAATACCTTCACACTTTCGCTCTGTAGCACTTTTGAAAAATTCCAAGACAACTTCTGAGTCCTGAGAAGTAGCATCGATACTCTTTACCCACGTGAACTGGTTCGGTAACTCAATAAACAAACCTCGAAGAAGTTCTCGTCTTTCCCTGAAAGATCGATTGAGAAGTAACTCTCCGTTCAAGTACATTAAATCAAAAGAGAAGAGACAAACATCAACCGTGACACTTCCAATAGCTACATCTTTTCTCGCTCGGCTTGCTAGTGATTGGAAAGGTTTCAGATCACCAGATTCCCGATCTACAGAAACGACCTCTCCTTCCATAATGAAACTGTGGACTCCTTCTCCACGTATCTTTGGTATTAAAGCCACCAGATCAGGATATTTGTCGGTCATAAGTTCCAAATGCCTGGAAAATATTGATACTTTCCCGTTCTCGTCACAATGGACTTGGGCTCGCTGCCCATCATACTTATACTCGCAACTAAAGTCTCTGTCTTGAAGTTTCGTAAGCATTTCTGCAAGATCTCTTGTAATGCTTCCTAACATGGGGCGTAATGGAATATGTAAGGCCAAGCCGCATCTAATCAACAGTTCATCGCAGACCCCAATTTCAAGCAAGACAGGTATCAGATCGTTGTAGTTGGGTCTCTTAGCAAAGCATGCTTTTACAATTTCCTCGCCCTTGAACCACACCTCAGCCAGAACTTCTTTCTTAAGTTTTGCCAGCTTTGATGGGGACTTGAGAGGAAAGTCTGCCCCAGTGGCCTGGATAGCTGGAAGGCCCGAGATAAGGCAATTAACATCGTAGTCTTCACTGCACCAATACGAAGCTGATAAACAAGTTAGTCAGCGTCAGAGAGATATAATAATTGAGACTTCACGGATACTATCGTACATAGAGCAACGGATGTGTTACAACGGAATAAGAAAATCACTTACATGTTGGCACAGCGTCCTGACAACATATCTCGACTCCTCTGCTCCCCTGGCATCTTGTAATAACCGATCAACAACTCGTTGTTTGATCTCGCTACTACCAGTCCCTTGAGTCTTAGCTATTTTTACCAGAGATTGGTATACTCCTTTGATTGTTAATGGTTTCGGCTTCCTCAAGGTAAAACTTTGCTTTTTCTTGGCTTCAAATGCAACATCGCCAGCATCACCATGTTTGTCATATAAATTCTTCAATGATCTGGCGTCCAATCCACACACATTTTTCAGTGCTTTCGAAATGGCAGAACCTCCCAGACCCAATTCAAGTGATATATACGGCGGTGAGATCGCGTTCGTTGCAAGCCAAACCTATGTGGAGAATCAATATAAATAGAACACACGCCATGTAAAACAATGTAAAGGAGTTTAAAGATATGGGCAGATGGGAATATATATTTCACTTTATTTGTAATAGACTTGCAAGAACAGCTTGAACGTACAGTAGGAAGGAGAGAATCGGGGTCACCCTCGATAATGACCCTCAATAAATTGACTAGGGTATCTACTATCTTTATGCGGCTCTGAGTACTGTTCACAAGCACAAAACATCTTGTGAGGAGAGCATAGGATGCTTCACCTCCTTCTGCAGCCCAATGACTTCGAAGACCAGGCACATATCTCGAGGGGTTGAAAGTTAAAGGGCTTTCATCAAATGGTATATTCGACGAAACAGTATCTTCTACTGTGCCAGCCGATTGTAGTGAAAGTGTGTTCTTATTAGTATCTGATTTGATTGCCTTTAGCATTGGATGATCGGGAATGCCATCATTTGGTGCCTCTTCATTTGTAAAGCTGGGAGTGGTGACCGCAGAGCCCAAATCCCCCAGAAGTTTTGTGTTGGTTTCAACCAAAGGGTCTTCTGGTAAGTCTTTTGTGCGAATTGGTTCCCGGTTCCATTCTTCTTGTAATTGTCTAGCTAATTGCTCGTCCGTCAATTCAGAGGAGTCCACGCCCTCCGAGCTGATTCGAGATGCACCACCCACGGTTTCGGATGGCAACCTTTGTTCGTCTTTCTTTTGCTTTCCAAAAAAGAAGTCGAGATTTCGAGAAGTGGCCGGCTTTGTATCGCTGTTTAGCTTCCTCCGCTTCGATGGCGTTCCCATGATTTCAACGAGTGTCGCCAATTGGGCCGGAGATGGGTTGGGTTAATTATTGTGATGTGCTTAGTATGTAGCATCATCTATGCGCCATTGTACAGTGTGAACTTTTCCGAGCAGCAGAAAATATAAAGTTGTTCACACGCGCATCAAACATCTCGCAATTGTTTACGTGAATTGTAGCAACGAAAGAAAATCCAAGTTGTCGTGTAAGTGAATGCTGGAGGTACCTAGCTAGTGTCGCGATTGGGGTTCAGTGACGTTTATCAACGAGGGGACTGAGCGGGAAATTGCGCTTAATTTCTATGTTAACTAATAACCTTGAGAGAGGACAACTTTTAATTGTTGTAAACGACAAACAGTACACAAGTTACCAATCCAAGAATCAACGCAATTAACAAGTATGCCTCTATCCATAGAGCAGGAGCGTAGTCCAATGGCTTATTTGTTGGATCCAAATGCTGATATACCCGTCGGGGAGAGAAGTATCAGAGTTGAAGATTATTTGAATGACAGAATCCAAATTACCGCAGACTTGGGAAACCTAACAAGCTTATTGGATAACATAGAGCTGAAGAAAAAGCAGCTAGATGAGCAAGTAAGTCGCAATATCACTGTGTATTTCTAACTACTAGCTGATAAGTACTCTTCGCAGTTGAAAGATGCCAAAGCCAAACTTGCAGAGGCCAAAAGGGCCTCTGCGAACCATACCTCGTCAATGGCCCAACAAACTCAAGCTTTTGACAAACACCAGGAGGATCTACAAATACGAATGATGATGATTACTACTTCACAAACTCCAGAGGAAGCAGTACGTCGCCTGGAAGGACCGATGGAAAAACTACGACAGGTTGAACTGGCACAAGCATATGTTGAACTATTAAAGGACGTCGATGAAATGACAAAAGAAGCCCATAAAAACTTACCTGAAAATCCTACTGAGGCCTTGAAGCCATATGTGCGATTGAGGCAGCTTGCGATGTCTTTACAAACGGCTCAAGAATCCACGGAGGGCGCTGGTATTCATCTCGTCTCATATGTGGACCAAACTTCGACTCAGTTATGGGCGCAAATGGTACAAATTATGGTCAAAGAATTTCAGGATGTACTAAAAGCCTTGAACTGGCCAAATCTGGCTGTTGAGATTTCTAGGGAATGGCAAACATGTTTTGGGAGACTTTTGGATTTACAAGCCCAGAAATTAGAGAAGCTCGAGAACCTCTTGTACTTCTCCCTTTCGCTGTTCTAGTCAAAGACCTTGGACTGAAATTTCGTTATCACTTCATGGGAACCACGCCTACAAGTGCCAGCAGTAATGTAAGTCCCTACAAGTATTCCATGGACCTGCTCTGATGAAAACAGCTCGGAGAATATTACCTGAATTGGATCATTGATATTGTAGATGCGCACGAGACCTATCTTCGAGATAATGCTGGGCCTGTTTTGGCAGCACACTTCTTGGGTAGTCCGCTTGCTGGAAACTCTCTTTACGTAGATCCTGTATCCGCCTTCATCACAGCACTGTTGCCACTAGTCAGAGAAAAAAACGGATCTTGTCCTTAAAGATATCCAAAATGATTCCGCGCATTTGAGTAAATTCATAAGCCAATTAATGATTTGGGATGATATTGTCCGAAACAAGTACAAGTATGATGGTGGTAACACCGAGGTCGGTTGGATAGGTGTGACTTGGCATGTCCTAGATAAATGGTTTGCTCCCTGGCTAGACGCCGAGGAGAGATTTGCTCTCCAAAGATATGAAGAAATAATTCAATCGCAAGATAATGGACTTATTGACTACGACAGCAACGAGTCAAAGAAAACCAAAACCACCTTTGGGGCTACAAAAGTTACCGATCTATTAAAGACCATCACAGCACAGTATAAAGATCTAGGAAGGGTCTCACATAGAGTCCGATTCTTCCTCAATACACAAATAAGCGTTCTTGATAGATATCAGATTCGCCTGGCCGATTCTCTGGAAGCCTACATCTCTCTCACCTCAACTGTTGGCCGTACTTTGAAGGGCTACACCAAAGAACAACAACAGTCTGTCGAGGGAATGGCAGGACTTATAAGTCTTTGCAAAGTTTTTGGCAGTGCAGACCATATCATCTCGACTCTGGAGTCTCTTAACAATGACACGGTTAGCATCTTTATCGTTTGATACGTTACTCTAATGCCGATTACTGATATGTGGTTAGTTTTTCGTGGAATTATATGCCCAATTGGATGAGAGAGCACGGGGCGTTCATCCGGAAAGCGCCATTGCTGGCCCTGTTACTCTTTCACAACTTAAATTGTCTACTTCTCTCAAACTAGGCACAGGCGATGGATCAATTTTCGACACCACCATCCACAGCTTCAAGAAGATACGGAACAACGCTGGAGACCTTCTACAGCAAGCGATCAAGTATCCATTTCCAGCTGCCTTTAGATCATATCTCACCCAGGCTCAATGGACTACAGTTGGACAAGATCCTCAATCTAGTAAGTAAACCTTTCTATAGTGCAAGCATTTTACTCATCAGATTTAGTAGCATATTACACCTCCTTAACAATTTCTGCCGAGCTGGATCAACCCCTTCAGGAAAGTCTACCCCAATCTCATTCCTCGTTTTTACAACTAATACCATCTTCAGATGATGAAAGAGAAACTGGCTTATCTCGAGAAAACCATTTCCTATCCCGCATTCGCGCGAATCTGGCGTCAGGCAATCTCCTCCCTCGAAGATTTGCTCTATAACGAAGTCCTTCTGAAACAAGATTTCACGACCCTAGGTGCAGCCCGCTTCTCCCAAGATCTAAAAGGCATCCAAAGTATCATTGGCGCATATTTACCATTAGAGAACTCAACATTTATGATGGCGCGACTCACCCAAGGCATTGCATTACTGAATTTGCCAGTCGAGGCATCGGATGAGGAAGGTATGTCTCTTTCTGAGGCGGCGGAGAAAATTTATGCGGGAAGAGATGCCTGTGAGGGGTTTTGAAGAAGTTGCATTTGGATTTGTTAGATAATCCTAGTGCAAGGCAGATTATTCTGAGGAGAGTCGAGGCAAACGAATAAATAATAGGATGGATAAAACGTGTGGGAGAGATATGAAGTCAAGAACTCCACCCGTTTAATTTTACATCAGCTGTAGAACCTTCGTCTCTTGGACCTCTTCAATAGCTTTAGTTACATATTCAACTATGAGGCATTCATCTTTATTTTCTAACAAATTAGGTGTGATGAATCATACAGAAAGTTATCAGAGACTACCTGCCATAATGCCAAGTTTTGGTCGTTTCAGCATGTGGCAGAAATGGTAGCAGAGTAAATTTTAGCAAGTCAAATAAAGGGAGATGAGGCTTAGAGATTAGAGTACAGATTTATGAACTTTTTCTTTCTCATCTCTTACATACTCAACTAGATATAATCTTTCTTATAAAGTAAAAACAAGGGTTTCATACAGCATAAACCCGGTTTGAGTTCCTGTCTTATTAGAGAATTAAGAAATATCTAAATATTCGCCCATGTACACTTCTGGCTGCCATCTCTGAAGAATAGGATATATTATCATTAATGGCAAGCAGCGATATGAATAGTCAGAAATGTGATAGTACTTATCTAATATTACTAGTTCTTATTTCCAACGTTCATACACGGTAGATCGAAGCTTGAGTTAATATGAAACGTCAAGCTTAGGATGCTTTTAGATAGAGATGTGACCTCAGGGATGGCGGCGCATCAGTATACTCATATATGATAGAAACAGCACGGTATACGTGTGCGACTATGTCTCGAGACAAGTATGGACCAGTCTGATTAGTTGCTGTCACATCCAGGTATTAGTCCTTGCTTCAACTCGTTCAGAACCCCCGTAAGTCGGAGTCATAATTTTGACTGTCCTTGCCATTGGGTAGGTATGTAGAGAGTATTGATTGCGGAGTTAAAGTAAGCAAATATCGAGTGAATTCTGAGATGCGGGAAAGAGGATATGGCCAGAGATTCAGGCTAATTGTAAAGCTTCTCGACGAGATTCTTTACACACGTTGAAGATGGAGGGGTGTGGAATAGGAGGGTGTCGTGGACACCGGTGACATCGTGAGCCATCATGACCGGGGCCAGCAGTGCGTACTTCAACAATACGACCAGGTATCATAGAATAGACTAAACTCCATATGATGAGACGGATATCCACTGAAAGTGTGCCTCAGCTTGGAGACTGGTAGCACTTATCTACTACAATAAGTGTCGAGAGGTCTTCGATCTTGTTTGTTGACATCTTAACACAACTCAATGTGGATCCGGAGACTCAATGTTATAACATATTTATGATGTATTGATGCTGGATGATATGTTTGAAGTGGGTATCGAAAATCAAACTCGTATTGGCAAGTGGAGGGCATACCCAATAGTGTATATACTAACTAACAAGTTAAGGTCATCCTTGAGGGCTTTTTGGACTTGCGGCTTCCCCTTTCCACTTCAATTCTAAAGCCAACCTCACAACTTGAAGTGTTTCAAATTTACTCCTGTCGATAGGAAGTATTCAAATTAGTACTTCGCTAAGATAAGGGGGAAAGACCAATTATACTACTCTTTTTCAAAAGTTTCATTTTTTGAAAAATAGATATTCCAAAAAAAACCTCTGCAAAATCTATTATAATGGATCTTATCATACTAACGAACTGAGTTGGACACTTTCTGGCTGCACGAGGACATACCTACCTACCTGATGGCAAATTTATACAACTTTCAAGTAATTGCGTGATTATGTTTCGGGTTCCTTTCTTCACTCGCCACCCCCTTCCATGCCCCTATAGCTACCATTTTGTCGCAAAACAATGTTCATTTAATCGGTGACTAGTGGATAAAGTGTGAATATTAAAAATCTGGTTTTCCTCTTTTTGATAAGTAGAGAGAGATCTTTTGCGAGGTAAATTTTGTATTTTCTCCCCAAGTAATTAGGGAGCTATTAGCGAGCAACTTTTCGATCTTAGTTTAGTAATCATGATACATTCTTTTCTAGAAATCATAAGGCTTTGATTAACAGTAGAACGAAAAGAGGTTTATATTGTATTAGAACGATACGATATCTTATTATATCTGGGGTTTCAATCTCATATACATATCGACCAACGAGATTTGTCATTTCGATTCGATGCTTATGTCATCGAGGCATGTACTTCCGGTGAGCTTCCGGTGTACTTAGATCTAATCAAGACATTCGTTCGCAGTAACTTCATCAGCCTTGTATCCGGCATTTTCACATCCTCGAAAGCAAACTTTCATGCCTATGTCTTTTTCTGTAATATCTCAAGAAGATGTGATTTTCTACTCCTGTAAGAGAATACGAAAGTGAATTCTCGAATATTTGAAATACATCCTGCATTAAGGCTGTTTAATCAAGAGGAGAACCCGAAAAACGTCTGTTTTGATGGGCCCGGAAAGCTTAGGTTAACTTTACAAGTTCAGCCTCGCGGTAGCGAAAAGTACAATGGCAATTTCGAGAAACGCTTGATCTCTCAACATAACACTCCGCGCATCGATTCTCAAACGATGCTGCAAGGTTCTTTCAACAATTCAAAAATTGATACTTAAACCATTGATTATTAGAAAACTGATACAAAGCTGCCCAAAGGACGCCGCAACCCGAATCCCGCAACATCCACGATGCCACTTACTCTTCCCCAATTCGGCGCAACCCGGCTACGAACCTATATCCTCCGTTTGCCTCTATTCACAAGATGTATAATAGCTGTCATATTCATACTCTGGCTTGTTAGTTTACAGTCAGCATGGGATTTGCAGAAATGGGGTGGCTTGTACCCGAATGAGATTGGGTTGCAGTCAAGTAAATCCACCACCTCAATACAATACAATACTCGAGTCATTTTGGGTTGTGAAGCTAATGTGGTATTACTTTTATAGTGTATCGCACGAACACTTTCCCATTGATACATATGGGATTCATACATATGATAATGAATACCATTGCTTTGACGCCATTGTTGGAAAGATTTGAAGCAGAATATGGGACTTTGACTACATTGGCATTGTTTATGGGCCGTAAGTTTTCCCACAAGAGAAGCGGATGGGAGAACTAGAAATAATGGTTGTTGTAGCTCTGTCGACGATTCCTGCATTAATATACACATTGGTGGAAAGGGGGATTTTCCACATGAATACAGGAGTGATGGGTGCCAGGTCAGTGACTTATATTTCCATTCTTCTCAAAAGCTCTTGTTAACAAAGTCTTTAGCATTTGGGTTTTCACTCTACTTGCCATGGAAGCGATCAAAACATATAAAACAAACCCGAATTTCGTATTGGGGACAGTCCATATTCCAACGTGGACAACACCAATCATTCTTACGCTATTCATATCGTTCTTGGTACCGCATACTAGCTTTCTCGGTCATCTTTGTGGTCTTGTTTTTGGTTATGGATGTTAGTGGTGCTTCTGTCATATGGTCTGGACCGCTGGCTAACTTTTATAGGGGCCCTGGGCTACCTCAAATTCCTAGCTCCACCAGAGAAGATCTTGAGATGGATTGAAGGCAAAATGAACCTTTTGGGCAGATTGCCGCACTATGTTTCCGTCGATCAAAAGACATATGGAAGATATGGATTGTTACCTACCAGCAACAATCCTATCATCCCGTCGGACACCAACATCGCACTGGGATTTTCTAGCCAGGGACAGCGATTGGGGCCTTAGAATATCTGTACCTACCTATCAAGCAGTAATTCTCCCTTCTTTGTACAAAGGCTACGCATAATACGGAGTTCGGATGTTCTTGGGAGCGGCTACAAAAATGGTGGAAATGAAATATGATATACGGTTTTGATTTCGGCTTCAGTGGGCGTTAAACTGCTTGTAGCTCAAGCCAATATGGATTTATAATTGTAAGATTTTTAATGACAACTTTACAACTAGAAGAAGCTATTTGAAGTTTGGCAGGTTACTGCCAAAGTCTTTCATTATACACAGTATTTGTCATCTAAATTTACAAGACCAGTGAAGTGGAATTAACCTAATAATTCAACGTAATCTCTAACTCTAAAATATTGGAAACACAAGTCTACGGGATGAGAGCTCGGAAGGTTAAAATCTGTCGCGTCGGCTCCTGATCTCGCGTTTTCCCGAACCTCGCCTCACCTCCCTCTGGGGTAAGGTCAAGGTTATTTTCGCAAGGCTGACTTCGACGATCTTCTTAAGCTTCAAGCTTCCATGTCAAAACCAACATTACGGATTTCGTGAGGACCCTTTTTCAAAATATGGGGTTGCTGTGTAAGTTTTTTTTTGGATATTTCTGTGGATGACGATGCTAACAACGAAAAGCATCAACTATCGTGCGACATGCGCCTATTCGCAAATTACCGCCATATCTATCCTTTCTTTGCATAGGCATAGGTGTCGCATGGCTACTTCTGCTCCCTCTGAACGATTACTCGAGGAATACCTATGTTTCGGAAAATGCTCTGCTGCCAGGTCAGGTACATACTTATTTTGCAGGGAGTGATCAGAATGTTTTTCGGGGATATAAGAGGGAGGTTGATGCGCTGGGAGAGAGTGGTAATGTTGAGTATGTGCGAGGTTGCGAACGGGAGATTCGTCATCGACCGATATGGCTGACTTTTGGCGCTTAGAGTGAATGATAAACTTGAGCAATTCTTCAAGGCTACTGGGCTCAAGGTTGCCAGACAAAAGTACGAGTACAAATCGGCAGGCGAGGTATATAGAGGAGAGAATATATATGCTATTTTACATGCACCCCGTGGTGATGCTACGGAAGCAATTGTACTTGTGGGAGCTTGGAGAAATATCGATGGAGAGTTGAACAGAAGTGGTGTTGCTCTGGTCCTTACTCTGGCAAGATATTTCAATCGCTGGTCTTTGTGGTCAAAGGATATCATATTCTTGATTACAGCAGATAGTAAAGCTGGCCCTCAAGCCTGGGTCGATGCCTATCACGATACTCATCAGTCTCCCGCAATCGATTCTTTGCCTGTTAAGAGTGGAGCGCTTCAAGGTGCTGTTGTAATCGACTATCCTTTTGATCACCGTTTTGAATCGATTCATATCGTCTATGATGGTATTAACGGACAACTCCCCAACCTCGATCTCTTCAACACTGTAGTCTCTATTGCTAGTGGTCAAATGGGCATCAGGGTCTCGCTCCAAAAAATGTGGCAGCACAGTGATAGCTATCAAGATCGTCTTAAAACCATGCTACGTGGTATGATTAACCAAGGATTGGGTCATGCGACTGGGCCTCATAGTAGTTTCATTCCATATCATGTGGATGCAATCACGCTCCAACCTTTCGGTGATGGCTGGCAAGACGAAATGGCCATGGGAAGAGTAATTGAAAGTACATTTCGAAGTTTGAATAACTTGTTGGAACATCTCCATCAAAGTTTCTTCTTCTATCTACTCATGCAAGCTAATCGCTTTGTAAGTATTGGTACATATCTTCCAAGTGCCATGTTAGTGGCTACTAATTTTACCATTATGGCGATTTTCCTATGGGTAAAAAGTGGTTGGCCAATTCCTGCGGGTACAAAAACTCTGTTGTCTATATCTGAGAAAAAGGAGAAAAGAGGAGAAATCTCCTGTAGTGGTTGTGGAAGCGGGTGATGCGAAAGCACTCATCCCACAAAAAGACCTCAAGTGCGCGAACGCAAACTTTTTCTTCCTCTGACTGTTGTAGCTGGATGTCAGTTCCTGGGACTTGTTCCTCTCTCTATATTTTAATCATACTTCTAAAGATGTACGTTCTTATATCCCTTAACCTCCCCTTCTCCCTCCTAAAATCAAGAAAACCCCAAAACTAACATGAACCTCAAATCAGAATCTTCCCATAGTCTTCGCCATTTTCTTAGTCCTCAACACATTCCTTCCCCTAACCCTTTCCATACTCCTCCACTCCTCCTACTGCACCCCACCCACCCCCACCAACTAACCCTTATCCAATCATTCTCTCTCCTCCTCTTAGGCATGTACCTCTCATCTCTTGCGACCCTCAACTTTTCCCTCGATCATCATCATCGGTATCTTGTCCTCCCCCTTATCCTACATTCGTCCGCTAGGACATAAACCCATCCTTGCTGCAATACTCGTTATTCTATTAGGTGTTCTTGCGCCTTCGACTGTATTGCTAGTGGGAGCGAAGTATTGGGGTTTGGATGTGGGGGATGTATTGGTAGAAGCAGCTTTTGGATGGGATGTTGGGGGTATGACAACGCAGGTGGTGGTTTGGTGTGTTTGGTGGCCGGCATGGGTTGTCGGTGGTGTATTGCTTTTTGGGGAGACCCAGAGAGGAGGGGGGAAGAGTTTGGAAGAGAATAGCAGGGAGCCGGAAGTTCAGGTTCATGCAGAGAAGAAGTAGATTTGGCTGGTTGGTTGGTTGGCTTGAGTTTCGTAGATATAATGAGCATAGTCGTGTTTAGCTTTCCATCGGCAAAAAGGAAGCCGAATGTGATTTACAATGCACTTTGTCCAAAACGCAGTTATTAGAAGGAAAAGAGGCCTATTTCTAAATAATAATGGTATGTCACGATATATGCTGTAAAGCCAGAGAGGCATATTAAAGCATTGAAGCTTTTCCAAAACGATGAAGACGTGATATCATCATCGGCTACCCCTTTCACTAATGTAGAGGCGTGTTTATGAACGAATTTGGAAATGTAACAATAGCATGGGTATTTTTCTCGTATATCATTTCATTCTTTCTCAGTGCAAAATGCAAAACAACCCATGGGCATGCATGCAGGAGGGAAAATATCTATTTTACAATCCGATGTGAACCCTAGACGCCTTTCTTGCCTTTTCATTCATGCTTATGATTCTACATCTCATGCCGCCCAGACATCCTGACCCTTTGACTCGATCCAGTTACCCAGGGTTTCAACACTGGAATCCCACTCGCCTAGTCGTGTACGCATGCCATCGATCTGTGTCATATCCAATACCTTGGGCTGTACCCAGTTGATACGCGCAATTTCATCAACTTGATCGATGCTTCTCGCAATAAACCTAAGCTCAAAGCCTTCATATCAAATGCTCAATTTCGTCAGGGCGGACTTTTGTTTCTTCAGAGATGGTGCGGAAGGTCATGGCACGGTCGTGAGGAGGACGACGGAAAACGGCCTCGGTGAGAGCAGCGAGGTAAATCTTTTGTTTGAGACCATCGCGGTCTGGGCGAGAAGGGGGTTGGATGAAATGTGACCAGCGAGAACGTCGTAAGCAGCGAGATCACCACGGTTAAAAGCAAAAAGTAGATCCCGGAGCCAGGCATCGTCTTTTACGAGGGTATCGAGGATGGGATGTAGGAGGAGTTCACCGAAATTGTAAATGGTGTCGGATACAAGGGCTGCAATACTAAGATCGTAGGCTCGGCTTTTGCGCTCGGCGGGGGTAAGATCCTG
This sequence comes from Monilinia fructigena, assembly GCA_003260565.1. Taxonomy (NCBI): domain Eukaryota; kingdom Fungi; phylum Ascomycota; class Leotiomycetes; order Helotiales; family Sclerotiniaceae; genus Monilinia; species Monilinia fructigena. The sequence continues at coordinate 282,725 of QKRW01000027.1, forward strand.
AAGATCAATACAGGCTAGGTATAACAGGGCGTTTCTGTAATATGATGCGAACTCCAATTTGGATTGATAGTATTCTGCATTAACTCGGTAGAAAGCTGCATGTACGATTGTCTCAACAGAGTCAAATCCATCTAGTATTTTCTCCGATTTATCCAAATCTTTTCTCGCTCCGTTTTGGTCTTGTAGTTCTAATTTGACAGTAGCTACAGCTACTGTTGCGTAGACGTATGCATCTTGGGAATTTGGGTTGTCGACTTTCTTTGCTACCGCCTCCAAGAAAGACAATCGCTCTTGGCTTTCTAGTACTGAATTAGCAGGCATCTTGAATGCTCTCAGAATTTCCATTACCTTTACACTGCGAAGCAGCGCTTAATGCGAGAGTAACAAGCTTCAACTGATTGATCTTATCGGCGAATGTGAGAATGAATGTCTTATAGAGTGGTAATCGTTGAGACGCGCTTCTTTGTTGTTGAAGAATCAACAAGATATCTGTCAGTTGGTGCCACAGCTTCCTCTTCCCAAAGATCTTCGAATGATAAGAAAAGTGTTGAAGGTCTGCAGGCGCAGCATCGCGTTGCTCTCCAAGAAAGTCGGGGATTGTGTCAACATTCATGATGGATGTGAGGGGTTGTATTGTATTAAAATTGACTTAGTTCCAAACTTCTTCTATCAGATTATAAACTGCTTGAAATTAATGAAGGTCGTATTGTCAGGGTATCTTTTGGTGGTTTAAATGTTTGAAATTGAAGCTATTTGGTTGGGGTTTGATATGTTCAAGACGAGGCAACGAGATAGCTGCGCAAGGTCTAGCTTAACCTTATTTAGACTAGTGTAATCCGCGGCTGGACTCCCGCAAGGTCAATCTACAACTTCAACATCAAGTGAAGTTGAACCCGGCTAATTGCTTTTTGCGCCTGCGATTCAATTGATTTGGTACCACAGTCGCAAAAATTGCAGGAATCCTGAGTCCATCGACTCTGAATAGTCTGCGGGCTGCTGTGCGTGAAAAGAGGAATTGAAAATTGTACCTTTGAGCCGAAAGTTATCTGATGTCACTATTACAAGGACCGGAAGCCATTATCCGTACACAGGGTGGCAGGTGAGCTCTTTCACTTTGAATGTTCACTCTATGGACTCTCTGGCTAATTCTTTGGTTTACAGATCATCTCTTGGAGTATATTCGTCTGCAAAACCTCACTCACCACAAACCTAATTTGATGTTATAGGCCACACTGCAACCGTCTTCGGTGCGACTGGATTCCTCGGACGTTATATTGTAAATAGACTCGGTACGGAAATCTCTCTGTTATAGCATCGAGCTACTTGGACTGACGAGGGGGCAATTTTTAGCAAGACAAGGATGCACGTTATTGTTCCTTTCCGGGAGGAAATGGCCAACGACATTTGAAGGTTTCCGGTGATCTAGGCAGAGTCATTCATGGTAAAGCAAAAGGTTTACTGGCGATGTTTTGTCAGATTGACTGATTTGGGATGGAATACGACTTGAGAAATACACAATCTCTGGAGGGAAAGTGTTAGACACTCTGATGTGGTCTAAACTTGTTGGACGCAACTATCCACCAAGTATGCTCCAAAAAGACCAAACTGGGATACGTACTCATTAGTATTAGGAATTTTGATCTCGAGGATGTTCACGTTGAAGGGCAGAGCGAATCGCAGATGCTGTTGCCAAATACGACGTGGACAGATTTATCCACGTTCCTCCTACAATGCGGACCCAATTCACCATCTGAATTTTACAGAACGAAGGTATGCAACCTATGTGTTCCAAATCCGATTCATATGGCTGACATACATGTTTCAAGGCAAGGGCGGCGAGGCTGTCGTACGCAGTATATTCCCAGAAACCCAATTGTGAGACCTGCCCCATTATTTGGTTTCGAGGATCGCCTTCTCCATAAGCTTGCCGGATTCACCAACGTCCTCACATCTAACCATATGCAAGAGCGCTACTGGCCAGTCCATGTAGTTTTGAATCTTCTGGTGACAGCTTTCTGTTGATAATCTCTTGTAGGCACCCGATGTAGGCCAAGCGCTTGAGAAAATGCTTCAAGATGACAATACGCATCACAAACATATGAACTTTATGGCCCAAGAATTACACGGCTGAAATCGCTGCCTTGGTGGATAGGGAATCAACAACATCGCCGACATATCAACTTGCCAAGTCCATCCTCAAGCCATTCGCCGAAATCTTGAACAAAGCTCTTTGGTGGCCTGTACTCTCTGCTGATGAAGTCGGCGGGAATTCATTGACCAAAAGATTGATCCTTCAGCAAGACATTCAAGGACCTTGGAATCGAACCGCCGAGCTCAGCAGTCTCTTTCCATTACCTGGTATGTATACGATTCTCTTGGTATTTGAAGAGTTCAGTACTAATTTAATGTGGGATACCGAAGTGCATCTTTCTAGATTTGCCTCGCATCAACAAGAGCGTGAGAAGAGAGGAAGAGAAGCATATTGCATGTCCTTAGGACCAGTAGAAGAACTGGTTTCCCGAGTTATGGGTGTTATCATAATACATAAAACAAATTGTACATATCCAAATGAACATTTGAGAAACACCTTTGATATTTGTGATACCTGCTTTGAAAATAAGACGAAATGAAGAAACCCCCTTTTTCCAACCACGCCAAAAATGCACATCCTAGCTGTGGAAGTGAATTCAAGAAGCCCACATTTTAAACCCTCCTTCCGTCGAATTTTCCCACCACACGTTCTCGAATTACCTTCAAGATATCAAGAAATGGAGAACACAGAAGATGATGATATCCGTGAGCTAACACAACTGGTATGTACTTGAGATGGTACTAAGAAATTTTCATAATAGCGTTTTGTCGGGCTCCCACGACCGACGAGCTCTGAAACAGTTTTACACGGCGGGATGAACATCAAAAGAAGTTCGAAGCTTGAAGCAACAGGCTGGGATCAAGCTGATGGGGTACCTTTAACTATGGATGCCTTTGCTGAGGATGGAATGAATCGCAGTTTTGGGTCGTTGTTCCTTCAGGCCTATCGTTCTGACCGAAATTTGGAAATTTTGAAAAAAAGATGTGTGAAAAAATGTGGGCACTCATCATGAGATTAGTATTCGAAAGAGCGACAGTTCTTGCGCAGGAAGGAGAGATGCCGCGCCGAAACGGTTATTGCGTTTATCGGCTCCGAGTGTTTTTAACAGTTGAAGAATATTGTTGTAAGTTCAGCTTTGATTTGAGTGTAGGCAGACAATGAAGTTGACACTAAAAGGCAGGATGGGCGCAAGACAAAGGCCGAAATTCACTTGTTGGAGTTGATGAGCGTTGGGGTTTTCTGATTAAGCTTCTTGATTTTAATAATCCTTGAAGCTTCATGTGAGTTTGCTAGCATTACGCTGGTGAACTTCGCTGATAGATGGTGCCATTGAAGGGATGTGCTGATCGTGTTATTTGTGATCCGCCATTTTTGAGCGAGGAGTGCACTAAAAGTACCTAATCACTTTAACTCGTGAATGGGTTTTCAGGACACAAGTTTACTTTTATAGGCGGCTCTAACTGTTCGATGGCTGTCAAATCAATGGTCAAGAACGAATCTTGATGTCATGGGCAAGAGAAATCTACGTCGCATTGAAGCTCATTGTATGTACGGGTGAGGGTAAGGAGATGTTGTGAATAAGCTGCTATCGACCGTAAGTACATTCATTCTAATTGATACAATTTAACTCATATCTATCAGGCAAGTATTGCATACAACTTTTCTCCGGTACACGCAAGGATTGAGTAATGAATTCTTTCTTCCGCTAATTTTGAGTGCGAAAATTGGACGTGGAGAAAGTTGGATGAAGAAAAGTAGTATAATTTGTGATCAAGGAGTTTCTATGCTCCATCATAAGGGAAATTCAGAGTGGCTTGTCAATTCCATCTATCCCTGGTCCTTGACAACTTCCCTCATGCAGCTGCAACTTTGGCATATCTTACAAATGCCGATTTGTGGCACATGAAATTTTCTCTGGACATCTTCTATAGATTTCACAATTAGATGGAGTCACTGTGGTTCCTTCATCACTGGAAATAGCAAGCGGGTTTGTTCTTTGTAACAGAACTTCAGTACTTGGATAACCTGCGACTCTCTTCTTGGTGGCCTAAATACTCTCCAATTTTGCTAAGGAACGCGCCAAATGACTGCTCATTGGCCTGGGTATGCTTTAAAAAAACCACTAACAGACACTCATTTTTTCAAAGGCTGTCCAAGTAAGTCGTCAATCCTCAAGCACGCGTCCCATGCCAATACATTCCCCAGTAAAACATTAATCCTCTTCTTCGAGTATAATCCATATGGTCTTGGTATACCGGCGAATGAATTGACGGAGGTTGCGCCTATCGAGAATTCTGATATCTCTATAATTTGTTTGTCCTCTAATCTGGACGGTTTTATAAATATGTTCAGGTGAGTGCTCTAACAAGTCGCGACTCCTTTCACGATGTCGTGATGCCTAGACTTTGAATCAGTGACTCTGAGTTACCAATACATGGAGCAAGCAAGCTCTCACCAATGCGTAAGGATACAAGAAGTATTGGTAAGCTTGTTCCTTTTCCAGATGTCTTCAAGTCTGGATCATAGTCTCTCATCCTTCCCCTATCAAAATGAATATCGTTTCCCCCCTTCCCAACACATAGTATTCGTTACTATAACTCGTCAAAGTAATTGACTATTCCCACTCTAAACGAAGGGATATATGGACTTGCAATGTAAACTGTTCGATATCAGCTGACATTGCCTTCATACTTCTCCATTCACATCTCACCTTTCTGGATTTCCCCAGGATGGAATTAACTGGCCTTAATCGCTCGATTCTGGCAGGGTACTAACTGAGTTGCCATTTCCTGAGGGTGTTTTTGATAGATAACATCAATGGGTAACAGGAACATCTTTCAAGTGTTGAAGAAGATATGGCTTTGGAAATGATGCAATGCGAAAGCCTCGGTTCGATGACTGTTTGAATAAGCATGATCAACCTACATAGACTCTACTTAGTTCTAGTGGGTACCAAAGCGGTCGTCTCCTTCCATCTGTCAATAACGAATACGTTACCGTACGAGTAATACCAAAACGCAAAGTATAGATTGACTAGAATTAATATGGCTTCTTGATACACTCATACAAAGTTCAACCAGATGGGATTAGTGAGACATTAGATACAATTAGATCTATAGACCTGATGGACTTGTTTGAAACTCGATCCTGGTATTTTCCCGAAGGATTTTCAATATTCGGTTGTGACTTGATGATAGACATGACAAAGGAAAATAAGCCTAATTACCTGATTAGTTAAGAATGAAGCTGTGGATGAGTTTAAAATCGAAGACAATATATCAGTGTCTTTCTCATATATGGATACGCCAACCACACAATAATAGGTTAACTAAATACATACCTTTCCACACTGTTGTTTGTTAATCACAACCTACCTACCATGGCCACACCCATGGCCACCTCCCCCCTACGTAATGGCTATTCCTGCTTCAACATTCACATCTACACTCTGGCTTGGTGTCACAACATACTACTTTCTCCGTGGTGCTTCGTAAACTTACAATTACCCTACTTACTGTACATGTATGCATATATACCAAAAACTTTAATATAAGGGGCATAGTCGATAAATAACGTACCGAAAAAGGAGCTTAATTTAATGCGCTTATTTGGTATCCCGCCCGCACCGATTCCGCGAAAGGCTCAGCCAATTTAACTTCTCTATCCTGGTATCATCAAATATATTCAGAAAGATATTATGAAACACCATCAACAGAATCTCTACGATTTGTCACAATTGCAGATCATCTGCAAATTTGAAAATGTCTACTCTAGACATAACTCAGCTTCTCCCAGATTCATAAAGATCAAATCAACCACAGCAGGAGTTCCTAGATATGGTTGTTCGTAATGTTTTACTCCAATCGCACTCGCGTTTGTATTCTACGTCAGCCTTCCCATCAAAATTGCTAATATGTGCATCCTAGAGCATATTCAACAACTATTAATCCATGCATGAGGACCATGAAAGAACACAATTAACATATTATTAAAAATATTTTGAGGAGTGGTTCTAGATAATACACCAATTGTACAACAAACCTCTAGGCGTAAAAACCGCCGTCACGTCTCTTACACCAAATTATCTTACTTGCAGTGTGAAATGAGGCTACTGCTCAAGATCATGTAAAAGCATGGACAAGAGACTTCGCAAGGATTTTGTTATGTTAAGGTTGCAATGCTCATGTTTTGCGGCCCTGCTGACTAGTTCGAAATCAAGATGTTGAATCGAGAACGGGTGCTCTGTTTGCCAATGTGCAACGTAGGGCTCTCCAAAGAGTTGAGAGTCCGAAAGATTGGACTGGATCTTTCTCCAGTAGTCATACATGAGGCTTATGTCCTTCTCCAGCTTGTGAGGCAGCTTCGACAAAAATGCAAGCTTCGACAAAATCCTCAGTATCAATTGCCAACTTATATGGAGTCTGATATTGTCATTATTCTAAGTTCACCTAAGATTATCTATGGTTTCTTTTTGCCAGGTGTATTATGGCATTACACAAGCAGCATACTGCTTTGCTTCTTTTAAAAGGCGAAAAATAACATGACGAGCTTTTACAGATGTAACAAGAAGATCCAAGATCATATCACAATACATATAGCTCCTTGTAGAGCAAGTGGTGTTAGGGGAAATATAACATGGGTGCTATGTTATATGAACGTCCATTCTTCAATCTTTTGTTCATTATCCCCTCTTCGAATTTTTACCTTGGGGATGGTCACCAAGCCAGCGAATTGCGAACAGAAGAATTGTATGAGTTGCGCTATGGAATGAAGATGTTGAAGACTTTACTCGCAGAAGATCACAACAGGATACTAGCTAAATTAAATGAGTTCTGGCTTGAAGATTGCATATGAAGAATTAGCAAGTAACAAAGAGCAAGACGCTCATGAGTTCTTCAATTCCTTCCGAAGAGTTACACCGAAATCAATGGTGGTGGATGAGCAAGCGATCGAGAAGATAGTAGTCAAACCAAAGAGGTCAAAAATGGATCAAGGCTGAAAATGCATTGTCATCAGACATTTTATGAAAAGCTTCAAAGACAATCACAATGTCAAATTGTGGGCCGTAAACATTAGTCGAATCGTTCTAGATTTAAAGTTAGGTCTCGGGTATACAGAAAAAGACCAATCTGAGCAGTTCTGGTACATAAGCCTCGAAACGCTGTCTAGATGAAGAGAACAGCCGCTGACGTTGTGATACTATGTAACCAATGCGATACCAAGAGGCGAAGAAACAACTCAGTATCAAAAGCTTACCAAATGTTTTGTGTATTCGTCAAGGTACGTGTTCTTTTCCTCTCACTGGACTTTAATCATATGAAGGACTAACATTAAAATAGCGTTTCAAACAAGACCCTAGAGGTCTCGCCTCAAAAATTGATACCACAGTCACATTTCCCCTTCAACTGCATATGCTTCCTTATACCAACCGGGCCCGTGGTCAAGACACGAAGAATAACTTTGAACTGGCCAGGTCGTGTACTTATGACTTGCAAAGTGTTTGTGGTTCATGTTGGGAATTTGGAGACTGGTGAGTTTTAGTTCCTTGTTTCTTCCTTTTATCTTCTTATATGATATGAGATTTTGGTGATGAGATTGCTAATTAGATGTGTACGAATAGGTCACTATGTATCTTACTCTCGCGTAGGAAACCAATGGTTCAAGTTCAATGACCATAATGTTACGTTGGCAAGTAAGAGTCAGGTGTTAAATGAACAAGCCTTTTTGCTGTTTTACGTTATTCAAAGTCTGGCTTAGCTTGATAATGTATAGATTGCGGGTATGGGTGTTGCATACGTGATTAGCATATATACATAAAAGTCAGAATAATATATGAGAATATCAGAGGAGAAGAGAACGGGCGCTGGATCATGGCATGGCATGGCATACAAATACAATATTCTGGAGCTGGAGCTGCAGCTGCAGCTGCAGCTGGGTTGGGCGGGGCATAAGGTTTTGCATCTGGGGCGTTGAAATTTCTGGGCATTGCTTGGTGGTATACAAATATGGAGTGGGAACATGGGGTACATGGATAGATGGTGATGATTGATAGATATTTGTGGGGGGTGGTGTTCTTTATATCTTTTCGTTTCATTCGAATGCACGGAGATGAAACTTGATTTAGGCTGTTTTATATTACTCTATTATACCCATCACACAATACGAAATCGTACTTTTCTTTTTGGGTGGATGAAGAATGGTTCACGTTTGAATCTGAGTGGATTTCATATGGATTGGACATGGATAGGAATACAGCACGAATGTTGGGGAGAAAAAAAGGAGAAGCGAACGAACAGAGAAAGATGGCGTGACTCAGTATGATGTGATGTGATATGATGCGATGCATTCTTCATCGGTATTCATACCAAACCCATCCTCAGACTAACTAACGTTTGCACGCTTTTCGTATATACGGTTATACAGGGCTGCGGGTGCGGGCTGCAGACTACGTCCGATAACTCGTGGTGTTCAAGTTTCTGATTGGCTTATTCTTGATGGGCTAGCTATAGCTTGGGGTTGGTTTGCTTTTTTTGGTGGGAGGTGGGAGGGGGGTGCGATGAGGTTCGTAATGTGGGGTTTTGTGTTAGGGGGTTGGTTGGTAGCTGGTACAGTAGTTCGGGGGTTAGAGAGGAATGGTATGTTTGGGGTTTGGGGTTTGTGGTTGTTTCATGTATTTTTATAAAGGTATATATATGCATTTATGTTTTTATTATTTTAGAAGATGCAGATGGAAAATACTATGGGAGGTGGTAGGAGGGGTAGGAGGTGCCCAGATTTTAGATGTGGCGGCGGAGAATTGTCCATGTTGCTGTATTGCATGGAACTTTTCCTTTTGTCGTGGGTTGTATTCCTGGGTAGGGTGGACAAGATGTTTTTGTCGGTGAGTTTGAGTACCTTGGTAGTTGGTTGTCGTATTGGAGATCTTGGGATCGATCACGAAGTGGTGGTGGGATGGAAAAGAATGGAATGGGGGCTGGATTGTAGATACATAAATCGTATGGAACATTCTACAGATGAGGAGGGCGTTTGTTGGTCGTTTCATACTGTTACAGGCATGCATGTATGTCAGCTTAGTGAAATGCAGGTTAGGCAGTTCATGCATTATTAGTTGTTTAGTGTTTAGTACGGTATCCTCAGAAATCCGTATTGTGTCTTTAATGGATAGTGTAGTGTATTATGATCTAATGGATGATAGAATCGTAGATGAACTAGGATTTTGAACAGCTGATCAACATGGGGTATGGGAGATAGGGAAATAGTACTCAATGCGAGCATAGAGAATTAATTGAAGATTGTTTTTTTCGCAAGTGCCGTGGCCAATGATGGGAGATGGTTGGAAGGAGGCGCTGTGTCCGACATCCGATATATCCTACCTAGTCATAGTCCTGGTTCGATGGGAACTAGGACCCCCTCTTTTTTAAGGATACGAGAAGCGAGGTGTACGTACAGTACCTAGTATACGTAGAAAAAGTCTTATATGACGGCGGTCTCAGCGTCGAGCGGGATTGTGGATGGTGTCAATACGTTCGACGTCATATGGATTGAAATGTGTCGGTACTCGGAGTCATGGTTTTTCATCTTACTTGGTTGGTGTTAGAGGTATGAAAGTAGGTAGTCATACTTGGTACCTCAGGATATCTTAGAAGTTAGGAGATATATTGTCACCGAGTCGTGTACCTAGGGGTAGGTATGTAAAGGAGTTTGATCTGTAAGCACCAGGATATTTTTGATCATCAGATGATTATTTTTTTTTTAGCTATAGATACCTACTCAAAAGCTTTGTTGATTCATCTGTCGCCGCCATAATTCCGATGTTTCCATTGGTTGGTCCCTTGTGTTACATGCAAGAGGTTCCAATCGTGATGTGATCGTCCCACCCAAAAATGCTGAAAATTTTGCACTCTCAATATCTACCTTACTGAATGAGAAAATGGTGAGGGTGTTGATGAGAGACTTTTCGGAAATATCGGAGTGTCGTTGAAATGGCTCGATTGCTGAAGTAATCAAAGTGGAGGTAAGGAACGAAAGAAAACGTGGTGGTTGGATGATCTTCGATGATATTACATGGATAGTAAGCATGTGCCCTTCCTTGTCCTTGGATGGAACAGAACAGACAGCAACTGAATGATACCAGTTAGAAGCGGGGCTGAAGTTGGGCTGGGAACTAATATCATTCATTGGTGAAGAGTGTGAAAGAGTTTTGATGCGAGGGATCTTCTTCCTTCTTGGTGCAGCCTTGTCAACTTGCTGTTCTAAAGAGGGAAAAATGCGATAACGGTAACCTTGAGGGGAAAATTCAATTATTAGTTCAAGGACCGGAGTATAACTTAAGTTGGTGTGTCAACTTTTGTCAGAACTTTAGTTTAGAATCGTCTAGATAGAGGTCGGTTGAACTTGGTTGAGGGAATATAACCGAGAGGGGGAAGTATTGATGATACCAGTGTAATTGTATGGGAGAGAGTCATGTTTGATTTGAGAAGTAAAAGTATAGATAATGAATGACGTTCTACATAGGTAGCAACAAAGTCTTACTGTCGTCTCATATTATCTAACTAGAGTACAAATATTTTCTTATCGCGCGGCTGTTCTTTCTTTGGCGCGGATGGATGTTGTTGGATTTAACTGTTGTATTCACTACTACTACTATATAGAGTGGATTCAACGCTACCCACCTTCAAATCCCTGTGTGCGTCACACCCATGCGCGCCAAGCCTTACAACATTTGACGATTCCAACTAAATGAAGATGGTGTAAAGAACGATGTGATGGAGCTCGAGGAGGGATCAAATGAAGTGAGTGAAGTGAAGTGAAGTGAAGTGAAGTGAAGTGAAGTGAAGTGAAGTGAAGTGAAGTGAAGTGAAGTGAAGTGAAGTGAAGTGAAGTGAAGTGAAGTGAAGTGAAGTGAAGTGAAGTGAAGTGAAGTGAAGTGATGTGATGTGATGTGATGTGATGGGTGTTCTTCTAGGTATTTAGAAGATACTTGAGAGAATTATGATATTTTCAAAATCAAAGGATCACCTGTTGAGAATAGTCATATTAACTTATAAAAGGATGATATCACCAATGGTGAATGCCGCCGCTTGCGGTAGTCTAGGTTCGGAAAGTTGGCTTAGTCATCTATCAAGTATTGATAATCGATAATCCAATCTAGAAATCTCTTTCGAAGTTGGAAGTTAGAAACACACGCACAAGCAAAAGCAAAAGCAAAAGCAAAGAGTAATAAGTCATGAGTCAAAAGCCATAAGTCATAAGTCATAAGTCATAAGTCATAAGTCATAAAGCCATCATGTCATATGTAAGAAGAGGAGAAGAAAACCACGCAAAATACCCAAAAACAGCCGCAACATCTTATGAACAATGCTGCATACCTAATACCAATGGTTGGCGCTTATGTATATGTCCATTTTCAATCATCAAAGAAGTGAAATTGACCGATTGAGTCACAATTCCTTGATTCATTCCCATGATTCGATATTCAATCTTTCGGGATTGACGGAGTTATCACCGTTGTCATTTTCTTTATTTTGGCTTGCGACTCCATCTCCTCATGATGAAATCTATTTATTTGTCGTCATATCTCCGACATCTTACTGCTTCTTTTCGTTTTCTTTTACACATATAATTTCCCTTTCGGCGTAAGAGTATCCTTCTAGAATATTTCTTTCTTTTGTCCCACAGGTTTTGTTTTAACCATCCGTATACATAATTCCTGAACGCTTGCCCTTGTGCTTTCCATTTGCCTCTCTCTTCCTTTTCTCTTCAATATACTTTGATACCCTAGACTACTGTGTACCTTTTCAATACCTGTCACTTTCTTACTGTCGCCGCATCTTGAATTAGCACAGTATAATATAAATCCGTATGCCTTCATACTTGCGAAACTTCGCATTGTATAGCGGTTTTATACTGCTTGGTCTTGCGCCTTTAATAGCCGCACACGGCGATGATGAACCGGATATGGACATGGGTATGCAAATGAGTTCTGCAGCTACAGCTATAGCTACAGCTTCAGCTGCCATGAATCATACCGTAGAGGCCGAATCTTTGAGCTATTTTCAACACTCTGAACACGGAGGTCTTATGGTAGCTCATATCGCACTTATGACTATAGGATGGGTATTCGTTCTACCAATATGTGAGTAGCTGGGAAATGGTCGAATATCTCAAAAGTCTAATGTGTTTTAGGTGTGATGCTCTCCATTTCTCGATCTCGACTAAGTCTTCCTACCCAATTCGTATTTCTCGCTTTGAATGGCGGTGGTCTCTTCTGCAGTGTAATCTACAATGCTGCTACTCCAGACCTATATCCGAATAATGCACATCATAAAAACTGGGGTGGTTCTTAGTATGTATAATCACTGCGCAAATGGTAGTTGGAATAATCAGTGCGTATGCGGGTCGCAGAGGCGAAGAACAGCTAGATCCTTCTGGATATATTCCGGTTTCGAGAGAAAAGCGATGGCAGAACATACCCGTATGCATGAACGACCTCAGCCTGCCACCAGGTTTTCGGATGATAGCGGTCAAGGCACGGAACCAAATACTGAATCCCTCCGAAGCCATTCAATATCCTTGGCTGGAGACGATGATAATACACTACATGGACCAGAGAGGGATGAGCCAGAGAAAGTGAGCCTGATGGAAGGCACCAAGGTGGATCAATTTCTATCTAAACGACTTTCGGGTTTTAATTTATGCACGTGTTTTGAGCATCATTCAGTTTGCGTATGATGTTGTGGATCGAGTAATTCTTCTTTTGGGCTTTACTATTCTCACATCTGGATTTGTCACATACGGCGGTTTATTCGTAAGTTTTTACCAGCACTATTAAGATATATTTGTTCAACTAATAAATTCCAATGCAGAAAGGTGCCGAGATTTATAGTGGCCTTGGCACACTTCATCAAGGGTGGGGTTTCTTCTGGTATGGAGTTTTGACTCTTGGTAGATGGGCGGGTTGTTTCGCTGAAATTGGCTGGTCGTGGAATGTCAAGCCACATAGCAATAAGCCGCGGTCCTATCCAACTGCAGAATTTCGTGGAAAGTTTCCTCATTTTCTTTTATGGCTCTACAAATGTGTTTCTTGGAACATCTAGCTGCCTGGGGGAATGCATGGAGTGCACAAGATCTCGAGCATCTTTCAATCACCATTATGTTTATAGGTGGCGGATTGGTGAGTTTTTCGGGTTATGATTCCGCGAACAATTCTAACCCATCATAGTGCGGCATGCTCATCGAGTCAAACATAATCCGTAACTTCCTAAATTCTTCGGTCCAACAATCATCATCTCAAATATTCTCCTATCATCCAGAAGCCCAGGAACCAAAGTCCTATAGGTTTTCAATGAACCCGATTCCAGCGTTAGTTATCATGTTACTAGGAATGATGATGAGTTCACACCATCAGCATTCAATGATCTCAACTATGATCCACAAACAATGGGGTACATTACTTGTAGGCGCTGCATTTGCACGTGCGGCAACCTATGTTGTATTCTATCTAGCACCACCAACTTCGGTGTTCCCAGGCAGACCACCAACCGAAATAATCACGTCCTTTTGTTTGATGGCTGGAGGTTTGATTTTCATGGCTAGTGTATGTCACTCCTTGTTTTGCTCATTGAACCAAAACTGACACAAATTTTAGAGCAAAGATACAGTCAAATCCATCGAATTCAACGATCTAGATGCAATGTTTGTTTTTTACCGTATCAATGGGCGTCATCACTTTCTTGATGGCTTGGATAATTCTGGTAATCGCAATCAAAGGTTGGGCAACGAGAAAGGATAAGATGTCGAGCAAGAGCACTGAATATAAGATTGAGGAAATGCGTAAATTTAATATAAGTAATCATCAATCATGATGGGTCTGAAAAGTATGATGGGGAATGAGACGAGGAAGGGGGCGGTAGTGGTAGGGGAAGTAAGAGACGGTTGGATTATGCGATTACGAGATCTATGAGAAGACGGAAACGGAAATGTTTAGGAGTACAAGGCGTCAAGATACCATGGAATATTTGATGTTGTTAATTTCGGTTTGGATTGAAAGTTCTAACCAAGAAGAAATATCAGGGAGAGTAAAATAATGGAGTGGGCATTGAGGCTTGAATTCGAAGCGTATCCACACATGTCTAGTAGACAGTGCGGGCTACATTACCAGCGATATTAAGGTTTAATCCCAAAGGTATAGACACTTGGCCAAATATTTGGTAATCGAGAAGAGTCCATTTTTATGAATCGACGCGCGGTGAGATTCCTAGGTGCTTTTTGTACAGTAGCAAACCCCATGTAAACCTCGCCAATATGATGTCGAAGCACCCCGCAGTGGCTTATTTGCTAAGTTAGTAATATATTGCCTAAAAAACACAACATTTTTATCAAATCAAGCAAACACGCTTAGTAAGATCGGGCATGTTGCCAGAGTGGTTAATGGGTAAGACTTGAATGAATAATTCGGTTATCTTATGGTTTCGGCCTCGTAGGTTCAAATCCTGCACATGTCGTTTGAGATTATATTTTTTTGAATTTTATCTGGACTTTTGCGATGTTGATATGGCGGATGGTTTTTGAGGGATGAGTGAGAGAAGCTTCGGTTGTTTCGGGTTTGAGATTAATATGGATAGGGAAGTGGATGAGGGTAGTTTTCGAGGTGGTGGGATTGAACGTTAACGGATAAGTGGATATTTTTGTTAAGAATGACTTTTATGACCCTATTCTCACAATGGAAACGAATACTATTCGAGATTATGTATTCTTTTTGAACGAGTAGTCGGGTCATACTATCTATTGTGTTATCTCTAGCAAACTCCAAAGATTCTTTGTTCAGGCCATTCTCTCGAATCCTGCTTTACAATCTAGCACAGCATATCAACCCTTTGGAGGAAAGGTATGCGAAAACATTTAGATGTATCTAGCTGCAACTTAACATTCGATATACGTGCCTGGTACGTACCGCACGCTGTAAGATTCAAACCCGAACCTTGGATTTACATTTTCTGCACATGCTGTATTACTCGAGTCCCTGCACTGCTATTTTTCTTGGAGAATCCGAAGAGAAAGGATATTGATGTTCGTCCTGTTCGAGGTATTGGCTTGAAGTGGTAGTAGCTACGATTTGTCAGGGAATTTCCACGAATCTTCCAGGTTCCAGGACCAACGCTGAAGTTCCTTTTGGCCCCTTGGATATGGAGATTTATGCCTAGCAAATTTTGAGCGTGCGTTTGACATATAAGACCGATATGATGATTTGGTATCGAGGCAAATAGATATCAGATCTTCGAGTCTATCTTCCTTATCATTTCTTAGCTTCCGTGCATGCACAACTCAAATCATTACACTACATTTCATCCCTCAGAATTTAGGACCTGATAAACAACCTTTAATTTAGGAAGGAATATAAAAGGAAACTCGCCGCGCCACCTACAAAAGCCAACTGCACCATCCATCGTCCAATATAAACCATACCAAAGAGTTGACGCAGAGTGGCCACACGTGGCCCACCTCGTCATTCCATCGCATCGCACCCCTCCAAAACAAAAAAAAAACCGAAAAACACAATTTCTCAACTCCAAACCATTCTCGAGTTCTTTTACATGCTAGAGAAAAAAAAAGCAAAAATATAATTTGGTTGATCACTGGCGGGATCGAACCGCCGACCTTGGCGTGCCAACATGTTACTGAATGAACAGATGATATATTAGCACCACGCTCTAACCAGCTGAGCTAAGCGACCTGTTTGGATTATTGAATGGGAAATCGTCTCATGTTTAGAAATATGAATATTGAAATAAATGTAGAAGATGTGAACATGGAACCAAGGTCATGGGGTGAATGTATGGTTGGGGTGGAGTGAATGGGTGGAGAGCAACAGGGTATAGCGATGGTGAGTACGAGTCATGGTTTAGGGCTAGGGTTTCAGAGGTGGGTGGGAGAAGTGGACAATGGGAAGTGGAGAGGATACTGGGGTGGAGGGTGGAGTGGTGGAGGGGTGGGTATAGATCCGAAGAGGTGAATGTTGGGCAGTTGTGTGGCGGAGGGGGACGAACGGGAACCACGGATCTGGCGTGAGGACATTCCACATAATTATGCTGCCGAGTTTCTTGACACTGAATCGAGTAGTGCATGAGTGGAAGCAACTTAGGTTGTCCGGAGTTCAGAATTTCACAAAAAGACAAAAATCAAACACCGGGCTACGAAACAGTATATCAGTGAATCGTAGGGAAACTTTCAAATAGCTTTGGAAGATGCAGAAGAATCTCATGTATGTTTCATTACTCATAGATATATATATATATTAATACATCCCTTACAAACGGGAACTGACAGAACTATCCTCCTTAACCTCGACCAACAATTTCCCTAAATATATATCAGTATCAAGTCCTACTCAGATAGGATGGAATGAAACTTACCAGTATTAACACCTTGATATAAATCTACTAAAGACTGCTCAGCAACACCAAGTCCACCCTTGACTATGGTCTCCTTTCTTTGGAGTTTACCTTCTGCTAACCATTGTGACATCTCCTTGCGGGCTTCAGCATATTTGGACACGTAGTCGAAAACGATGAAACCTTGGAGACGGATTCGCATTGTGATAATCATGGAAAAGTTCTTCGTTTGGTCAGCAAGTGTCATGTGAAGTACTTGTGGGTGAGGGAGAATTTAGGGATATACCTTTGGTCCTACTGGAGCATCAGAATTATATTGACTGATGGCACCGCACATAACGAAAGTTGAGAAAGGCTTGGCTCTGCTAAGTGCAAGCTCTAAGATGTCTCCTCCAACATTGTCAAAGAAGACATCAATGAAGTTTGGTGTGGCAGCCTTGAACTTAGATGGAAACTCTTTATCCTTGTAGTTCAAAGCTTCATCACAACCTAACTCCTTCAACCATTGTACTTTGTCATCACTTCCTGCAAGACCCAAAACCTTGGCCCCCTTAATCTTAGCAATCTGACAAACGACACTTCCGGTAGCACCAGCGGCACCAGAAACTACGACGAAATCTCCTGCCTTGATCTTTCCAACTTCGAGAATTCCGAAGTATGCGGTAAGACCAGTCATTCCCAGAACACCAAGTGCATCAGTGAGCTTGCCATTAGGTGGAAGATCAATAGGTGTGAGGTCTTTTGATGCCATGATGGCTAACTCCGTCCATCCTGTAATACCCGAAACGTAATCCCCGACATTATGTTTTGATGATTTGCTGGCGATGACCTTTCCGATCGAAAGGCCACGCATCACTTCGCCAATCTGTACAGGTGGGACATATGATCTTTTGTCTGTTCCAATGTTCAATATCAGCGATGATCACGTGTAGAAGCGGGGTATATCAATGTTCCCTTCGGCTTCACCAATGACTGGTTAATGGGAAAGGAAGAAGATGATAGTAGATACGTACCATTTAACCAGCCTCTCATAGCCGGGTCCAATGAAAGATATAAAACTTCAACCAAAACTTGATCATCCTTAAGATCTGCCTCCGTCACAATAGGATTCTCCTTCTTCTCGAAAGTCTCTCCTGGCACAATCTGTCCCGTAGGACGTTTGGCTAAAACGACTGATTGATATGTAGATTGGGCCATGATATTCTTTGAGCGTTTAATCTTTTGACCCCCCATCTTGATATCCCGCCTGCGGTCCCTCCCTTATATACTTTTGATCGATTCGTTTCGTCCGAAATACCTTTCCGAACCAATCTTTGTCTCTATCCACTCCGAGTCAAACACTTGACGTGACGTGACGCTTACTACGGTATACGGACCGATCAAATGCAGTCAAAAACTATAATAAACGATATACCGCAGACCTAAGCTGATCAAAGTACCGTATCGTGTCGTAATCCGATGCTTTCTCGTCTCGTATCGATAGATTACCTGTCTTTCTCCGAAGCAATAGCTATGCAATATCGATTAAATCCACAAAACTTCAAGGCGCCTTTTCCAAACTTGCGTATCTCGCCCGACGTCTGTTTTACTCGAACCTTCAACGTTGCTGCGTTTGATGACAAAATGGTTGAAATACTCAAGGTTCATCGAATAACCGTGAGCCGAGGCAGGCTCACTTAGGTTCTGGATGCCTCACAGGAATGGACAAATTTCCTATTTCAGACATCACGGCCGAAAATACTGACATGCCGTTCTAGGATTTTCCCGACAGAAATCAAAGTTTATTTTTTGTCCTCCAAGAACCAATATAAAGGGAGCAGCAGCATGAAGTATGTCATCGGAGAGGAACCGAAAGAAGATGCAGTTGCCGCGATCTCGCTGACGCATGTAAGAACCTTATCAAAACGCAGCATTTTGATAGGATAAAGGGGTCCGGAGACGGCTAGCGTTGAGACACCCGAGTGGACTATTAAACAAAGGTAGTTCGGCGCGAGTACCCTATGCGGCTGCAATCGCGTTTTTGAGGACTCTTCTCCAAGATTCAAAAATCCAAGCGGACAAACGAAGCAAGTCTATACGGCTGCATACGCTTTGTAAGGCTTTGTTAAGGACGAGCTGGAACCATTTTGTATTTTGTTGATCTCGGGACTTTTCCTCTTCACAGGTAAAGTGGTTCTCGGGGTTTCCGCGCGGGCATACTACTGTTTATGGTGTATTATACCCGAAGTTTTCTTCAACGGATCGGAGCCTCATTTATGTTTGTTTCGAGATACACGAATCGTGCATTAACAATCGATTGATTGACATAAGTTTCGGATGCAAGTCACAGATCGTTTACGGAAAGGGGTAGTAATCGCCGTATCGCACCTTATTACTATCCCTAGCCTGTTACAGACAAAAAACGTGTTTGTTTTTCTGCATAACGCTTGTACGAGGTTAGGGATGACATGACAAGCAAACAACATCTTTACGGAAGAAAAATCGGCGCGGGGATATTTCCCCATGCAACCCCTGTGGAGTTGCTCCTGTCCGGACCCCATTCCACTGTCGTCCGGGATGCAATGGCCCCTCATTTAGGGCCGTATGATTCAGTATCATTCAGGAAACTTCACCGCCGGATTCGACTCGAATTGTTCCACTCTCTCAGGGACTTTTTGAAGTTCTGAGCCTTATCGTGTCGGTGTCAACTGGTTGACAGATTGATTAATTCATATTTGCCCTTCCCACCCATATGCATTTCATTCTTCGACCCTAAACTCCAGATCCTAGATACTTTCTTTGGTCACAGGATACAATGGTTTAGAATCACAATACTTTCTCCTAGGATTCCAGAGTGGAGCTACAAGTGCCGCTTTCATGTCGATCTCTCGGTATACATGAGTACACGGGTTAAAAGTAGATATGATAGAAAAGGGGGTCATACTTTGCAATAGGTTTTACCCGAATGCGTCGCCGTTATCCAGTTGATAATCTCCCGTTTCATATGGACCTCAAAGCTGTCAATTACATTCAATGGAATTATGAACAATTTACATATTTACATTTTAATGATCATAAGAAGAATTCTGCACATCGTGCATACACAATACAACATACCCGATGCGTAACCCATTTCCTTTCTGCAATCTCAAACATCCTTCCTCCTTAATCTTCTAATATCTACCTAAGCAGGGCAGCCAGTTTCTGGATAGTTACAAGAACTTTCACTTTTGCCACCTGTGATTTTAACTCCCGAGAAAGTAAAGTTTTTACAACTTTCGCGACCACAGAGTACGTAGTAGTTCTTGCCACCGGGCAGGACTGTTCCAAATACATTTTCGAACAGAATATTCTCAATGGGGAAACCGTCGGATGGCTCTCCAGTTGGACCTCCGTTAAGGTAATCTTGTTGTACGTCGATTCCATAAGTATCAATGTTGGTGAGTTGGATATTGCTATATGTGATGTTTGAGACGACGCCGGTGGTGTTGAAGTTGGTCTTGATACGAGCTCCATTACTGGAATTGACAACTTTGCTGTTTTTGAACTGGGAAATTATGAGTAGGTTATTGAATAATGGAATGAATAAAACATACCACTATGTTGGTCACATTATTATAAGTCTTCCCACCTACAGATCCAATACTTAGACCATGACCTCCAAAGCAATAAAGTCCATCAACCGTGACGTTGTTTCCGCTTGTAATGGCTACGCAATCGTCCTGATTCCAAACGGAAATATTCCTGACTATCGTATTGTTTGAATTGATGAGATCAATTCCGTCTGAATTGTGGGCTGCAGCCAATTTACCACTGGCAGCATTTTGGTGCATCCCCTTCTGTGTTTGTTGAGAGTCAAGTTTTCGAGGATTAGCCCATCAGCATCTCTGATAGTGAAAAGATGAACGGGCCAGTTCTGAATAAAAAGATTCTTAATGACCGAACCGCCAGTCAATTTCGAAGCTGCAATAAAGTGATTTGGCCTGAAGAAAATGTTAGATTCATGATCATTGATTGAGCTTCCGTGGAAACATACTTAGGTACACCGCCGTTTGAACCGAGTCCATCCCAATAAGCTTGACCGTTACCATCGATGATGGCATCGGGCTCTCCAGTAATAGTGATTCCAGAACCACCTATTAGGATAGGCTCGAAGCTACTGTCATTGGTGAAACCAAATGTTGTTTTCCCGGCAAATGTGACTGTAGTGCCAGCCTTGAGTTTTCTCAAGTCAATAGCGCTATTCGATGGTGCATACACGTCCTTTAAGATAATATCTGTGGAACTTCCAACGCAAGGAGCAATTTCCGAGTATTTGGTGGCAATACAAGGTGTTTGAGCAGCGCAAACGCCCGCTAAAGCGAGGGCTAAAAGCCCAGGGATTTGAGGATTCTTATGCATAATGAGAGATGATCAAACAAGATGGACAGGACTAGAACTCAGTAAGAGAATATCTCGAGAATACTCGAGTTTATGAAGTCCTGGGACGTGGAGGCCAAGCATGGCAATCTCCCGGAAGTAACCTCTTTTCCCCCGCGAAAAAGAACCGAAAAATCAGCGTAACGAAGTCATCATGCACCGGAATAATTATGTAGATTCATCCTTCAGAAACCAATCTAAACTCAACAAAGCAAGCTTCGTTGATCATCCTTAATATAAGAGAAAGTGGTAACTCATATCCAAAGGTACCAGAAGCTGAGCACAACAGTACCATATATTAACTCTAGAATCTAGAATCTATATATGGAAATTGATTGGCATGGTTAGAAATTCTCCATGTTTCATGCTGCTGTATATCCCCAGATTTAAGCTTGGCAGCGGGTCGGCATTCTCCTGGTATCTGAGAGAACGATTTTTCCACGAATGACGAGTTTACCAAATGAACCTTATTTGAACTGTCAAATTGTCAATCTGAAGAAGGTTCAGTGCAGTCCTTTAATTTTTCATTTAGGATGAATCTAGAATGCCTTATGCTATCTGGTTGGAGGGCAGGATTTGTCCGATATCCGTGAAAATCGTCATGTTTGGGAAATTGTTCTAGAAATCTACCCATCCACTATAGATCTTGTCAGCTTGCATATAAAGTCCTGTAAGCCACATACCAAGAAGGGGGAATAATTTTACGCGGTTATCCGGTACCTTTTCACGGCCAAGAACGAATCCCTCGGATCGTAGCTTTTTTGACTCTTGGAAAATCTCTTAGTAAGGTTTGGTTTTGAGTAATATACTGACATCCCCTTTTATACTTCTCGGAAGTATGAAACATTAAATTCGCTTACCTCAAACTATAACCTAGCCTTTAACCTCACTGGCTTCATGTTTCTCAACCCAATTTCCAGCCTTACGAAGAGACAATCTCTATTGAGAATTTGCGAGTCCAGGAAGGCGGATAAAATCGTTTACAACTCCTCGATAGAGTCAATCAAAACTTTGAGAAGAGACGCGCGGTCCAATGTTGTTTGGTTGGAAGGATGGGTTGATGTACGTCTGCAAGATGATATACAGAAGAGGATTGTGGTACAGAGCTTCGTAATGGCATGCCGGATGTTACAAATATTGCATGTCTCAATGCTACATATTCACCAACATCATTAAATAACAAGTATACTTTCCGAACTCAGGCTATAGCTAGGCTTGTCACACAAAATCTACCCGTCCGAGGTTTCCGAATAAACGACACCTGAGGGTTTGAGTCACCTTGGCGATAAATACAAAAGCGGAATAGCTTTAAGAAAGATCCTAAGCCATCTTGGCAATGAAGAAGTTGATGGCACAGCTCGGTTAGAAAGGAAGGTTGAATGGTCACGTGTTAAAGGTCATTAGAATTTCCGAACATCCGCCTTGACATCGGTGATAGACCAGCCCGCCCAACTTCGAATTCGCATGACAATCAAATTTCGAATATTCAAAAGTTTGTCCAATCCAGAGAAGCTGGAATTTGGTTGAGCAGAGAGTATCCTGTTCCTTGAAATGCATGACGTGAAATGACGAGGTTTGACCATGAACCCATTCCGGCATTATTCACACGGCATCATAATCACAAAGATGAGCTCATATATAAGACTGCTATAGAATGAGCTTCTTTTCAACATCAATAAAAGCCCAAATCTGAAATCTTTCTGTGGCACATTCGATCACCCTAGGAACACATTGCCTATCTAGCAGGTGACATTGGGGGCTGAAAATGGTGATTGCACGAAAAAGCAATTTCTGTCGCATTCAGGCTGGGTAGTAATGTATCGGAAAAGCACTGCAACGCAATTTGTTGAATCAACCAGGACCTCATCCCATAGGGACCCTTTTGTCTGAATGATATCTTACATCTTACCTTCATTTCTTTGCGCCTATCTTTTGGAGTTTTGCAAAAGCAGTCATACGACCTCTTCTGAGATCGAATCGAACTTCATCTACTCAGTTGCAAGGATTTTGTCCCATGCGAAGTCGTGTTAAATCCTTGCATGAAGGCTGTGTGAATCCTACCCACTGTTTAAAAGTATTATATCAATTGCTTTTCCAACCTTCTTGAGAAGTTGATAAAGTCACCGCCCTTCTCTGAACTTTCTGTTTTTCTCTTACAGCCGACCGCTCTTCGCGAAACTTCAGCTTCCGTTCATTTCTCACAGACGTTCGTTCCATAATGATCCTTTCGAGGCATTGATATGTTCATGCAACTTACAGCCAATCAGACGCAACAACGAATTTGCGAGAAAGGATTCCAAGCGAACCACGGGATCTGATTGGCTCCAGGTCATTCTATAATGATCTTATGAACTGAGTATGAACTACTTTGGGTGTTCCAAGCGGATCAATTGAGGACAATGCTCCGGAATCACCTTGTCTCATGCCACTCCCCGTGACTTGAGACTACCATGGATTTCAGCACGCTCAGTGTCATTGGTATTTTTGGCAAGCGATAGAAGCTGCAGTAAAGTGACTTGTGTACTCTATCAATGAAGGATGAAGTAAGTGACAATTTCTGGTATAGTAGGTAGGTTAGTTGGTGTCCCGTAGCCTACTTCCGTGATCCGATCATCACCACCCTCAATCGAACAACTATTTGATCTACTACTAGCAGTCTCTACTACTTACCTATAAAGAACTTACAGAGATTTATTAATTGACTAATTGTTTATGTTAAAGTTCAAAAGTTATTTCCTTTTCGTATCAATATCGAAAAAGGTATGATTGTGACCCCCCTCCATTTGCTAATGAGTCTCTAAGACTAAACTGGCTGTCTAGTTGCCTTGACTAAGATGTCTTCTTTCCAAACATCGGTGTCTGATCTCACAGGCATCACTACACCGTTGAAAAATTTGTGCAAGTGGGAGTTCCAGGGCAGAATCATTTACACAAAAGAGTACTTGGGCGATTTTGATGCAGATATTTCTGCAATACCGATTCAGCGTGATCCTCTTTGCATCGAATCTGCGACGGTAAATGATGGCCAGTACAACAAATCGACAATTTCATCTTCACAGTCATCATCTCTCGGCCATCGCCTAAATGGCAGCACTTGCGTCGCAAGCTCGTATGCAGACACGGAGGCTTCCATGAAGCCCAACTATACCGCTTCTTCTTACAAGGCGATATCACACCAGTCGCCCTTTATCCCAACACCAACCATTTCTGTTGTACAACAAGGGGAATACAACTCTTTCTCAATCCAAAATGATGTGGTAGAGCATGGACTACAATCTGCATACTTCGAGTTTCCAAGTTATACTAGCGGTCCGACACCGATTAATTCTTGGTACAAGAAACCTGAGCGACACGAGCAAATTGCGTATAGATTATCAGATCCAATGGCCGATCCGATAGTACAAAAGAAGATGAAGAAACCGGCAGGACAAAAATGTGCAGAAACACAGGTGATGGCTCATGCAGATAAGACAAAAGACAGGAAAGAATGGTGTTGTTTTGCGGATTGATTTGGGACAGCTTTTGTTTATGATTTAATGTTTGGATGCTCATTGAGGGAATTCACCGGCGTAATTATGTGATATGAAGTTGATGAGATGAACACTTCGGACTGCCTAGCAGTTGTTATTTAAAACAGAAGCAAGTCATTGTTTCACTATGTATGGTAGTACATAGATTGTTCTCCTCATCTTGAAGGAAACCCTCTCTATTGCTTATCTGATCAGATGTTATCTTTGCTATGCCTAATTACAAATTCAGAAATTTTGCAATCATCTTGATGTCTGTCGTCTGTCATCTGTCATCTGGAAGTGCATACTTGCCATTAAGTTCAATTCAAAGCTCCACCAGATTGCGTTCTTCCCTTCCCGCAGCTACTGGCATCAGTTCAACGTCTTATCGATGGAAGGGACGATCTTCACATTCTTGCCACTTTCTATTTGTAGTTTAGTTTCCCAACTAAATCAATCATCTTTTGCGATCACTTCTCCCCTTCATCGTTACTTTTAAATTTATCGCCTTCGTTCACTGCGTTTTTAGCTTTTAGAAAGATACTCTTATGATGATGTTCTCATATGTTCTGCTGATTTAGTTCTGACTTTATTGACTTTTAGATATTGAAGTCTGAATATTAGTACCGCTAGATAAATGTATCATGTGGTTGAATAACTTATAGCCTTTTCATCCCTCTCGGTTCTTTCTTTCAGTGCCTCTATATCAGCTACTTGATCATCAAAACTACCTGAAAAGCGTGGCGCACAGCTCATTGTCCACTTAAAATCACTCGAATTCCTTGCTTGAAACTTCTCAGTCATATGCTGTGTGTTTACAAATGTTTGATATTTGTTTGGTACGCCGTTGGTTGAGCTTACGGTTGACGCTACTTGGTACCGATTTTCCCTTTCTTGAATCTTCCAAATATAACATATTGCGGCTTCTCATGCGTCGAAGGTAGCACATGTGATCGGCCATCACGCGTCGCTGCTGTGATTTTATCGCGAGGATCATCCGAAGGTCCTCGGGTATATATTTTGTCTCTTTTAAGAGCTTACATTCGTTATTTATATTGACTAAAGAATTTCCGTTATGGGTGGTATTCTCAGTTATGTATTGGCTTATAGCTATGTTTGCAGAAAAAGTTATTTTGATTATATCACAGAAGTGGAGTGTCTGTAGGCAACATTTTGTTTGTTTGCCTAGTCATGTAAAATGAAAAGCACGAGAACACTCTACATTAACTCGGGCTTACCACATTGATTATTGCATTTGAGAAAATATCCAGTAGAGGTGGTTCTCTACGAAATTGCCGGTCTCTGGCAGCAAATACTTAAGCTCACTGGTTCACAACAAAAAATGCAAGATCATATACAGATGCTATCTCATAAATATTGTATTACACTGAGGCTTCATGTATCTTGCATGACTAGGATTATTGTAGTGGCTATGCTGTCGACTTCGGCAAAATTCATGCTTGAGCATCATTTGTGACTCTGGTCCAGCGACTTCTTTTCCAAAGTAGTGTACAATAATTTCCTATCATGAATTAATAAGATGAGGAAGTATAGTAGAAATTGTTGAGGAAGTATTCGCTCAATCGTAGGCACAGGAAGAAATGTCCGGATCTTCATCACGTACTTTGATCCATCCCATGTTATTACCAGCCCTAGGGATATGAAAATATCTGATCATGTTCTTCTCGCATTCATTCATGACGGAATTTTTCCACCCCCCTGTGTCATTCTCGGCTAAATTATATAAAAGGTACTTGTGAGGAATTTATTGATTTAAGGAAGTCCGAGAACTGATTTCCATCGTAGTTCATGACACTTACCTTTTCCGTAACCCTTACATACTATAATGTTATGATTACTTACTTCTCTGGGTGACAATTTTGATGCGACGAGTTATATCATGTATTAATTATCTTTAGTATCGTTGCAACAGCGCAAATGATGAGAGGTGTGGGATACCGCACATTGGAATCAACAACTAATTTCATGCTGGGGAGCCTTTTTGAAGGAGTTGGATATGGTGGAAGAGTTATGATGGCTCCTAGCCCAAGGAGTCACGTCGGGTAAGATATTAATCCTGGAGGTTCATTTGAATAATACGAAAAATTATCTAGCCTCACTCTCCAAAATCTCTGCCTCACAATCGAACCCCTATTCTTCTTTGCTGCACAGATATTACCAAGCCATACAGCCCAACCATCTTGCGCATAAACTTTGCCATCTGCCTCCTAATAGCCACGCCCTCAACACTCCTTCCATTTATCTTTCTCACTTCGACTTCTCTCCCTCAAATTACCTCTGCAGTCGGATTTCCTTCATCTTCCTACCTACACATTGATCTTACCTCGTTATTCCTGGCTTGAGTTTCCAACCCCTTTCTATTGTCTGTTTCGGTTTACTATATACCAATTTCAAAGTCCAGATTCGTGAATATCCGGAGAAAATTAACGCTTATACAGAAGTTACAAGTTCCCCTGAAGGATCTGAACTCTTTTGTACCGCGTTCATGCTAGCTTTCTTTGCGGTAGACATCAATACTTTTCACAGGATTACCGTGTTGGAACAGGTATGGGGTACGAGATTAATGAGGCAAGGAGCTGGGTTCGTTTATTTGGAGGGAAATGTAAGTCCAATTGTTTAGTTTTATCGTATGATTGATTATACTCAATTGATTGTAGAACTGTAGTAGTTGTTGGATATACATTGTCGGTTGTGCATCCGGGGTATATGTTTAAACCAACGGATTATATTAAACACAGGGGTGCGCAGATTATTGCCGAGGACAAGTTGGAAGGCGCTTAATTTTTAAAAGGGGATAAGATTGACAGTCTGTGGAGAGATTTCACTGTTAGGGGCTGTGCATTGGGCTTTGGGGACTCAAATTTGTCAGTTGGATGGAAATGTATCCTTCGAAAGGATCTTGAGGTGTCCGCCTAGATGGAAGGAAAGTGTTATAAATCACTTGTTTTTTGTCGCTTGTTAAGGGGTAGTATGCCCCGAGACACAGCTCAAGACAACTGATTACTGATACTGATGTAGTATGTTTGGAAGATGTGATAAGTTAACAGAATATCTCGTAGGGGTTTGTAAGATTAAATATCAGATGAAACATCCACATATTCAAGTTGGAGAAAAAAATGCTTTTCGGGGTACATTATCCCAAGATCCAGTCCTTGGTAGATATATGCAACAAGATCTACTGGAGGCTGCAAGAAGATACGGGATTGAGAATAGATCTAGAGAGCCAAGGGAAGAGAGTGAAGTTTGAGTGAGTGGATGAATTTTAAGCCGAAGTGGAGTGAATCGAATTAAGAGTAGGTGGAATCTTTTGTCTACAAATATTGGATGTAAGCAAGAATCATGTAGGAGGGAACTGATAGGGGGAAGCGGAGTGAAGAAATGACCTGGGAAAGTATACGTAGTAGTGTTTTTATAATGATCGGGTTATTCGGGTAAATAAGTAGGCATATATGGAAAGAAGGACAAAAAGCCTAAAATTGATGAAATGAAGATAGATGGTCTTGCAATTGATATACCCAATAACCTTTTCATATAATTATTAGGTGCTTTTTTGGGAGTGAGTTCGATAATTGAACGGTAACAATAATCTCTAAAACTTCTCACCGCCTACGACCTGGTGTTCTGCCGGATGAGCTCATTAACCTTAACCTTACCTAGGTAAACTTATCTATGTAATGCCTTTTCTCGGTAGATATGTCTTTTGTGAGGGATACAACCTGCACTGTTTCATTGAACGCAAAAGTTTTGATCATACTCAGGGTTGATTACCCTTACTTAAAGCTATACTAATATTTCACATTTCCAGACTTATTTCCAAAGCGCCTACAAGAACCTCCATTCGTTCACGACCAAAACTCAAGACGTCGGCTCAGAATACGCTTCTTAGCACAACATCGACATCTACGAAGGTGAGAAGTCAAGGAATCTTAAAGATGGCGCAGCCGGGAACTCTATTATGGATCAATGAGAATCCCCATACATCACAGCAACTAACTTCAATCCAAAAGCCTCGCTCACGTTTTCGTCCCCGAAAATCACATACCAAGTCTAAAAATGGCTGCAAAAGTTGTAAAAGGCGCAGAATTAAGGTTTGTACCTATCAAGCTCTATACTTATGATATTTTCTGAAATTAAAAATAGTGTGATGAAGCAAGGCCAAGCTGTGGTCAATGTTCAGACCGAATACTCGGATCAGTTCAGTGTTAATTTCCTGTACTGAAAAAGCCAGATGCGGAGGATTCATCCTCATTATCAGTAAAAACAACAATAGGTACTATTCCTAGGACATTAGCTAGAGATCAGATCATATCCTATCTGGAACAGTCGGGTATTCTATGCCGAAACTTCAAAGACCCCATATACAAGCCAGGTGATGCACTCGAGCTATTGAACCACTTCCTTGACGTGACTACTCCATGGATTGGATCTCCATCGTTTCAGCGAATTATTCAACAGCACGGGCTTGGGCTTTCTTTAAAAGCTCCATAGATGATGCACGTCATTCTTGCATTTTCAGCGAGCCATCTCAATTATTTACAACCAGAAGAAAAGAAGTACAGCATTGCTTTCGTCCTACACTATGCACTATCCCTCTCTTCTTACTCGCTGCAACTTACAAAAGGCTTCGATTCTAGCAATGCAGATGCCACAATCGCATCATCTTACCTCCATACGATGCTGGCGTTCAAAAATGTGGAGTCGCAAAGCAATCATGAAATTAATGTCGATGTTGGGGGAGAGCTCACTTGGCTACGCGCGATGCGAGGAGTATCTATCTTGTGGGATACAAGCGATATGCGTTCTCACCTCAAAGGCAGTGTTTTGCTCGACATGGAGAAAAATGGAACTTGCAGTCATGAACAGGTACACGAGACAGACTCGTGGGGACCGGAAATATCTCGTGAGATCTACAACTTATTTGAAGTGGATTACGATCCTGATACGTTCAAGGACTCATATAAAGGACCCTTGAACAGCGTGTATCAGCTAATGCAATTAGGCAATGGACAAGAGATGATTTGCAGATTCATGTCGTTCGTGGGCGAGCTTCCCAGCTCATTTGTCCAATTACTTGATCAGAAAGACCCGAGAGCTTTGTTATTGTTATGTTATTGGAGTGCACTCTTGGGTCAAGTAGACTCTTGGTGGATCATGGGCTCAGCGAATGTTATTTGTAGAAGGCTTTGCGGGTACTTGGATGGAATTCCGGAGCAGAGAATTCATGACTTGCTACATTTTCCGGCCAGCAGGTGTGGTTATATAATGGAAGATTCATTCCGAAAGACCACGGAAGCACTTCTAAAACTTCAAAATGGCAGCACTTTTTGATAAAAGAGAGGGTCTTAATAAGACATATATATATAGCGAGCAAAATCCAAGGATTAGGTGTGTGCTTATATCAAGCATATTAACTGAGTAGCAAATACCATGTGTAGTTACATCTGGGTTCTCTTCCGACGCATGCTGCCTGTGAAGCCGGCGATGGCTATGATAATGTACGCTACATTATTAGAGCAAGGGAAGGGGGGGGGGTGAGAGGAGGAAACAAAGCACATATATATATACTATTCTTGTGATAGGGATGTGTAAAAACAAAACCTTTGAAATTTAGAGCTCCATGTATCCAGAGTTTTGTAACCTACCTTTTAGAGTCCATTTGGCTCACATCTCATCCTTGGAACGATTTTGGGGATTAATTTTAGAATATTCCCCATTCGAGCAGCACTTGCAAAACGGACATGCGACCTAAGATCTATTCACCATGAAAATAAGGGATATTACTAGACTCGAGCTCCCTAGGCCCCATACACGAGTCGATGGCACACCAACAATATCAGACGTCAGCAAAGGATGCCCGCACATGAACTAGCTTAAAGTCACGGGGTAGTGAAGTGACTGAACCTGTTGAAGAATCAGTCATCCATTCTACCTTATCACAAAATTAAAGTATTCTGTCTGAAAATTAAAAGTGGAATGATAATATGCGTTCTACAGACGTGCAGATCCTGTAATAGATACGTTCCGTGTTTAGACTAGCTTCGCGTCTTCGTTGCAGGCCGAGGTAAGCTAAACCTAATCCAAAACGTATTCGCTTCGAAGCTTTCTGACATGCAATGTAGATCATGAGTGGATGAAGTGAATCTTATTGCTTGCCTAGACGTTTGGTGCATGATTTAGAACAGACTAGGTATTCATCATGGGTTTTTGCTTTTAATGGTTTTTGAAGATGGCGATTTATAAGCAATGACATATTGACGTGAATTGGATGAATTTATCACGGACACCAATTGCTACCCCACACTAGCGAATAGCTTTGGATGAGCTGGGTGGAAAGCTTAAAAGCACTTCGAGTCCTTGACAAATGGCAGGAGCCAGATCTTAGATCATATTTTAGAAGTGAAAGTTCTACTTCTTTCTATTATTTCACGGAGACTATCAATCTAAGTAACAAAACAACTTCAAATCTCTCCACTCAACGGAATCTACTTCACCTGATCCAATTTGAAATGTCGGCTCCTCAGAGATTCGTTGCTGTCGCAGGTGCAGCAGGCAACCTAGGTTCACGAATTGCTCTCAATCTACGCAAGAGAGAAATGTGGCAGTCAAAGCCCTCGTGCGTCCTGGCACCGCAGCATCACGCACTCAAAGATTACGAGATGCCGGTGTCATTATAACTGAAGTTGACATGAACGATATTCCAGCTATCACCAAATCAGTCACCGGCGCTACAACAGTCGTCTCAGCACTTCAAGGGCTTAGAGGCGTTATTTTGGGTGTCCAAGGAAGACTTCTTGAAGCTTCTGTAGCCGCAAAGGTCCAGCGTTTTATTCCTTCCGATTATTCGTTGGATTTTACAAAGTGTGACCCGGGTACCAATCGAAATCTGGATCTTCGCCGCGAGTTCCATGCTAAGCTTGATGCATCGGGTATTAAATGGACAATGTGTTTGAACGGTGCGTTCATGGAACTTTTGACAACGGGTCAAATTCCAATTATTAATGATAGATGGCACCGAATTATGCATTTTCGGTAGCGCAGATCAGAAATTCGATTATACAACTATCCCCGACACAGCTGCTTATACCGCCGCTGTGGCTGCGGATTCAAATCCAACGCCAAAGTTTCTCCGCATCGCGGGTAGCTCTGTCAATGCGAAGGATTTGGCGGCTATTGTGACAAAAGTTCGTGGAGAGCAGTATATTCCTATGTGGACGGGCAGTGTTGGGTTCCTTCGGGTATTTTATTTCGATTTTGAAGTTTGTTATTAGGGGAGAAGAGGACAAGGTTTTCCCGCCTTGGCAGGGGATGCAGTATTTGGAGAATATGGTGTCTGGAAAGGGCAAGCTGGATCCGATTGATAACGATAGATATCCTGATTTGGAATGGACAACTGTGGAGAAGGGAATAATAGAGGCGGATGCAGAGAAGAACAAGTCTGATTGAATTGAGTTGTAATGAGACGGGGATGGGGTTGGATTATGATACATATATATATTTTATTATCCTAGGCTTTTGATTCTTGCTATAATGATTTGGGAGGTCTTATTAGAAATAAGAGTACGAACTCGTAAATATACCTCTCCGCCATATTTGTATGGCAGATCTTGAGATCATACTCTAGGATTGTTCCTGAAAATGGCCTAGTGATCATGATTCATGGACCTCCAAGGGAATTCAACATCATCAATTCGAATACGGTACTCCTATTCAGTTTTCAGAAACGACTTTTGAATTCCCTAAGATCTTTTGAAGGATTGAAATTTTCTCGGCTAACATTTGCAGACCAGATGGATGTATATATTGTTTTCATATCAACCGTAAATCCAAAGAAAGTGATCTTCACATTTCTATGTGGAGCGATTGATATTTTGAAAAACTTGGAGTAGAAACTGTAAGCTGTTTGTATTAGTCTGGAATGTGCTTGGAGTATTTGACTAAGTGGAAGCTAGTTCTATGGCCAATCGCCGAGTCACGCTAAGAATAGAACTAATCAAGCTAAAGCTAAGCCTCGACAATTTGACAAGTTACGATCTTTTGACTATTTCACATGCTTCTTTTCTCTTTCTTGTACCGTATTCAAAGCATAAGTTAATCACGAGAACCTCAGAAGAGCTCGTCTGTCGATATTTATTCTAGCACACGAGAAGTCTGCACTACACATTCAACATGGCAGATTTCAGAATGAAGGCAGATTCTACCAGAAACGTTACATCTTTTAGAATTACTGAACCAGCTGTTCAATGATTCCATATATTGCCATACGAACAGAGGATTCGAAGACCTGGAATGTACAGAAAGGTTTCGAAAGACAGAATGGCTGTCGCGGAACAGTCGAGAGCTACTTCACAATAGATCTTCAAAATTGGCAATCTATCGCCACATACTGATACAATCTTAGCATGGTCTTAGACCGAGAAGATGCCAGGGAAAAGAATCTATGCTAGTGTACATCATTTTCTTGATATGCCAATCTATTCGAGAAATCTCAACTCCTGACGAAGATAGCAATGAGCAAGTGATTAGGTCTGCAGGTCAAGGGTTCCGTTTGCCTGTATCTCGGGGCCAGGATATTCCAACTAGAAGATCACCAAGCTCCACAGCTCTCTTTCTATGATCTGGGAGAGTATCTTTCGTCTGTTACACTCTGCTGGCTATTTCTGGTCAGGGTACATGTGCTTATTCTGAAACATAGAAAGAAATGAGTGAGTTGTGAAGAAGAGGAAGTGTAGGAATAATGGAAGTTCGATTTTCCCTTTCAAATGTCGAATACCGTATGATCTCCGAAAGACATCTGAAGAATTCCAGCATTCTCTTTGAGCAATGAGCATCACTTCAATAGCACAGATCATCAGTAACAAAGATACCGACATTAATTGACCTACCGAGAGTTAAGATTTAACCTTATTTGAAGTGTGGCCGAAAAGCATGTATGGCGCCACATTAACCTTGAAACCAATTCTAGAATGGGTTAGTACCGAAACGTGACTACGGGTATCAAGCGGATCTACACCGTATACATTTTATTTATCTTCCCATCTTGCTTGATATTTCAATATTCTCTTCATATATCCTACTCTTAATATATTATTATGATATTTCATCTAAAGGACCAAGTCAGCCCTTAATGACATGCAGTACCAAGAATTCAAACTCAACGACAGCCAAGCATACTAAACCAGCATCCCCTATCCTCAACACCCTTCACAAAACTTAAAACCCATCTTAACCACGTGCAAAAATCACCATGTCCGACATCCCAACAGTTCCCCTCCTTCACCACCGCAACACTCCCTCCATATCCTCCACCAACTTCACAATCAGCACTCCAGCCTCGACTGACCCTTCTCTCGCCCCTGCACCAACAGTTGCCAACCCAATCCTACACCCTCGAAAATTCGATTTGATAAATGACACAGAGCTATATGTCCATGAAAACCGCGTCATTCCTCGCTTATTCTTCTATGAACCTGAAGAGGAACTGCAAGTCTCCAGGTTGAAAATGATTAGAGAGGGACATTTTGTTGGGCATCCTAGGACTTTTGGTTTTTAGTGTGGCCGCAGCTGTTACTCCCATTAAACGTGATGTTCAAGCTCTCGGGTTTGATTTCCCTTCGCCATCTTCAAACCAAGATGGCGAGGAAAAATACAGAGCTGCTTATTCTGTGCACTTTGGACCTAAATCCCGATATAATACTACGGGCAAAGTCAAGGAGACGGGGAGTCAAATCGAAATGCAGAAGATTGCCGAGTTGGCAGCTGCGTGCGAGGCTTTGGAGTTTGTGGAGATGGAATGTAAGATGAGGGTTCCAGGGTTTGAGGATGTTAGTGGGGAGATTACGCCAGGAGGATTGGTAGTGGGGGTTACAAGTAGTACGAATTTGTGGTATGGGGTTACGGAACATATTGTAGGTTTATTATTTCTGCTTTTGTCTGGGGGTTTATGATTGTGAGGGGGGGGGGGTTGCTATATCAGGTCAAGTCGTTTGGAATACTCCAAATTATGCCCCCATCTCCCAATCTTAATACCCCTCTCCCCCCTCAAACCTTCAACTAACAAAATCCACAGTACAAATGGAAACGCAACGATTTCCACAACTCCAAAGGGAACAAAGTTGTAGGAGAAGCCTTATGGAAAAGAATCGACGAGTGCATGAATCGATTCGAATTCAACCAGACGAGAGTCGCATGGTTATTATGCGAAAAGGAGGATAATGAAGCAGAAGCGGCTGCTTTGAAGATTGCCAAAACACTAGTATAAGGTACCTACGGTAAGAGGAGCATAAAATAGCAGCGAAAGGGCAGGATTTGAGACCCGAGAAAAGACATACGCGGGATGAAAATCTGGCAAGGTGAACTGTAATAACTTGGCATCATTCGCGTATATTATGTATCTATTACCTATACAGTATCCCTGAACCACATACATACCCCAGGCTCATCAACCAACTCGTATAAATCCCATCCCACTTAATATTCCCCTCTTTCCGTTTCATCTCGCCCCTGCAGCCCCATATCATATTCTATATAACCCCAAGAATCCCAACTACCTCCTGACAAACCTCCCAATAGAGCAACAAAACATTGAATGTCCCCCCCCCCCTTCAGCGGGCATCAGAAGAAGAAGAAGAAGAAGAAGAAGAAGAAGAAGAAGAAGAAGAAGAAGAAGAAGAAATATCTTCTAACCTACATCCCAACCTACCAACCCACCCAAAATTGCCAACCCCTCATCCTTCCCATCATCCACCCTCTGACACACTCCATCTAACCCACTTTCACCTTTCCATTCCCCATCCCCTCTAAAACAACGATGCAGAACAAGCTCCACAACACCACATACCTAGCACCCTACAATTTTACAAGCCGCATCACATCAATACACAGCACAGAGTAGGCGTGGGAAATATTTCTACAGTAGATACAGGGCCCTGTGATTGCAAGTCATGGATGGGATCAGAGTTGCGGGGTATGGATATTAATTTACTGGATTGGCGTCACTACTTGAGAGTTGGGGGTGTTGGGGCTGTGAAAATATTAGACTAGACTGGCTTCGTTGAAATGTTGAATTGTTTATTGATAGATGCGATATATGGATATGTAATCGAGGTGCGTAGAAATCCAAATTTAATGCTAGATAAATGGATAAATGACCATCATCATCGTTTCATCATCAACAGATGACCAATCAACCAGCGAGCTAGCTAGCTCGTAATGCGGATTTTTCAATCCTCATGATCTATACCGTTCATATATGCAGTTAAACCCCATAACAATGCCAATGCCAATGCGAATACCATACCGTGCCATCCATCCCATCCCATACCATAAATCATTACACCCCTGACCTCTAAACCATCCTCTTCTCCAAAAGTAACCTCCCAACTGGCCCCTCTTTGCCAACCAACATCCCATCTGTGCCAGCCCCCCTCTCAAAGACCTTTTGTCCCCTAACCCAAGTCTCCGCCACCCTGCCCTTCATCACCTTTCCCGTATACGGACTAACTTTATTTCTAAAAAGTAATTCCTCCCTCCCACAACCCACTCAAGCGCATCATCGAAAACACAAATATCCGCATCCATTCCCGGTCTCAATGCGCCTTTACGATATTGAAGACCGACTTGTTTTGCCGTATTCATGGCGCATAGCTTTACGATCTCCAGGATACCGATTGGATTTTGAGATGAGGCACGTGAGGGGGATGTAGCTTCCGTCCAGAGGATTGGAAGACCGAGACCCACTGAGGAGATACCGCCCCAAGAGGCGAAGAAATCGCCCTTTTCTTTTGCTGCTTCGTCTTTTAGCAAGTTACCGTTTACACCTTTAGCATTGTCGCGCATGGAGCCACAGCCGTGGGAGAGATGTTCGGGAGAAGCTTGAGTTCGGGGGTGCAGGGACTGTGGTCGCTGACGATGGTCTTGATCACGGATTCGGGTGGGAGAGTTCGGACCAGAGGCCATCGCGGTTGGCGGATGAGCGGATAGGGGGACAGCATTTATGGCGGGTATCGCCCTCGGGGACTTCTTCGGATGCGAGGGCGAGGTAGTGGAAACATGTTTCAGCGGTGATGTTTATGCCGGATGAGCGGGCGGCGCGGAGGAGGGGATGGCTTCGATGGCGGAGAGGTGGACTATGTGGAGGTGGAGGGAGGGGGCGAGGTGGGCAAGAGAAAGAATTTGATCAACGGCGTAGGTTTCAAAAGAAGGGGGCGGGAGGATAAGAATGTATCGTAGGTTGTGAGGGGACCGGATGGTTTGAGTGGTGGGAGGGATACTTGGACATCGTCACCGAGGGAGGCGGTACTTGGTGGGATCATTTCCGCGTGGAACATGAGAGTTGTGGATGTATCTTTCAGAGTTTTGAGTGCAAGGGCTACATCTGATGAAAGAGACGGCAGGAAATTCATCGACCTGTTGCTATTGTTAGATACTGCAAGTGTGATTGGTGAGGAAACACGTACACCACTCTCTATAAGGAAGCCTTTGAAACCCCTAACCCCTGCCTCGACAAGTGGAAGCAATTCGTCGGCATTGCCAGGAATGATTCCACCATAAAAAACCAACATCAACCCAGCATTGACCTTGGGCAGCCTTAATCTTTTCTTGTAATCCATTCAATGTTGTGGTTGGTGGGATAGCATTCAATGGCATATCAATGACTGTTGTGACACCACCTGATGCAGCAGCTTTCGTACCAGTATTGAAACCTTCCCATTCTGTCCGCCCCGGCTCATTCAGATGCACATGTGCGTCGACTAATCCCGGAAGGATCAAATGTGGTGTGTGGTCAACATAGATTGTGTTTGGCGGAAAACTCGAGGGTGGAAGAACGGTAGGTAAGATTGATATATGATCTTGCCCGTCGAAGGCGAGATTGTGATGGTTGCAGGTGAAATGATGAGATTATCATTCTCATCAAAGATGACTGCCCTTGAGGAAACGAGAACCGTAGGCTGTAATGGGAAATCGTGAGGTGGTGTAGCCGCAGGAGTTAGATATGGGTATGTTGTAGTCATTTTGAACGGCTTTGTGACTTTATCTTGAAAAAAAAAGGCTCGAGGAAGATCTGAAGAAAGAACTGAAGGTCTTTGTAAGATTCGAAGATTCGAAGGTGTACAATTGAAAAGACAATACACTGGAATGGAATTCTCTTATCGTGGGGATAAGAGGTGGTGGATTAGATAAGAAAGGACAGAGGGAGGATAAAGTCAAACGAGCTGATAAGGAAAATGAAGGGGGAAATGGGAAATAGAACTCTTTCAAATCTGGGGAAGGGAGAGAGGAAAAGAAGAAGGCGGAGGAGGAGGAGGTGGAGAAGAAGAAGAAGATAAAGAAGAAGATAAAAGAAGAAGATAAAGAAGAAGATAAAGAAAGGTAGAAGATAATTGAAAAGAAATTTGATCAACAATAAATCAATTATCAAAAGAGCCCAATCGTGATAGGTTGACTCTATCCATTGTGGAGTGCATTCTATCATTCACTCATTCATTCATACATTCACCCACCCAACGCTATTCATATTCAGTAGAATCAAACCATCCATGGATCCGTCAAACTCATCAATGCCATCACATCCATATTCATTCATGGACGTGGCATAATCCGAAAGAATGTAAACATTCCCGTCCAAAAGAGGAAGGAAGCCTTATCATAATCATAATCATAATCATATGAAAATCCCTTATCTTGTCTCCACAACTACCCAATCCGAAGTCAATACTACCAATTTTGATTCAATCGAGCACTAATAAGGAAAAGCCACTCCCACTTGGAACTCCATAAAATAAAAGATTTTCTGATTCATGGCGCACGAAGAAGTAAAGAGAACAGAGCGGAACAAAGCGGTCGGGGATTCGGGACTTCCGTTGGGATCCTTAAAAGATCAAGTCAACCTATGATATATTTTGATCGAGTAAAGATTCCCGTCTAGAAGGGATGAGCATCGTTTAAGCTTCTTCTATATTAAGGGAATGCCGGTAGAAGAACCTTTTCGGGTTATTTCGGCATATTTGAAGTCTTGAGAGTGCAGTAGAAGTTGTGGAGATTCAATACGAACGGCGCGGTGAAGGTACACTGACTGAGCTACTGTATATCCCTCTTCTCAAACAGAATTGTGGACGTTCATTATCAATCATGTGCTGTACGACCATGATATCTGTGAGCCACAATTAATGTTTCCTTGTACATCTTGTGCTTCTGTCTTGCTTCTTCTTGTGCTTCTTGTGCTTCTTGTGCTTTGTCTTGTGCTTCTTGTCTTGTGCTTCTTGTCTTGTGCTTCTTGTGCTTCTTGTGCTTCTTGTGTGCTTCTTGTGCTTCTTGTGATATGTATATCCTTACTGATTGTACAAGTAGAACTTCTCATTCTACTTCTAGCCTTGAGCTTTCTGACCTTGAAGTTACGTGGTAGTCCCCAAGCCATTGACGTGTAAGCGGGTAGTTTCTCCAGTAGCACAACTGCGAGGCGAGTCCCGATGTCGGGTCGGATTTAAGTTTAGCCTATCACTAAATTAGCTGACAGTCCTAATTTCTTACTCGATAATTACTCGATCAAAACTCAACAAAAGGAAAGATATCAATACATTCAGTACTTATGCATATGGGGCTTTGAGATTCATTATTGTCGTACAAATCATTGGTTGTTGGGGATGACCCCAAGAGTTGTTCGTGACAGCGACGGCCCAAATATGTGTTCTTTGCATAGGTACCTGGATATATTGCTTTCTCTTGAACCGAGATAAATGGGAAGCATCGGCATCGTTGTCGGTACGATGAGCTGACTTCGAATCAATGACCATGGATGCAGAAATGGTTGTTGCCATGGGTATTTACTGATTGATTTGATGGCTTGGAGTTTCCGAGAGTACAACATTTGTCCACTCATTACAGCTACGACGTAGAACGAGCCAATAACTATTGAAAATCGTGGATAATTACATCCTCAAACACAAACAAACAAACAAACTGATAACCAAAGCAGCAGGTCCAAAATAGGCAAGTGAAAGATTTGATTGAAAATGAAGATCAAGAAAACATGGAGAAGAAATGGTTGGAAACGAACGGCAATGTATTTTATGAGGGAGATGAGGGAGATGAGGGAGATGAGGGAAATGCCAGAGAATGAGGGGTTTGGGGAAGGAATCGCAATCTACTACACCAATCACGTATAAACGGCTGGAGTAACTGCAAGCCAAGGGTTCTTGCCACATGAGAACCATCTGACGACAACTACAAACAAGTAGGTAATGATAGAGAAGTAGAAATCACATCGTCGTTAACACTCAAATTATCAACACTCGTGACAACCCTCATCACGTTCAAATTCAAGGATTTTCTATCTTATTTCCACGAGTTTGTTGGTATTTTCATCATGGGCGATTCCACGTTTATTGATTTCTTCCGATAACTTTTACTCCCTTGTCGTCGAACAACACCCATAATAAAGCTTGATCAAATTTCAATTACTGAAATATTGGAAGGATTGAAGAATGGTCATTTCTCAAGTGAAGATCTTGTAAGAGTTGGTCAATAGCCATAACTATTTTTCATTCACATCACTAACGATGAAGACATACATCAAGCGTATTGAGCAAGCCAACTCTATGGTCCACGTCGTTAGTGAGATCAATCAGAATGCTATTGAAGTAGCCAGAAAAAAGGACAAGGAACGCTCATGCGGTTCAGCCCGAGGCATTCTTCACGGGGTACCGATTCTCATTAAGAACTTATTCTTCACAACTGATGGTCTCAAAACTACTTGTGAGTTCATATTTTTCCAGTTTTTGCATGCTCTCACTTCAAGAAGTTGGCTGCAGTGGACTTCTTGAGGCCATCCCAAGCATCGAAGCAACAACAGTTATCAAGCTCCGTGAGCAAGGTGCCATCATACTAGGAATAGCAAATGGTTCTCAATGGGCCAACTTCCGTTTCACTCCTGGTTAGTCTGCTGTAGAAGGTCAGTGTATAGGCATTTATCATAAAGATCAACATCCTCAAGATTCATCATCGGGTAGTGGCTGTAGGGACAGCCTTAGGACTCTGCGCTGCTGCTTTAGGATCTGAGGTTTGTGGGTTCTCGGTTGGACATGGAACATACGCACTAATTCTCGGGATACAGACATGCGGCAGCTTGATCCTGCCCGCGCAAAAATCCGCAGTTGTGGGAATGAAACCAATGGTAGGGTTGACCTCGAGATATGGATTGTATAGCGGAAGTGGTCTTCAAGACACGGTAGGCGTGTTGGCGAGGAGTCTGAAAGATGGAGCGCTTGTGTTTGACTGTGATCGCAGGCGAGTCTTTCCAATCTTTTCACAATACTTCAACTGAAATAAGGGAGGCGAGGACAAACAAGACTCTATCTTGATTTTCGATTCGAGAGATCTGATATCTTCCAGAAAACCGAAACAAGTACCCTGTTTTATAAGGGCATGCATTTCTCGGAGGCTAGACGGTGTACGGATAGCAGTACGTAATTCCGATCAAAAATTGGCCCTCATAAATCCTAATAATATTAGATACCCCGCCACCTTCTAAAAAATGTTAATGCCACTACAAGCCACCTCTTCACAAATGCAATCAATGAAATAAAAACTCTAGGAGCAACCATCGTTGAGCTAGCTTCATATTCCAAATTCAATGTCGATAGATCATCATGTACTGGCAACGAATACGATCTCGCGTTACGAGTAGATATTTATCACAGTATCTTTACTATTCCCTATAATATTGAAATCTAGTCTTTGACTAGTTCCTAGACATTGAAAAGAGTCTCTCCCACTTCTCCACCAACCCCCACTATCTTCACACACTCTCCGATGTTATGTCTTACACCATCGCCACCCCAACCGAGGAAGCCTCTACGCGCGGCTACTCATTCTTTCTTGTTGTGCCTAGAAGCTGGCAACGCATATTCACGTGACAGTAAAGAATACAAAAATTCCAGAGCAGAAAGAGAGTATATGGGAAAACAGATACCGAAACTACTGGACAAGTTTGAGTGTGACATGATTGTGCTACCGACGAATTTGGCGATGGAGCCCGCAGATTTGGGGGGAGCCCAGTGATGAATGTTCCAATGGGGTTTTATTCCATGGGAACTGAGATTAGTATGAGGAATGGTTTGGTCGATTGTGGGCCGGGAATTCCGTGAGTTTTTCTTTAGCTTCGTCGGTCTGTTTTATGGGAGCTAGGGTGCGGTTGTTGAAATGGAACTGATTAAATTGTGGCAGGATTGGAATATGTTTTATAGGAAGAAGATGGGATGATGAAAAGTTAATTGAGGCTGCCTATGCGTATGAACAAGCTACGAAATGAAGGGAGAAAGGGAAGATGCTGGTGAAGTGTGATATTGAATTACCTGTATCGGGAGATAGAGCGAAAGGTGAGAAGAATCAATTCTATGGATTCTGGCGAATATTCTCTTATAGTAAGAGCGGTGCCATAGCTCAAGTAATAAGTCTTTGACTTTAGAAACTTCATACAGTCTATAAATTCCATTACCGGTTCGTCAATCTCCGACTAAGCTAATAAATCCACTGCTTTATAAAATACATATCCATTTCCCTTCCCTCCCCAAATCTCCAACCTAGTTTGCTGAGAAAAACTCACATAACTGTACATTGCACAGACATAACGTCAGCATGCCCATATCACGCTCCCCAAATTTACACCGAGATGCACACGATAACCTCCCAGAAATTTGGTCGTGTAAACTTCACGGATCACCACACCCGACAAATTCCAAGGTCCGGTCAAAGAATATTCCGGGAGACAGTCATTGTATCGTTGAGCCAGGTAATAACATCTAACGATGCCAAAGAATATATTTAAGCCACGATATCACTACCAAGACTGATATGAATTGAGAAACGAAAGGTTCTTTACATAGGGAGGTAGCTGGAGCTGGGAGTAGATGAGGACAAACTCATTCTGATAATGAGTCGTTACTGCCGGCTAGAATGTATCTTTTGGATGGAGAAATTTTCTTCTGGTCTTGTGTTTTTGGAGTTGGTGTTGTTTTGCTTTGTTCTGTTTTATTCTTGGGGGTTGATGTGAAAGAGAGGAGAATGTGGTAGGGGAGGTGTTGGGTTGGTGGGTTGGTAGATATGTGGCTCGCTTTTGCTTTTCGTGCGGGTTTTGTTGTCGCTTTTTGCGATATTTTTGGGGAGAGGTTTGTGGTTGTGGTTAGGGATGGAAAGGAAGGGAGGAGGGGAGGGGAGGGGAGTTTGTTTATATGTTTGTGGGCTCATGGATTTTGGAATGAATAGAAAGAGCATTGATAGTATCGGGATTGTGTGGATGAATCACTCGTTTCTCTCTTCTCGGCGAGATCAGGCTTCCTCTTGCTCTTCAAGGGTATGTTGTGCTGTGCTGTGCAGCTTGTTTTTCGTGGCCTTTTCATAAGTTGGTTTTTTTATACCTATTTATGTTCTCCTCTTTACCTCCCGTTTTTTGTTCCGGCAAAATATAGCTTCGCGCTGTGCTATGGTTCGCGATGCGCTTGTTGTAAGGTATGCGAGTGTGGTTTATGTGGGTATGTTGACTTTTTAGTTGATGGGGTCGCTGTAGTAGGTGATCGAATGGTATATATAAAGATAGAGGAAAGGTATGCGTATACAAGAAGAGAAGAGAGAGACGCAGGACTAAAGGTAGAGTGGCAAGGAAAAGAGGAGAGGAGAGAAGCGGCAGACGAACTCCAATACGAGTGGAATTCTTTTGCTACA
Organism: Monilinia fructigena; assembly: GCA_003260565.1. Lineage (NCBI taxonomy): Eukaryota > Fungi > Ascomycota > Leotiomycetes > Helotiales > Sclerotiniaceae > Monilinia > Monilinia fructigena. The sequence continues at coordinate 325,849 of QKRW01000027.1, forward strand.
CATCTTAAATAACAAAAGAGAAAGGCTCACCCCCACCCCCGATAACTCAAAATAAAACATCGCATCACTCTCCCTCCTCATCCTCCATCAAATCCAAAACCAACCATTCACCACCACCAAACAGACCTATATCCCCCCCAAACGTCGCTTAATCCAACCGCACCATATAATTCCAATCAATCGCATACCCAATATCTGAGAACGAAATAGTGCCAGTTGGCTCAGTGGCAGCGCGCTGGGTTTTCACATGCCCTCAAACGGTGTCCCTGCTTAGCAGCTTTGAAGTGATCGTGACTTGTAGAATCAGTTCGCCTGGTTTAAGTTGGGGATCTTTGATGAACGCCAAGAGAGGGTCCTTGATTTTTTGTCTTTTTTTTGGTGATTCTTTTTGGTTTGGGTTGGAGTAAATTTCCTTGGGTGCTTTGGTTTGTATTTGTTGGTTTGCTTGTTCGAAGGATTGATCTGGTGATGTTTGGTTTGGAGGTGGAGGTTGGGGGTAATGAGAAATAGAATGGATGCAGGAGGAGAGAAAGAGAGTAATGACAAGTAAGGGGTGGCATAGAGGAGAAGACGCTTGTGAAATAGGAGTGTGCAGAAACAGATAGGTAAAATATCTATTTCATTATATATCTTACATGTAACTGAGTCAGTTGATCCCTTTGTTCCACATCTGAAGATCAGAACATGATGAAAGTTGACCGAATCGCCTAGCTCGAGACCTCATCTTTTCTCTCCGCTCTCTTTTCAATCACTAGGATGGCCAATTAAGTTAATTTTTAATCACACTGACATGTGTATGCGTCTAATAGTAATCAAGAATGCCTGAATTTACACCCTACAAAGTTAGTCCCATCCACTCAAACCATTATAGAATAGCCAGCATCTTCCTTTCAAGATATAAACCATGGAGAGCAATATCTAGCAAAAACGGTTCATTCCCGAAACTGCGGAGTTACGATGTAGTTGGTCTTGGACTTTTGGTTTGATGCCGTGTAAAAACGTTTCAAGGAGAATATGATTTCTTGACCTCCTTTGTAAACACTTTTCAACTACCATAAGTAGAAGGTTAGAGAACATGATAGCGACCAAATTGATGGATTTGCTTTTGATTGTCATGGATAAGACTTAGCATTGTATCAGGTTGTGATTTTCTTACTGTATTCGTAAGGGTAAATGTCGACAACGATGATTTTATTTTCAGATGATAGATGGGAGAACAAATGATGAATAACAACCTGTGCCTATAATTTGACAACAATTTCCGATTGAGAAAGAGCCTGGTATCATTCGATCAATCTATCTGAAGACAATCTAGGAAATCACCAAGGGTTTAAATTCAAAAGAAGCAGCGCAAGAAACTGCACACTGGTGTACCAGGAGAAGTAGCGATTGTCTGAAACTTCTGTAGATCTCCAAAGTTACGTAGCTTTAGTAGCGTTGAGACTTATATAGATATCAGCAATGATTATCACATGATGGGGTATGCTCAGGTGGTTCACAGATTGCTCGATTGAGGAGACAAATAAAGGATAACATTCACTTATGCAAAATTAATAGTTTTTTTTTGATATTGCTAAGATACTAGCTTCCAATCACACCTCTACCTCCAGTCCAGAATATCAATATTTTTTTATAAGAGAGATGGAAATTGCTTGGTAGAAAGATAGGCCTCTACTATACCTTTGTACCTTATACTTGCTTGAGGCTCCCTCCAAGCTCTATGAGGATGTGTTAAAGACTTTCCATGTATACTGTTGCAATAAAATATCAAGAGAATATGTGGGAAAAGGGCGAAGAAATGGCAGTGATAATGATACCGAATGGTGAGTAGATTGACAGTGACGAAGAGATCACAATGAAAATTAACGCATGAAACAGTAATATGGATATACGAACAACTTTATCTGAGAGAACAAGGATTTATTAGTTTCAATGATTCCAAAGGAATCTAATAATGCAGAACTGTCAACAATTCCCCCGTTAAACTTATGGTCAACATGGTTTGACTTGCGAAGAAAAGGAGGTTACATAACATGCATCAATTGTTTCTTTGGGGATCAGTAGATTCACATATAGCCAATCGATCTCATGGCTTTCTATTGGGAGATGGAATGGTATTATTCACCTACTCACTATAACGTTACTGGTTTACTTGAAATTTTCTAGGCGTCTGCGGACTCTGCAGCTCTACATAGCTCCTCCGTCTTCAGAACTCAGCACCCAGAATATCGATACCCTCAAAATAGAGATCGAAACCCTTTAGAAAATATAACTCCATCCATTCTATCAACTCTCTGGTCGCTGCCAAGGAGTGTCCCTTGTCGTACTATTCAGAGCTGCATAGATGTATCTAATCTGATAACTAACAAGGTTATGCGTCGAAAAGAAATTTGGATGCATGCGATACTCGTATGGAGGAAAAGGGGAAAGAATAACGAATTGATAGCAGTACTCATGGAAAGTGATAACGAAGGCCATTTTCATCCAGTCTGTTTAGAGTCTCGATAAAAGGGGTACATGTAATCTAAGGGAGCGCAATGAATATGCAAATTATATACCTACTGGCAGTGAGATATATATGAAGACAACGATAGAATGAGAAAAATTGATAGCAATCATTATGACAGAAAATTGGTAGTTTTCTCTGCACTTGAAAAGAGCATCCACCACTATGATACGAGGTGCTTAAGAGCTTTACTAAGTAGCTCAAGGTTCAGACATTTATCAATAATCAATTTGATGTTCATACTTTACAGATAATATTAGGTGATGGCATGCCGATCTAAATAATGAAGGATGTCTATTTTGCCGTGTCAGATTGACCGGGCGATGTGATGAGCTTGCCTGAAATGTTAATTCACCATCAGTTTAAGTACATGGCCTCCAACCATAAAAAGACAGTTCCGAACACACCATGAAGCTTTTTTTGCGGAGATTGTAATCTTAGAAAATATCGTCTACGTTTAAAGGCAGGTAGAACTGGAAGAAAGAAATTGCTAGTGTCGAAAGGGTGTAGGGGCACTCAACCAGATTGATAGAACGGGTGATATATCTTATATTGATGAGCTTGGAATGATTCAAAACTTCATCTTAACGCGCCTTATATCTTAATGGTGGGATATCCATAGATATTAACAAGTATCTGAGTACCATCGATCGTGACGAATGGCGATTTCGAAGTGTGCGCATCATTGTACTTTTAATAAATTGCTATGGAGCTTTGCCATACTGCTCTCATGAACTGAACGAGTATTGTTTCAATTGAGCTACACTACAAATAGAATTTCATTCTCCATCCTCTATCTCAAGAGAAGGCTTCTCAGAACCCCTACAATGTACTACACTGGAGATTCGCAATTGACACATCACTCTCATCCTCATCCCTCTACGTTCGTCAGAACAAGATTGAAATTATTGTACAAATTCCGGCTTTAAGATCTAAAATTGAAAAAAGCCTGATTTTTACCATGCGCAGCCTACCAATGATCCTTTATATTGACAGAAGAAGATGGCTCCAGCAAAACTTTACAAGTATCATTCCGGGGAGATTCTATCGGGAAAATTCTCGTCTGATGTTCAATTTGTCGCAAAACGCTGCAAACAAAGCATCTTCATCTACCCAGGCAGCAACATGAAAGCGTCCTTCGAGTATTGCCGCGATCATTTTTCATCATTTTTCGAAAATCAAAGGAGGTCAATATGATGATCTTTTCCAAACCGGATGATAATTTACGAACACAAGATAACAGCGATAATGACATGAAAACAGTAACAATGAAGGTATAGTTCATATCAGACGATATTGCCTGTAAAGGAAGGGGTAACCATAAAACCTGCAACGAGAGTTCTCGAACCCGCTCCCAAATCAAGCATTCAACGGTAGATTGAGACTTATCTCACATGCCTTAAAGATCAAAGTAAACGCGGAATCTACGTATTTGAATTGCACTCTTTATGTTTCTCCTCATGCTCCACGATCTGTAAGTTTGTCAATCGCAGTAAATTTGATTTACGGTCCCCTTTTTCACTCCCACTCACTTGGAGCACGGGAAAACAAGGGACTTCTGCCAAGAAAATTGTAAATCATGGTTAAAGCTAATCTATTTCTTTGGATTTTTGAATCATCTGAGTGACACAGATAGCTTCCGATACGACCCAAGGAACCAGATTCATAAAGTTTCCTCAACGGGAAGTAGAGGTGTAACAGTACTATGCTAAAAGTATCATCACATTGCTATATTCCGGTCAAACTACTACATTTGATATCTAGAAATTAACATCGTGTGATATGAGATGAGATGAGTGGGTGAACGACAGTGATATAAGTTGCTAAAGATCTGACAAGGGCAAGTGATTGGATATTAAATGAGAGAAAGGTGGCGAAAAGGTCGAAGCACCATAATTAACAGCTAAATAGAAGGGGACCGGAGTTTGTCTATGGAGTGTACTTGAACCGCTATCACTTCACAGACCTTCCTGTGGAGATACGGTAGTGATCCGGTGATAGATGGAGCTCTGATTGATATAATAATTAAGACTAATTTTATGAATCAAGCCATAAGGCAGTGAATTGATACAATTTGAATAAAACCTTCCTAAATGAAACCGTTAAATGGTCATTGGCGAGAAATTTGTTTCGAAGCCAACAAAACTTCAGGTCAGCCGTAACTCACGCACGGTAATGTGATTACCATGGTAGACTTTCAATATTTAGGGACTCCTGAGCATTAAAACCACACAACCAGAATTGTTTCGCAAAAAAGCACTGCTCGCCCTGTTATGGAAGGTAAGTGTCGGGAAATGAATCATGTGACTTTTGAGCTGTTGTACGAATGATACGACTAACTGTATTAGGCGTACTAGCACCTCGAGAACGTCTATAAAGTCGTCCTCCATTCCATAGATTACATACAGAATAGCGATGATTATAACAAAAGAGATTTAAGTACTTACACTTTAACTGACCAAGTTAATACCAACAGTAAGAATATCCTCTAGTATCAGGCAATTTTTTTTTCAAGCACCCAAGAAGGCACCCAACCTCTGCTTATACATTGTACGAGTACAAGCCGACACACGATCGGCTATATAGTAGATAGATAGCCATTAACCTCATGGTCTGCTAAGCCAGACACAGCAGCTAATCGTTCCTCAGACTTTAGATGGAAAGAAAAATATTGATGAAATAGCTTAAGAGTCTTTGATAGTTTGAGAGCAATGAAAAGACTAAAGCTTAGTGAAGAAAGATAGACGAAAATAGGTTGAAAATTGATGATGATGATCATAATTCTATAAGCGACAATCACGAGAGACGAATGAACGGATGAAACCTCGAGAGATAGAGCTCCAAGGACATGCAATTAAACATAACGCAAGTAAGAGCTTGAATCATCATGTGGGCCATTATCTGTATGCCCGCAGGTTATTTTGGTTCCAGTGGGCTTCCATTTTCGCTCTCGTTCAGTAAGTTTGTATTTTGAAAGGTCAGCAAGAACCCATTACATATTATCACAAATGGAAATTCCCACTCAATATTGAATGTGGCTGTCACAAGCAGGGGATAGTCTGCAGCATCGCCTCATATATATGATAATATCATCACGTAAGTCTGATGAGACTCGTGCACATATTTCGAGGTATAAAAGAGATGCTTCTGGCACCATCATAATCACAAATAAATCCAAATTCGACGTGTCAAGAGTTCCGAAGACAAGATGATCAATATACGATAAAAGTGGCATGGTGCTGATGAAAACGTATGATATCTTTACCGTAAGGTTTGCGGGAACGGATATCAAAAATGTGACAACGGTAACAAGAAGTCGAGGAACTGATACTATCAGAATCAAAGACAGCGAGAGAGGAACAAAGACGGCGAATGAATTCAAAGTTTTGCTTGGTACTGTACTATGTACAAGTGTGTGGAAGATATATCGTAAGAGCTCTAGAAATAGACACATGTTTTTGAGAGGCCTTGGAACAACTTTAGGTTGAGGATCCAGAACACTTGAAAGCTCTTTCAAGTACTCAAGCAAAGGCTCTCAGTCCTATTATAGGTGATTATTCATGAGCAAAGTTCAAGCATCGTGGAAATAACTAAAGCTTTCACTACAATCCTACAAGAGCAGTACCACCTGTTTCAGCTACTCCATAGGTATAGAAATGTCACAATGTTGAGCCCATAGCTAAAGATGATCTACAATTTATCACGCAAATAGGGAAACGGAGAACTAGAAGCGTGGGTGGCTTTAAAGACTTTCTGCCTGCCGGTAACCATATGGGTTAATAAAGCAATGGTCCATGATTACCAAAAGAGAGAATGGCCGATTGAAGATTTGAAATCAATTGAAACATCAACAACAATTGATATGCGGAGAACAGGAAAAAAAATGCTTAGTACTTAGAATGAATCCGCACCCAAAAACAAAAGTTCTTGTTCATTCAGTTAGGTGGATGAGCTCTTTAAGCCATGGTCGCAAACATGCATAGTTCATCAACTGGTCATGTTTGTTCCAGAACTGAGAAATATTCAGACAAATTATAGGAGAATATGTAAAACCAAAATATCCTTCAAATTGAGTAAACGCTTAGACAGCTTCTGAACAACTTCTATACAGACCTTTCCCGTAGAGATTGACAACTCCTGGGTTTCAACACCATGTATAAAAAGTTCGCATAAATTGGTGATCTAATCTGTAGATAGACACCCAATTAGGTATTTACTAGATCGACTTGTATGAACGACGACGAGCCTGGATTTGCATTTGACTTGAAGTAAAAATGAAAATCTATCATAATGAAGGCTAGGTAGATGGATAGACGACAGTGAAAATATCACCACAATTAGTAATAGTGACATAACACTTGTCACATAGATTGAATCACGGTATGTCAGCTAGATCTGCATAGGTCAAAGTGCTCCGTTCACCGCCCGGTCAAGGTCTGCTGTCGGAACATCTATCTATTGACCCAGCCAGCCATTCGGCTTTGAATAGGAGACAACTAGCAATACTCGAAGTAGTTTATATAAGCAGTAGCCTGTTATTGCGGAAGGGTAACAATGACGAGTTCCCAATAGAGAAAACATGCAAGGAAAACTAACTTCTAACTATGTACCTACTTATGTATTCATTAAACGTAGATATGAATCAAAATACTCAACCTGGATACAAGGCCTAGAGCACCACACACCTGTTTTTTGCCTGTTCGCTATTCAAGTTTGCAAATGGGGGCGCTCTGTCAGCTCCATCAGTAATGTTCTACTTCTTTTATCACAATTTCGGTAGTAAATATCTCGGAACTTCCCATGATTGCCCACTCGAGCGGTCTGATTTTTGGCATTTATTGGAGGTTGCTATTGATCTCAATATTTGATAACATTTGAAATATGTAGGCGATGCTTACTTCGAATCATGAGCTGTAAGAGTTTTCTGGGATTTTGATGAGAAAGCTTTCAGAAATCTAATAATTCCACGATTGACCGCTGTGCTTTATCTTACATATTCTGTATAGGTACACGATGAGATATAGCATGTTTCATCCTTGTGTGATGGTCTCGGTATATGAGATGAGTATTAGAGAACATCGGTTTCGGATTGGAAGATGGGAAAATCAACATATTCATCCCGAGTCTTTTAGAGTACTGGTGGAATAAGAAGTGTAAATATTCACTAGAATATATTATTGACTTCGAGCCTTTTAACAAGACAGTCGATGAGTGCATCATTATGGAAGTAGAGAGGAGAGATGAAATTTTATGTACTAACACGCATTTGGACAGTAGGGAGTGTAGTGGATTGTATTGAAACATGCATAGATGTGATATTATATGAGTTGAAGCGGTAAACTGATCTTGAGCGCGGTTCTCATCCAATCATGTGATGGTATATATCTTTAGACTACACATCCATCCACAATTCCTGTATATTGCGCACTCAGCTAGAAATCCAGAATCTTTGGGAATGCAACATAACTGTACCATTAGTACTTAAGAATTGCAAGTGAATCCACGGGAATGGGAAGTTGCATTATTCCAAAGCCGCGTGTATACTGAATATGCCTGATATCTTGCGACTCAGAAGTTCATCTAGATTCTGGGCCTGTCATAATCACTATTCTGCCAAAATTCTGGCTTGGTTCACCGACCTAGTGGCCCCATGACGCTTCCAACCATTACTGCTACTTCTCGTTCCCAGCCGCCCTCAGCTTTCTTTTCGCCCTTTAGAGCAGTTATTCCAGCCGGAACCCTACTACCTTTGACAACGCATTCTCGTATCGCATCTCTAACGCTATTACGATTACTCTTCAGTGTCCTAGCACTAACGCCACCTCTATTGATAATCTCTTGTACTTTTGTGGTCAACCCGCTAGCCAAAGTCCTCCAAAAGTAACTCGGCAATGAACCAGTCTCCAGGGATGTGAGGAGAGGCTGGAGGAAATTGATTGGCGCCATATCATCAGATGGTAAAGTCGAATGCGGTGGAGGTTGTATAGATGCAAGCAGTGATTCTAGAGCCAATATGTTCTGGCACCTGGCGGATACTTCTAGGAGAGTTCGATCGAGTGTAGGAAGTGTAGCAAGGGCGCGAGAAAGAGAAGCCAATGAGCTGGTAAGAGCAGTACGGAGATAGTCCTGGAGTGACTGAACGAGTAGATCCGGTTCCCATTTCATTCTCTTCGCATTTTTACTATTAAGCCCTGTTGTTGAGGACAGAAGGTATAGAGTTTTCAAAGCCGAATCTGTGCGCTCTTTTGTATCCCTTGTCTGCGCATATGTCGATGTATTACTGCTGGATGATAAGTTGCTCATCGAGAATTCGCGGATAAGTTGTTGTGATCTGGAAAGTACGACTCGTTCTGTGGGGTTGATGATAGATGTTTGAAGCGTCTTGACCACCTCTATTCTTTCTAAACCTTGACCTTCTTCGCCTGGGCCATTTTTTTGGAAAAGCTCTCGTATATTTAACAGAGTGTTAGAACAACGCACTAAGGCCTTGTGATCTTCCTTCGCCCCCGGAACTTTGACAGGCGCACCCGTGTTCCCAATCTCAGATAATTGGATCTCAAGCTGTCTTCCCAATTGTAAACATCGCGCTACCACTCGCCCTAGTCTTACAGTTTCCCATAATCTGCTGGCGACAGTCTGAACCTCTTCTGCAGTCTCATATCGCACTAAAACTTCCTTTTCGAGTCGCTTGTATCCATCATTCAGACTTGCGACTTGGGAATCTATCTCTTGTACAATTCTCTGGCTCGATTCTGTCTGATCTTGGGTATGTGATAGGAGAGGAAGAGCGCTTTTTGTTGTAAGGGTATCTATGTGAGTGTTTATTTCTTGTGCATCAAATAGCACCCGGGAGAGAGGTGTAGAGAGGTCGAGGGGGGTATCGGTAGGATTGTTTGTTCCCAGAACTAGAGAGTTTGCGAATGATGACGGGGAAAATGTTGGAGAAAGGAAAGTTTCGTAATCAATATAAGAGTTTTCTTCATCTGCGGATGTCATCTTAGCTGTATAATGGAATTTGTTTGTTTATACATCTGTCAATGATGTACTCGATATTCAATGGTTCGTTCTATGAAGAGAGAAGCGGACGACCTCACCTTGTACACCAATGATATGATTTCCAGTTACTGTCATGGAGCTTTTTAGTGACATCGTGGGGAAGTGAGTGCACGGATCATGCGGGATCGTATTGATTAGTAAGCCCGCTCGCTCTTGGGATTTCTCTCTACACTCCTTACACTCTTCTCTAACTTTCACCACAAAGTTGAAAAACAATATCGAGCTTTGGGATCGACTTCTTTACATATATATCACGGTTTGATCGGTGAAAGTCTTCAAACATAATTGAGTCTTTCAACAACTTCATATGAAGAATTTGCGAGTGTCAAGGTACCTCAGCGGAATGTCCGGATTTCCCATAAAGCATTGTCAGCTTAACAACTTATCCAACATACATTCCATACTCTTATCTTAAAACCAATACAATACAATACAATACAACCCACAACTTCAAGATATTGTCAACCAATATAATGTGCTTTTATTGATCCCCTCCCAAGAATCCAGAGGAAGTCCTGGACCTGTGAATGCTTATTCGATGCAAGCTGCAAGCTGCAAACCATTGTTCTTTCGTGATGGCTTCCTTGGATGGTCGCGACCTGATGCCCTTTCCACCTGGTAGCAATTCCAGCGATACTTTCATCGAGGGAGTGCATTATAATCTCACAACATTGAAACATTGGAATTATACTTACTATTCCAATGGTACATTTTCCAATGGATCCCTCTGCTTCATTCTCTTCGAGCCCTATACCCCTCATTTACTCCAAAACGGCACATTTCTTAATAGCACATCATGTTATTCTCCAATCCTGTCGATGGGAGCGCGGTCAAAGATTGGTATCTCAATGGGAATTTTGTTTCTGATTAGTATCATGTTCACACTGATTAATCTACGAAAACACGGCCGAACAAACATCTCTCCTCGAAAACGATTTCGCGCAATTAGCAGAAGATGGCAATGGTATTGGATGCTTATAATTGGAACTTGTGGAGGTATAAGCGGCCTCAGTACTGTAGATGTTGACAGATACTTTTTACCGGAGCTCCCTTTTGCTTTAACGAACTTTTTCTGGTTTTTGATGTTACCAGCAACAATGGCCGCCGTGTGGGAGAGTGTAAGGCATTGGGGCAGTTGGCAAGAGAGAAAAATGCTTGACATTCCCGAAAATCGACGTGCGCTCAGGGACGATGATAGGCGGACCAAAATTGAACTAATAATTCCTTTGGTCTTCTATTTCTTTTTCTGGATGAATTTCTTATTGGTCATACCAAGATCCTGGGGTTCCTTTGAAAAGCAACGGGATTTCAACCAGAGCAATCTTATTGCTGCACCGGCTGCTACTGATATTCGGTTCAAACTCGCTGCTTTCCTTCTTTTTGGGGATGGTTAACAACGATTTACTCTTTGCAACACTCTATATATCACTATATATCTCATGAAAAGGGAGGCTGGAACCGCTTCATTGCCCTCATCAGAAATGTTCCTGCGAAATTTGTCCTAACCCTCTTCCTTTCCCTGGTCATGGTTGGATATATCGCAGCAATCTCATTCTACTTTCCCATATCCCCTCTAAACATCAATGCAAAACTGGAATTCATATATCCTTTAGGCTGGGGACCGATAGCACTCATATTACTCTGCTACGAGATCGCCGGTTATATGAATTTGAATGAGGATCGTGAATTGCTTCGACAGCGACGGGTTCACGATTTAGCAGCAGATGAAGAAATAGGATACACAAGAAAGCCGCGATGGTGGAGTAGATTGCACGGCGATAACAAAATAGCAAGCATGCAAGAAAGGATAACCGTCAATGTCTCTGAAGTTGGAGGCGGAGTTCAAACAACCAGAGTATTGGAGAGAGGGATGAAAATGGAAAATATCACATCACCATCCAGAGATGAAAGATATATCGGTCATCCGATCAGGGTTGAAGCATCGAGAACGGCTGTGGATGTGATAAATTCTCGACATCTGGCTTACGAAGGAAGATTTAGGGATTATCCAACAAGACCCAGAGATTCGGAAGCGAGCTCAGTGACACAAGTAGATTCTGAACAGGGCGCAAGCACCACCAGTACTTTCTCTATATCAGTACCTCCGCAGCAGATTAGGAGTATGCTTGATGTTTAGTAATGATTTGACGAGTATGATCGTCTTTTTTGGGCTTTTGATCAATATCTTGGTTCAAAAGTAGCTTCAGGAGTTGCCGGGTGTGAATTCAGCAATACTCAAGGAGCTTAACCTTGAAACCACCTATTTTTATTCTGAGAAATCTTTGCGAGCTGGCTATTACCATGACTTATGAGGGATTTTGCAATGAAATTTAGCAGGAGAGGATGACTTAATTTTTGTGTAAGGGTATATGGAACATCTTACTCTCTTACGAACATGGTTCTGTTTCTTGAACAAGTAGTGCTTGTTAGGATTCAGTTCTGCGGTTTAAAAGTTTGTGTCACGGGTATTGATATTTGATAGAACCAATAACTTTCATACTCATATGCTAAGTATGGATGATAATAAGATTGAATCAAACAGTGACAGAGACCCAAAAGATATACCTACCTATTAAGTATCCTTGACATATATCCTCCCTTCGAATGGCCTCAACTTCATTTCCCCTTCTTCACTAGCTTCAACGCCCCCTCGTAACTCCCGAGCAAAAGTCTTCCCTTCTCAACTGGAATATTCCACTTAACATCCAACTCCTTGAAATTACAAGCTACCAAATACTCCTTTCCCTCCCCTTTCCTCAAATAAGCATAAACCTCCTCATTCTCCTGATCAACCAGCTCAAACCCCCCCTTACACAACACCGGATTTTCTTTCCGGACCTTGATCATTTCTTTCCAGAACTCTAACACACTCCCTTTGACCCCGTCCTGTGCCGCAACATTAATTTCCTTATACTCTTCATTCGTTTTAATCCACGGTTTTCCTTTCGAAAACCCCCCATTCAGAGAATCATCCCACTGCATACCCATCCTTGAATTATCTCTTCCATAACCCTGTATTCCACGAGAAACATCCGTCATATCCACCTCTTTTCCATTAGACTCCTTCTCTCTACGTGCCTTCTCGGCTGCAAAAGAAATTAATCTCCTCCAGATCCCGGAACTCTTCGTTTTTCCACCATCGACTATTTCCTGTGCCAATTTCCTGTCCTTGATATATAAATACTGTTCCTCTACCAGTAGCATGAAACAGGGCTAGCATTTTCGCAGCCTGCAATCTCCATTCCGGCGTATCTTTTGCCAAACGGCCGAGAATTCGAGGCTGGTCGTGGTTTTCGAGATATAACGAGTCCCAGCCATCATTCTCTGCGTTGTATGACATCCAGCCCCCCCAGGATTTTCTTAAGCTCGCTAAGATTCCAGGAAGAACGAGGGAAGAAAGGCTTCTTCCCTGGCTGGATGTCAAAAAATACATGTTCGAAATTGAAAATCATTTGGAGGGGTTTTCCTCCTTGTACTAATCCGATAGCATCGTTAGGTGTATGGATACCGGGAGTTTCTCCGACGGTAAATGCTTCGGGGTAATGACACAGTACTTCGCGATGCATTTCTTCTAAGTAATCCTTTACGTGCGGTCCGTTAAAGTTGCCTTTGATACCAAACTGGAATTCCATACGCGGATCCGTGACGTCGAAATCGGGGAATCCGGGTTCCTTGGATATACAATTGATGACGTCCATACGAAACCCATCGCATCCTTTGTCGAGCCAGAATCGCATAATGTCCCATACCTCGTTGCGCACGGCGGGATTCGTCCAGTTTAGATCGGGCTGGCTGGTGTCGTAGACGTGGAGGTAGTACTCGTCTGTCTGATGCGAAGGATCGGCTTCCCAGGCTGACCCGCCAAACATGGCACCCCAATTATTGGGTTCTTTACCGTTTTTGGGCGGTTGCCAGTAGTAGTAGTCTCGTTTTGGTCCGTGGGGACCGCCAGAGACGGATTCCCGGAACCAGGGGTGCTCGGAGCTGGTGTGGTTTACGACAAGATCCATGACGAATTTTAAGGGCCCATTTTGTGGGCTTGGGTACAGAGACCTGGAGGTTGTTAGTTTCTTTTGGTTTGTGGGTTTGAGAGGCTTGGGGATGGCTTACGTTCCCAGTCTTCCATTGTGCCGAACATAGGGTTGATTGAACGGTAATCTGAAATGTCATATCCCATATCATTCATGGGAGACTTGTAGATTGGTGAAAGCCATACTACATCTACACCGAGTGATTTGATATATGGCAGTTTTGAAGTGATGCCGTTGAGATCACCATCTCCGGATCCTGTCGTGTCGAGATAGGAGGCGGGGTATATTTGATATACGATGGCTTCTTTCCACCATTGGTGACTGTCGCCAATTTTTCTTCTGACTGTGGATCCCATATTGAATTTGCGAATTTGATGGGACTATAGTATATTCCTTCAGGAGGATAGCGTATATACTTATGGATATCGTGAGAAACCGAGTTACAAATGTCACTTCTCAATCACACAATACGTGACCTTGTGTAGATATGAAACAGGGTGTAAAATAATTGACAAAAAGAAAGGCCCAAGTAACCTTAACACAGATCCCCAGAACCCTTTTACAAGAAACTATGAGAAAGAAACGATCTAGGGTTTATAAACAAGAAACAAAAATCTATGTGTTGTCAATCAATCGAAACATATGTAACACTGCAGAACCGGAAAAATACTCGCCCATATTTATATGCAAAGATCTTTAGTACAATTCCCCTCACTGTATCATGAATATCTTATCTTACTCGAGTGGAAAATGCAGCTAACCACGGGGGAGAAAAGGGGGCCCTGCATACCCCGCCATTGAGAACCATTGGGGCCCACGTCAGTCATGATTATCATATGTGGAGAAGATCGGATGATTGGTGTGTTTTGATCATTTATGTACGGGTACTTTCTGTCTTGGATTTCCGATTAAGTGTGATGGAAATACTGTTTTGAATATTTAACCATCAATGAGGCTTTGACTAGTTTTGAGCAGGAGGAAGGGTTCCCACGATATGGACTCAAGTTCCTGTACAAATGGGGGTTGGAGTTTGACGAAGTCGCAGTTCGAGTCAGGGGTTGGGTCAGTAGTCGGGAGCGATTTATGCATACCCGTCGAGGGGGGGTCGTTGAATGATTTGGAGGGATCTGTGGTCAGATCAACAAGATTTGGAAGAAAAGAAGAAGATTATGGTGAGTTAGGATATTACAACACTTTTAAGACAATAATGAGGTGAGAGAATGCTTTGTCATCCTGTCTGGTCTGTTAATTGTGTCGTTGATTAATGCCTTATATTGGGTTTGGAATTTCTTAATTCTAGTCACGCCTCGGCTATATACATATAGTTTTACCTATGCGTGAAGCACCAGCTCATAATCACATCATAACTGAGCATCTATCGTTCTAGTTGAAATCTCATCATTATTCCCGGCTACTGTGGAAGCTAATGAGGAAACAGCATCGGATGCATTCTTCTTCACAGGAGCGGAATCGTTGAACCCTACCTATAGCTACTTTAACCTCTGAAGCACATCCGAGGACTTCCATCCCGCATCACTCCCCCTTTAAAATCTCTCTGTATGTACTCACTTCTCCACAGTATCCAAAAGCACCTCGCCTCAGATGTCTTCTCTTGCCAACGTATGGCAGCGTCATTTTAACCAGTTTCTTTGGCCATGCCGTCCAAATACAAAACGGACACTCATCCACTCATTCCGATGGATCTTCCAGAACCACTCTCTTTTGCCTCACATCACTAGTAGCAGATTCTTCGTGTATTATTTCAATATCGTAGATCATATAGACAAGAGCTATGACGAGGACCATATTGGTGAAGAAAAAGAGCCAGGAGAAAAAGGCCCTCGTTCAAGCAATGTTTCTGTTTTGGCTGTTAGGGAAATTAACCATGATGTTCGAGGATGAGAAAGGCAAGGCTCGGAATGTGGTGTTCGACCCAATTCTGTTGTCGGTACGATGGCCTTGATCAGAGCGACCTGAAGATTTGTCGCCGTCTTCATTTTCATTTTCGTCTGCATCAACAGTGTGCCTTGGTTCACTGATTGGTCCTGCCAAAATTTGCCGAATGACATCTGATAGATGTTGACCTGCGGGAATCCCAAGCGTTTTTTATCAGGTATTTCAGATGCATCCCAGTAGGTATTATTTTGTATCCTCGAGCTTGCCCAACCACTTGAGTTGCATTTGTCTATCTTTGCACCTTGGCATATGATTCAAATCTATATCTGCGCGTGCAGGTGAGACCATTTTAAAGTCCAAACCGATTGCTTCTATGGCCCCGATGATGTTAATTTTAGGAAAACGGTTATCATCGAGAATGGCAAGGCCCGGTTTTGATATATGTTGACGCATATCTGCAATCATTTGCGATAGAGCATAGTCTACTTCCTTTGTTGAAATAAGTTCTGGAGTTTCCCCATTGATGGCATCTCTTCCATCTAACCGTTCATCTGAAGTGGGATCATTAAAATAGCGGTCAGACGTCACAACAGTGATAGTGACGTCGGGAAGGACTTGAACCGCATTAGCCACCAGATCTTCCATCCCGATGTTTGGGAAGACCATATTAATCTTAGCCAGTTGTACAATTTTACGGGGTTTCTTCCATTTTCTGATCTGTTCTTCTTTCGATTAAATTAAGCTCAGCTTCTTACGATGGAGCTTAGCAATCTGAATTTTCTGAATATTGGAAGTTATCAAGGCTTGAGTAGATGCCATGAATTTTTTTTCTAGAAGTCAATGGCCTTTGTTCAGAACAAACATATGATAAATAACACTCCATTTGTGAATAAGGAAGGTTTTTGGTTTTCGGGTAGCTCTTTTTATAACAGATCTCTCTTAACTTCCGAGTGAAAGGATTAATTTCATGGGTCCGCAAACAGGAGATAGTAATGTGCGTGGGAGGTGCACACAAACGATACACTGTCACGGATTGAAGTAAGCAGATGGAAGACTTCAGTGTTGTATGTATTGTATGTATTTGGTGTTCAATGTAAGGCTTTTTATTGACTGCGCCAAATTTCTATGACGGTATGACATGATGTGCCTTCTTGATGGTGTCTCTGCAAGCTAAAGATATTGTCGTAAGTAGTACCAAAGTCAATGCAATTCGATGACACTTCATCATCGTTTAATGATGCAGTTGCTTTCACTTTTCAGAATATCTTCGACAACAGCCGTTTGACTTTCTTCAATTTCAATTGCTGGGTTTCCAATAGTTCGGACCAGCTTAATCATGAAGGAGCCCTTCAGATCTTTCATATATTGAACTAGTGTGATATATTTAGACCCCTTGAACCAATGCATTCAATAAGAGAATTAAATAATTTTCATAGTTCTTCCAACATTGAGAGTTTTAGGTCCGAACAGCAGGGACATGATCGACGGCCTTACCACCGAGCATCTCAATGGGCTTTCTTTCCTTGACTGAAGTAGACTAAATGAAAGTGTGCTCCTCATGTAATCCTGACTTTACCTCATGCAGGCAGACAGCCTCCTCCGAAGGCTAATCTACAGCACCCTTTTCCATCTCATCCTCAATAGATTCGGTTGCATCTTTTTCTGCCTCCTTCTCACATTCTACCACCAACTTCTCGATCAACTTTTGAACAATCTTTTGCATCCCATGGGAAACCAATAGCATCACCGATAATAACAACCGCAAATGATCCAGCTTGGATGTATTGACGTCGACAACTCCCAAAACTGCAAGCTTCATCAAAAACTCCCAACAATTGCAATGTATCCGTCAGGATCTGTCCAACGTGCGGCATCAACATCAATATAGATGAAATTACCCATTGTTTTTGTTTGGGAACGGCTCGTGCTGATAAATCTTGATGGAGGTACCGAGAAGTACTGGAGCCCAGAATGGATATATTGGGGACAAAACCACATCTACCCAAGAGAATAGTGAAGCCAAGCCATGGGAAATATATGGAATGTGAATAATATCAAGAGCGATGAAAGGAGCGGTAAAAGATACACCCATAAAGATTGCAACCGCAAGAATGTTAATGGCAACGGAAGGTTTATCTGTGTTTGATTCAGACATTTTTGTTTTGTTTGTGACTTGGAAACAAGAAATCTGAATTGTGTTGTAGTTGATTATATTGCGGAACTATCGGCACGATTATGTCAAAAACGATGTTAGATCGCCACAGTGGGCGATCAAGTGGAGCTGCTGTGAGGATGTGAGGCCTAGGGGCATTAGACTTCAAGAACAGTGGAACCTTGGTCTCAAAAATCCAAGAATCGAGCGGGTAGGCCCCTTAGCTTTGATATAAATCAAGGGTATTGTAATGGCTCCGTTTGATTCTGCGGAGTTGATGCTGGTCTCTTTCTTACTCTCTGTCTAACAACGTATCACAAGTCTCCAGCTCTCTTACAACAATGCTTCCGTGATTCGGCTAAGCTGCTTCGATATTCACAGCATCTGATCATGATCTTTACCCCTCTTTCATTGTTAATGTTAATCCTGAACCACTTATCAAGAGATATCGCACGGCCTGCTCTGTAACAGGACTAAAGGGTCATTTGGATGTTGCTTGTACTCAAGTAGTCACTGAACCATTCCATCGCAATTATCAACCACTCGAGTCGTTTTTCGAGCACTGGATTTGAGCTTCGCCCTTTTCCGAAACCTTCAATCCCCCCCCCGCCCTCGACTTTCCATGGCCCTTTCAGCATCAAAGACAGCCCATTAAATCATCCAGCGTTCCATCCGTGAATGCCCTATCAACATCCATACCATACCCTAACCACATAAACCAAAACTATGGATCCAGTCTCCATCCAAAACTGCCATTCTCTCTCAATTTCATTACATTTCTTGCCATATATACTCATGCATATCTGAGACACCAAACGACTTAGGTGTTATAGGGTAATTGCCATGTTAATGAACTCACTCGTTATATCCTTCTACCATTTCGGATGGAATAGGAAGTATAAATTTATATAGAAGGTCATGGAGCGAGAATGGACATAAATGAACTGGTGACTTAATAAGTATCTCATAGTATATTGGTTTATTTTGGTAGCCATATTGTTGGGGTAAATAACTTCGGTTAGAAATACTATTGATCAAAGGATCGCAGTCGCAACAACTTGTGAAAGCGTTCGAAGAGTAAAATGTGAATGTTTTAGTAAAATTTTGGAGCCCCGTGGCTTGAAAGGCTGTGGGTATTGGTCAGCCAAAGATTTGCGTGCAGATTGACTACATAGATCAAAACGAGAGAATGCCTTACATGAGTGAAGAAATCGTGTTTGAAACTATTTTCAACTTCTCAGATATTCAACAATGTGCGTCTCAATAAATACGTGAAGGAATAAAATCCAAACGCCAAATACAATCAAAGCGGCACAGCTCTTTTGGAAAAGAGACCAAGGTCACAAAAACCGTTGCCCTTTTCCAAGCTTCTCTTCTAAGCAGGTCTCCCATAACCCGTCTTCAGTCACTCGTCCAATTTAGGAAACATATTCTCCATGTCAATCCTGCGCTATTCTTGAGTTTTGAATGCTTCACAAAGCTCATTGGAAACTCCATGATTAATATCAGCACTTCCAGGATTCATCCCCATGAAATAGCTTCCTTCCGGCGCATTCTTCAATTCTCCGTTCAAGATGGTGTAAATTTCCCCTATTCCAGGTCCATCGAACTAACTGGCAACTCAGTTCCTGATTATATCAAAATTGACGAAACAATATAAAATAAGCCGATTGCCCGAATGTGGTAAGATCGAAAGTATTGAGGATTTCATCCCAGATCCAATCACCACTATACAACCCAAACTTATCCTGGGTATCAAACTTACAAAGTAGGTATATGCATATAGCATCACTCTCAGGAATTCATCGATTACCATCCATGGCACCGGTGTTTGAACTGGGGCGTTACTATATAGACTCAGAGCTCTAAGAGAATCGAAAAGAGGCAATGGGACTATCGGCAGGTTTGCGAGAGAGGTAAACCATATTATATCCGACATCAGGCTCTTCGACAAGTCAAAGAATGCGTTGAAATTTGGGGTTCTAGTTTAGAGTTAGCTGGTAGATTACTGAGTTTAGAGGGACGGACTCACATTCATATGATGAAGAGTTGGTTCTTTTTCCTGCCATATTGTTTGATTAGGTGGTAAGTAACTCAAGCTGAAGGGTTAAAGGAGAATGCTCTTCGTCAAAACATAGTAACAGTAAGAAATTAGCAAGTCAAATAAGAAACCAATAAGTTACTTTTCTAAAAGATACCATACCACTACAGTATTGACCAAAAGAAAATACATTGAGATGTTGTAAGCTGGCACATTCCGCGAATGCTCCAATTATAATTAGTAACCATGCATTTTCCTTGGATCCGCGCCCACTTGCAATTGGAAGGTTTCCCATCATTGAATAGAAACTCAATCGAATCAAGATCAATGGTCACAGTATAACATTTCGATATTACGACGTAAAATCTACCGTGTTCGTGGTCATTGTCGTGACTGATGGTGATAGATGTAATGGTGAAGGGGAAATTTGGAAGTCATGGCTTTTCTTAGATCACGGGTGGTGGGACCATTGCATTGTTGAAGCAAGGTGGAATGATGAACCCCAGCCCATTAACCATATCATCCGAATCCCCAAACTCAAATCTGAGTGCATGTCATTCAACATCTCTAATCCTAACATCAAACCTATGTGTAGGTAGGAATACACAGGTGATGTTTCATGTTCCAATTGCAATTATACTTACTTCTAGAATATCTAGAACGTTAACATCATGATCAGTATCACATTCGAAATCTCGAATATACCGTATCTACAGAGCCCAGATGGCTTATATATATCTTTCGACATGCCTAAACCCATGTTCAATTTACTTCTTTCTTCTCCGGTATCTGAAAATTTGTCAAAAGGGGTCTTTACGTCCTACTGGCGCCAATTGGAGACATGCCGGGCTCGTCTCTGTATTACCCAGGTTTGTTTCTGTGAAATTCGATCAATAGTTAGTCTAATGCCATGTTGTCACAAAGCTGCTTCTGCAAGGCCGAACATATAGTCTTTCACAATATCTGGCTGATTGTCACGATGTCATGTTTTCAAGCCGACACTCAGCTTTGGGAACAAATGGTGGTTCTTTTAACCCGCAATGATTATGATTATTTCAAATATTAAGCAATCGATTCTTTGCAAACCTTAGATGCAAATGATTCTAGCCTTTAGCAGTTTGTTTTCACCATCACGATTGAACTAGAGCATGTCTTATCATAACACCGGTCATTAGAATGACTGTTTGATTGATCAAGTGATATTCTGATAGACATTTGTTGACCCAATATGTGTTTTTCTCACAGATACAGTCAACACTTTTCTCTGGATAGGGTTTAACAAACCCACCAAGCCTTCAACAAAGACTGAATGAATTCTGTTTGATATTACTTGTAACGTAGGAAAACAAACTGCCTGTCCTTTATGGCCGGCCTCTCCCTAGTTTCTTCAATCCACCATATCTTGCGCCCTATTCGTACGTTAAATATTGAAGTCTGATCCGCTGTGGATGAAGCTTTTGCGGACGCCTCAAACCTGGTGATTGTTCTCTGAATTTCTTCCCTTCACATATCTCTCCATGGCTATGGTCGTGGAAATCGCATGCAGCCAAGCCCTCTGGTGATACAAAAGGCTCAGCGGCTTGTGATCTCTTAAGAGTGATTGTATCAATTGCCAAATCATCGACGGTTCGCAAAAGGTATGCGAGGTCCTTCACCGGGTATCTTACTTTGGAGCAAGATTCTATATAATAGTTGAAGATATAACAGGCTAGCCTTCTCAAACCGGAGTTTTCTGGGGCAGTCGCATAAATGTCTGAGATATCCTGTATGGGCAACACGGATGCGTCTAGGGCCAACAGTCCTATGACGTAGTCCGTTATCAGGTTCATCAAATTGAAGATGCAGAATTTATCTGCTAGAGCGTAAAGCTCAAGGTAATCATATCCAAAGGCTATCCGGACTGGTGCGATCCCTTGAATTTCCTGGTTGGGATAAAATCCTTCGTTCTCATAATAGATAGTACATGGAGGCAAGTGTCCGTTAGAAACCCAATAGATTAAGTCATTGAAAGCTTCAACTTCATCTTCAGGGAACGAAGCAGCATTTGATATTGCTTCCTGGAACGAGCCTTGAAACATTTTTGAGAAGTAAGGAATCTTTTTGCAAAGGAGTTTTTTGTTGACGCGGATCACTTTCTTTTCCAGACCAACATGAAGCTCCACGACTTCTGGGTTTGGAATTTCCTCCTCCACTTCCTGGTATTCTTCAACTGGGCAATCAAGAATTAATCCAGCCTTTTCTGATGGAGTTTCGAAATTGCAGAGCCGTGCGGCCAGGTCCTGATCTTCTTCCAAAGACTCCTTCCAAGGTATAACAGAATCATCCCATACAACCCCTGCCCATTCAAATTCCTTGAAGTATTCCATCCAATCACGAACTGGCGACTGCCATGATTGCCACTCCAAAATTTCCAGACATTTGCCGAATTGGAAGCACGCTGACTTTACTGAGGCAGGGCTTGCGTTTCGATCCTCCCTTTCATCATCCCAGAACCAGCTGTCTCCGACTTGTTTTTCTCTTCTTCTGTCGACAACTCCTATTGTTACTTCATCTTGTTCATAGCCTTCAGTATTTTCCCTCTCCTCCTCGAGAGTTTCGAGATCCTCGCTGGCCAGAGAACCTTTTCTCCTGTTTCTTGTAAATAGTTCCATGGTTAATCTTGACACTAATTAAATTAGAACTCATTATAAAAAACTCATAACCATGCCTGTAGAAATTATTCCTTGGCTTTGGGCTCTTTCCATGTAGGAAGAACTCCATGACCTGGAAGATCTTATTTCATCGCGGCATGATTATCAATCACAAGATGGAGAACATACCTTTCCAATGTATCTTGACCGCCGTTACCAGAAATTTCTCTAGGAATCTTTCTTTGTTTCGTTGGCAACACTTGAGTTGCAGGTTATTTCCGATCTTGAAATAAAATCAAAGTTGATAGTGGCTGTGAAATACTTGGATCCGACTACCCCGCTTGTAGTTTTAATTCATCTGCTTTTTGAAATATTGGATTAATTAGCCGAGTCACAAGTACCGGGCTGTACAAAACAGGCAACATCTTTATTGATACGCTAGCAATCACTTTTATATTGATCTTTCTGGAACTTAATTCTCTCTAGGCGGGTGGAGGCTGAAACACTATCAAGCTTTCAAATCTCCTATAAAGGAATCTTTATAAGTAGGATCAGCCGCATGGATTCTATGCGGAGACTAAATTCTTTCATTGTTGGTTGGAATAGATCACACAAACGCTCGAAAGATTAATAAAATACCATATTTGGCATTGGAATTTGAGGGAAAACTAGCATTTATTTCCATGATTCTATCTCATAGTAGCTAGCCGTTAAACTAGGTAAGTGCATTAATTCTTCAAATCATATAAATCATAACGAACGGTATAAAGCTTCCTGAGCTTTGTTGCTTGCAATACCGACCGTTTCTCCTCTCTTCCCAAACAAACCCTTTTTCCGCCCTTCTCATCTCACTCCTCTCATCCCTCGCTCTCCCACTCTCTCTCCGGCATCTACCCGCTCCTAGATCCCTAAGTCTTCACACAAAGTGCTTGTCCGATGCTCAAATTCGTACACTGAGGATTAACCCCCGTATTCAACTTCTTCAATTGATCAAAAGGAATGCCGACCTTCGAATCGATTCCATTGCAAGTATCTCCTGCCAATACGATGTAGAAGGTGGTGCAGTTTGTGGCCGTGCCAGGGAACACGGTTCCGGTGGTATTGGTGGCAGGGTTGGTTACGGTGGTGGTCATGGTGGTGCTGCCGCCGCCGGTGAGAACGCAAGTGTCGGAACTAGCAGGGCCGCTGGCGGAGCTGGTGCCGTTGGCGAGTGGGGAGGTCTCGGTTATGGATGCGGAGGCTGATGCGGGATTGGATGGCCTGGGTTCGGCCATGGCCATGGGCATTTCTCTGTGGGTGTTGTTAGTGTGATGGAATTATAAGTTTGGGGATGTGGAAGTCTTACTCTCGGGGTTGCAATTGGATTGGGGAGGCGTGGAGGGTCATTGCTAATAGAGCAAATGTGACGGTGGTGAATGAATATCTCATCTTTATTTGTTGGATTGATTGAAAGAAAGATATAAATTTTGTATTCTTGGGTATCTGACGTTGAGTTTACTTGTATCGAAAGTAGCAATAAGATATGCCAAGCTTCAAAGCTACAATCAAGGAAAGTTTTCAGGGACCAGTGGCCAAAGGGTTTGATTAGCAACAAGGAAAGAATGAGATATTTGTTGGAGACTGGAATTGAAGCTTTGAATTGGTTAATGATGTACAAAATGACGGGATATTGTGTTTATTATATACTGGCGCACAAGAGAAGGTTCACTATGTTCGATTTCTCAAACAACAGAAGGGTAATTGGAAGCGGAAGTTTGACTTCGGCTTCATGATTTCTCGGCCATGCCATTTCGGTTCATGTCATGACTGTGTGGGAGAGAGGAGAGTGTTTGTTGTTCAGATGGTTTTGGGACGTATCTAGTAAGTAATGCGAAAGGAAACTGGAAATGCGACGATTGCTGGATTGGGTGGTGGTGATGGGTGCCCAGGTGGTTTGGGATGGCCGTGCATTGGCCGTGTTCTGAAGTTGGGACGTCGGAAAGTGTGGAGCCGGAAAGCTTGTTAGGGTGGCGGGCTGTGCTTGATTGGAATAGTGGAGTGGAATAGGACGAGATGCACAGGCGGAGGAGATGGATTCTGGATTGTGACTTGGATATTTGATATTCAATATTTGGAGGATAACTTGAGTAGAGAGAATGTGGTATGTGTTGAAGATGAGAAGAACCACTGCTTTGGGTTGGATCATTTTGTATCTACTAGAGAACAACTCTCCAAAATAAGAGGAATAATCATCCACCAAGATAACAGAATCTCCTCCCAATAACCACCGCACCCCCTCCCAAAACAACCAGAAAATACTCAAGAAACTTGACCCTAATTCC
Source organism: Monilinia fructigena (assembly GCA_003260565.1). Taxonomy (NCBI): domain Eukaryota; kingdom Fungi; phylum Ascomycota; class Leotiomycetes; order Helotiales; family Sclerotiniaceae; genus Monilinia; species Monilinia fructigena. The sequence goes on from QKRW01000027.1 coordinate 350,482, forward strand.
CTCCCGTTTCATTCAATCCCGAGACTTCGGATTACAAACAACCCGCCAGCATGACTCTCCGTATCTCTCTCTCAACTCTTCAGATGTAATGGCACGATGGCACGGACGAAAGTTATAGCAAAGACAGATGTAATCCACAGCACAGATCAAATCATGCTTAAATGTAATCATGCAGCTTGCTTCAGATAATGATCAGATTTTAGAGACTTCTCAGTATGCTGTTTCATCTACGCTGCTCTACATGTATCAACGTATCATGCGTTGTGAAACGCGTGGATGGACTTGGACTTTTTTTTCTTTCTCGCGCTGTGTGTTTGAGATACGTGATGTTTGGGGTGAGGGGAGTTAATGGTCAATTTGAATTTGGAGAGAGGGATTAACTTTCTGCTGGTTTCAGTGTTGGCTTTGGATTGTGGGTGTGCTAAAGTTGCGGGTGGTTCTTGATGTGATGTGTTATATATGCATATGATGTGATGGTTCTTGTGATGGTCATGTGACATTTACCGGCATCCATGCGCTTCATAGCGGAAACGGAAGGAGGGGAAACAAAAGAAATTGTGCAGCATCTTTGGACAAGTCGGTGACAGCCAAGGGAAAAAAAGCAAAAGATAGAAAACCACGTATCCATCCCGAACTTCTTATACATACAATACAATACAATACAATACAATACAATACAATACAATACAATACAATACAATACAATACAATACAATACAATACAATACAATACAATACAATACAATACAATACAATACAATACAATACAATACAATACAATACAATACAATACAATACAATACAATACAATACAATACAATACATACAATACAATACAATACAATACAATACAATACAATACAATAAATAAATCCAACAATGTCACAACTCATATACCTACCTACCTACCTACATACCCACCCAATCATATCGCGTCAAGATGTCGTGCGGGCCATGACTTCCAAGCAAGGATCCGTGGTCTCATAACCTATCTAGTCCTCACTGCAGCGGCCAGCTCCCAGTTCCCAGCTGCCAAGCAAGAGTTTTCTACCGGGAACCGAAATCATCTGGTGATTGTTACATGCTTAGATGAGGCGATGCTACCATATGCACAGGTAAGACTATTGATGCTCAGCAGCCTCGAGCATCTGCTCCGCACCTTCGAATGTTTATTTGGAGTGTGAACCCTGGTATTTGGTGAGTAAGTAGGGGTTTATGGAGAAGGGAAATTTGGGGCTTGGGGTGGCGGATTGTTTGGTAGGGATGGGATGGATGGAGTGTATGTTGTGCTCTGTTGGGTTGTGGTATTTAGATAGGAAGTTGGAGTATATAGTTAATTTTGTTGGATATTTTTGGATGGGCATGGATTATATGTTTTTGGATTATGGATCCGTATGGTGGGTGGCTTCTTGAACTTGCGTATTGATCGATTGGCGGAGTATTTTGCTATGGTGTGTAGAGACTTGAGACCTCCTTGCATCAAACTGAAATGTAAAGAATCACATCGGAAAGAATGAAGTTTGACGATGGAGGCGGAGCTGGAATAGACTTGTCTCTAGGGTAAAGATGAGAAAAATTGCGTTTGCCGATTTATTTCATATTTACACAGCCATTGTTCCGCCCCTCGCAAGCAAACAGAAGAACCACTGTTCAACAGCTCAATTAAAGCATTATCCGTCGCTTTACCTATCGGAATCTTCCTTGAACTCTTTACCCCCTTACCCCACGTCCGCACCATGCTCTAACAACGACCTAGCCCTCACCAACATATTCTTCATCCTGAGTCTCTGATATCCGTAAACTGTCCAATGTAATGCTATACTCTCAAACCACCCTGGCAGGCAATTTGTTCGATTTAACAAACCATAACGCATTGCTATCCATGCCTTTGACCAAAAGAAATTCATCATTTCGGAACACTCAGTGTCGAGACGAATATGGCATACCGTGCTCGCTTTTGAGAAGAAAACCAGCTTGCTGTCAAGCTGGAAAATCAGAGGAATTTATATCCCAGCCATGATCCAAAACACTTTACAAACCCCCAGACTATGCTATTGCCGTCCTCGTCTATATGGTTATTCGGATAAATTGTAGCATTTTTCATCGGGACGCCCTCACCAAGTAAAAGCCGCACAACACTTCTCCTTCCACCTTTGCAGCGTGAATTAACGAGGGGCACATATCCTCGGTAGTCAGACCATCCACCGAGAGATCTCCTCATCGTGCATTCGATACTGGGCGAACTTTCTCGAGGCCTGCAGAACTGTACTGCAAGCGTCTTCCGAATCATGGTTTGTAGAGCGGGACCGAGCATGAGTTGTATATCTCTCGCCGGGCTGCATGAGAGGTGAGAGAAGCGGAAGATTCTCCAGGATGGATTGCACTCGCGGTAAATCCTGCTTCTGATGCTCCGCTTATTGTAAGAATTTCTGATAAGATGGCGGTTGGGTCTTTGTAGCCGATATATGGAGTGTTCGTTTGCATCATTGTTTATTGTGATTTGGTCGGGTAGACAGGGTATAATGACCTAGGTAGGAAAAAGGATTGTAGTGTAACGGACGATTGGGTGGGGATCTCAGGGTTTGACAGGTAAGTACCTCCTACCTAGGTAGGTAGTTATATTTTAGGGTACATTTTAACGAATATATAGCAAGATTTCCTTTTTCTCGATAAAAAGACTTGAATTTTCTATTCAGATAAAGATATATTCCGAGGAGCATTCTAACAGGTTTCGTTTTGGTAGAAAATCAACCCTTGTTTGGTACGGAGTACTTCTTGGGGACTAGTTAGTATATTGGTTATCTATCGAGAGAGAAGAGCTTTGTATTGTACATAGCGCAGAACACAGTATTTTATTGGATACTTAACTAGATACTTGATAAGACGGCGGCCATTTATTGGTAACTGGGTGATAATGAATACTAGGGACTTATTAGTATACCAACAGTACCTACAAGGTGACTTCAGCTGTGGTGCTACCATGTGTTTCCAACAGAACCAAACTCGCGGGTCCAAATAGCCTTGTCGACCTCTGTCACAACGTCCAAACATCAGAACGCTGTCAACCCCTAAGTTACGGTATCAAAACGTCGATACAGAACGAGTACGAAGGTACATACTGTACTCCGTACTGTGCAGTACAGTAGAATATAAAATCAACGGTAAGATCCTTCTTCTCCACTCTTAAAGAAGCTTACTGGGGTGATTGATCGACGGAGAGTTCCTCGGGTGGTTGATCTTGGTTGCAATACAGTAACTCTACTCTACAGTGTCTATGTAAACTTCACCGCCATTACTGTAATCTTTCATCTTGCAAGTGATAAGTTCCATTGCGTCACATTAACAAGGTAGGTAGAGGTGTAGAGGTAGGTGTGTAGGTATGCATAATAAAGTTTCGGTATTTTTGACTGCAGTGTCTCTGTACACGTTTGACTTTCTTTACTTGCCATATGGGTCCCTTCCTCCACCTTTACCAGCACTGAGGTGTATAACCGAATTGAAAGAATGGAAAAAGGTAGAATTGATGATGAAAAGAAGGACCGTCAAGGTTACTGGACTGTATTGATGTGGATACTAGGCAAGTTAGTCGGTTGGTTTAAGCGTTGTACATAGAACTGTGGTACTGTGCTTAACCGATACCTAGGTATCTACTTATAAGAAAGTAACAAGAGAGGAGAGATGGATGTTCAATTCTTGGAAAGTTGGAACTGAGACTGGGACGAGCATAGATAGATTCTCATAGACTCTTACCCGGAAATACTATTGTATATCAAATGCAAATCGTAATATTACAGTAAAGCCAAGTAGAAATTAGATTAGTCTTTTGTATTCGCAAAAACTATCTAAAGAGTTCTACCAAGTCCAAGTTAGAAGCGTTGGTCAAGCACGTGCTAATCCAACATAGCTAGGATTAGACGATTAGTTCTAATTACCTACTCTGTACTCTGTACTCTGTAGTATCTCAACTGTTGATTGCCGCAACCACCCCCACTTTCCCCCTTCAATGCAAATCTCACGGATGTACCAAGTACCTACTACCTACCATTAACCTATCATGTCTTTGTACTTTTGGATTGTTTTCTTCATCACCACATATCATGTGTAGCTGCGTGAAGCATCTTTCTCTTCGTACACGTCGATCGTTCCAACATGCACCATATCTCTTCTCATTTAGCACATACTACCTTACAGTAGTATATCCATACTGTAGTACATACATCCTTTTTCTTTTTCCTTCATCCCATTCTGTTCATTGGCCATACGCGACGTTCCCACTGTTGGGCTGAAACCACCCTTCAATTGACTTTTCTTCATTGTTATTTTGACTTTTATCGGCACGAAAGTTTATCTCATTGCGGGCCGTAGCACTATAAGTTAGAAGGACGTAGAAGAAGATCTTGGGTTAACTGTCCAGATCAACTATCCAGTTTTATTGAAACTTGAAAGATATTGTTGCTGGTGGCATATCCATATAATTGTAACATTTGGTATTGGACAGGGGAAAAGGTATCGGGGGGTGCCAAATTTGGGTTGTAACGACCAAACCCGTTTAAGCACTTACCGCTTCATACTACTCTTAGTATATTCGGTACCTACTTCATAGAAAAGTGACATTGCGTGTTTTTTGGCGAGGGGTCAAAAGGTGAGTTTGTCTCTTTTACCCGTACATCCATATACATATACATGCATCTATGTATATATATACATGGCCATGAACCCACATGAGTGTGTGTGTCTGGATTTTTGTTGAACTCTAAACCCAAAAATCTATCAAACATGGATCTAAAAGCTGGTCTTGAATCTACGGATACTCCCGTGACTAACAAACCACAGAGTGTGAATAAGCGGGGTAGTATCATGGCTACCATCGAGGACGACGATGAGAGGTTATTGAATCGAATTGGTTATACTCAAGTTAGTTCTCTCCATACCCCGTAAACCAGTGTGATATTCACTGACAATAGCGAAGGACCTTCGACGACATTTCTCGAAATGGTCTACGTTATCTTATGCAGTCTCCGTCCTTGGCGTATTGGGATCAGTCCCCGCTACATTTGGAAGTCCTTTGAGCCTTGGTGGACCAGCAGCAGCATCAGTATGGGCGTGGTTCTTTGGGTCAATAATGGCACAAATCATATCCAGTTCAGGTTAGTATGTTCACGTTCAAATTCGGAGTTATGCTTACACATCCAAAGTGTCGGAACTAGTGTCAGCATATCCGACTGCGGGCGGCATGTACTTTGTTACAAAAAAATGTCGTCCCAGATGAACATGCCGCTATATGGAGTTGGGTTATTGGTTGGGTGTAATCTACTCGGTCAAACTGCAGGAGTCGCTAGTGTGGGATATACTGTTTCTCAACTTATACTGGCGGCTGCTAGTATGAACTCTCATTTTGATCATACCACTGGAATATATGCCTACTCACCGTAAGTAAAAGAGGACATACAAAATGATACATACTGATGGCCCAATAGAAGTGCTCTGCAGACAGCTCTCCTCTCTTGGTTGATACTCGTTATCTTGGGAGTGATCTGTTCTCTAACAACAAAGCATCTTCACCAGATTGTGACCTGGTTCATGCCCATCAACGTCCTCGCTTCAATTGCAATTTGCATTGCTCTACTCGTTCTGACCCCCAATAAACAATCGGCAACATGGGTTTTCACTCACTTTACCAATGGATCTGGATGGGGAACGCCATTTTCCTTTTTTCTCTCTTTCTTATCCGTAGCATGGACAATGACCGATTACGATGGCACAACCCACATGTCAGAAGAAACACATGATGCAGCAATTCGTGGGCCAATGGCCATTCGATGGGCCGTCACAATTTCTGGAGTCGTCGGCTGGATGCTCACTGTCACATTATGTTTCTGTGCAACAGATCTTGATGCCATTATTAACTCACCAACCGGAATGCCAGCTGCACAAATCTTCCTCAACGCGGCAGGTAAAAGAGGGGAACGGCAATGTGGTTCTTTGTTATTCTGGTTCAATTTTTCACTGGATGTTCTGCCATGCTTGCAGATACTAGGATGGCATATGCATTTGCTCGAGACGGAGCTCTCCCATTTTCAAAGTATGTCCAAATCTCTCCTCTCCACTTCTCACTGTTTCACCTCTCGAGACGCAATAACTAACACCCCACCCCCAGTTTCTGGGCCAAAGTAAATCCCTACACTCATACCCCCGTAAACTCCGTCTGGCTCGTTGTCATCCTAACCTGCGCCCTCAACACAATCGCCATCGGTAGCACCGCAACCATCGTCGCCATCTTCAACATCACCGCCCCAGCTCTCGATATGTCCTACGCCGCCGTAATCGTCGCTCGCAACATCTACGCCTCACGTGTAAAATTCATCCCTGGTCCCTACACTCTAGGGGTCTGGCAAAAACCTCTCAATGTGATTGCATGTACCTGGGTACTCTTTATCAGTACCGTGCTCATGTTCCCAACGATCCGACCGGTCACCATTGAGAATATGAATTATGCGGTGGTAGTGGGTGCGGGAATTGGCGTATTTAGTTTGGGGTGGTGGCGGGCAGGCGCCAGAAAGTATGTTCCCCCTTCTTTTCTATCCGGGTATCAAAACGGAGGCGAGTAATTGCGACAAGAACGATGGAGCTGATGTAATAAAAATAGGACATATACGGGACCAAAGACCAAAGATCTCATCCAATCTATCGCGTCGGAGGAAGGAAACTACGTATCAGACCCGAGGCCCAATTATGGGAGTATTTAATGGGCATTGAAGGCGAAAAACTTGGGGGTCTCGGAAAGGGATTCGGGGATCGAACTTTTTCAAGGCGGTTTCTGATGGCGTTTTCATGACATTTGGGTTTATTCTTTTTTTTAAATAATATACATCGCTCTCTGCACAGACTGAAAGAGGATGGGTAGAAGTCCCTCCAACTTAGTCTAAGAGAAGAGGTTTCACTTCACTTATGAGTATCTATTTGGATTAGCTACAGTAGACCAGGAGATAGATCGTCACTCGGAAACTCTTGCTGGATACAGCTCGAGATATCCATTAATATAGAAATCAATTTACGAATTTGATGCCTACCTACTATTATCTAGGTAGGTACATAAGCCATACAGCTCCAACATGCAGTTTCCTACTGAACATGCAAAGAAAGGGTCATACAGTGGTTCAATCTGTAAATATCTATACAAATATACAAATATCTACTCACTCCATCATCTCCTCTAGAGATATATATCCTAACCTTTCATATGTTAAAACACGATATATATATATATATATATATATATCTCAAGAATTAAAAATCCATCCAAAGTCTAGCTCTCATATACACATATACTACATACATACATACCCCTTTCCGAGGTTCTCTAACCTGGACTAGGTAATCCGAACCCAAACCCCACTTCCACCTCACCAACCAATCACACCTCAAAGCTCATTCATGCACCAACCCTTCGCGAAAAAAAAAGAAAAGAAAAGAAAAGAAAAAGCCCCCCGTGCCCTCCCAAAAAACGCACATGTACATACACCCATCCATCTCCCTCCTCCAAACATCAAACCACGCAATGCCCCTCAAAAAACCCCAAAAAAGGAAGCTCCCTGCCTGGTTCGAACAAGCGACTTGGCGATTGTTGATCCATAACGCGACTCCTATCAGAGTGTTACTGCAATCGCCCACTCTACCACTGAGTTAAAGGAGCTGGTTGTGTTGTTGAAGATTGGCGCAGCTGATAAAATTATGAAGTAAAATGACTTTTGGACGGACGTGGGTCTTGGTGTTGGTGTCGTTCGTCGCTACTCATAGCTTAGCCTCCTTGTCAATATTGAGATTGTATGCGATTATTGATTTGTTGGTTATTATTTAGGTATAGGTACTTATTAGAGCTGGAGGTAGAGAGGTAGATTAGGGATTAATGGCATCTTTATTACTATTTCATCTTCATATATGTATATATATATATATATATCCCTTCTGAAGATCTCGGGCTATCTAGATCTATTCATCACTTTATTTCGAAAATCTAGCTGGCTATATATTGACCAATCAATCAATCAATCAATCTTCTCATACCACAAATTTAAACCACACCCATACCCAATCAACCATAGAATCAATCGACGAAACTAATGTTCAAAAATGACGATCCAAGGGAATTTGGAAGCAAAGGGAAGGAAACGTGTTAATTACAGATAAAGTTTATATACTAGCTTATAGCTAGCTTTTAGAACCACTTTGGTTCTTTCACGGGGTGCCCAGGTGAGATATATCTATATATCTACATATCTATATCTATATAAAGAGAGAGGGAGAGAGAGACTCGAGTATCAAAGAATCTAAAAAGGGTATTAACAGGATACTGCCCAAGGCGGGTGTAGTTTAACCTTACGGGTTTGGAGTCCTACCATTCTACCATATCTATCTAGATTATCTGATAATAATTAGTAGGTCGATCGTGAAAGGAGATTAATAAGATCTGAGCTTTTAATACCTAGGTATTGAGGGTATGGGTTGAAAGGACATTTTGATCTGAGAGCTATCTGATGTGATTACTGGAGCGTTTTTTCTAAAAAAATAAAAATAAAAAATAAATAAAATATTGTAGATATCGAAATGATATTAATCTCTCTCCGATACCTTGAATCTTCCAAATTCCTTAAATTTGACAAACACAAAGAAAGAATCGGTGGCATTTCGCTGTTGAACGAATTATAAGCCAGACTATTGGACACTGTAACATATTCAAATTAGAGTAGTGTGATTCTACTCCCCCCCCCCTTTCCTTCCTTCCCTCATTCATGCAATGCACCAAACTCCCTCAGATCTCTCTCTCTACATCAGGTCCACAGGCGGATCTACTACCAAATGCATCAACAGGCGATGAAGTCTCAGGGGTAGTGCCGCGAGAACCATCATTGTTGTTTGCCATAGAAGGAGGCAACGTGGTAGCTTGTGTGGGCTCGTATGACGATTCCGATACCGTAGATAAGGTGAGATTGTTTGACCTGAGCCTGTTTGGGTTTGAAGCCATGTGTTCCGATCCAGGCTGTGCAGGCACGGCTGGAATAGACGGCGGCACTGGTTCTTGTTCCTGGAACAGATCATGTGTAAAGATATCTGAGTCGGACGTTGAAGTTCGAGGATGAGATTCTTCAGAGGTCGAAGTATCGTCTTCACTGTCTTCGAAAGGTAACACGACAAGTCCTGGCGGGCCCAATTCGTTCTCCAAGGGTGTTTCAGCAATTGAGTCGTCAATAGTTGGACGCTCTACAGGTGAAGGAGCATCGATCAACACGCTGGGCTGAGTTTTACGCGTTCTCCTTAAAGTAAATCCAGTCATCCATTTCTTAATGGCTGCACCACATGACTTCAGGGGCTCATATCTAGCTCTACGACCGAATATAACTGCACCATCCATGTAAGTGCTGAAATCCTCAAGATTGGATGGCTGTGGCGATTTTGATAAACGAATAGTTTTTTGATGCCCGTCGTATTCATCTGTTTCGTAATGAGGACATGGGTCAGAAAAGTGACATTGGCTAATTTTCCATTCGTATAATCGACTGTTCTTGATTTGGATCCTAAAATGAGATAATTCATCATCGCCACTCCTGCGTCGGGAGTGTGGACAAGTACTGAGGCAGCTTACTGGGGCTACCAGGTAGTCCATACCAGGTGGCACTGATTGACATCTAGTGGATAAAAATATTAGCCAGAGCTTCAACGCTTCTAACATTCAGAGGGAAACGAGGGGAGCAGCAGAGCTTCCAATATGTCGCATTGTATCCCAAATTAAAGCTTAGAGGGTTATGAATGTTTGGATATGATTTTACATTCAATTTTCCAGATGGATTGAACTTTCTGCATAACTCCACGCACCAAATAAAATTTTATTGTTGGAATGCAATAAAGACCATGGGAAACCCTGAAGAATAGGGGGAGCCTACCTCAAGCAAAGTCTATGATCTGATTCTGGTGTGAGTAAGGGTGTAATGAGGTCCCCAATTCCTGAACAAAAAAGCACTTGCTCTCTATTTCGTCGCATCTTGGCCCAACCCCCGGAAGTACTGTGTAGCTTTTGCTCCTTGTACCCAAGTGAAGCAGCGTAGGATAATTCTTCCATCTCGAATCCGTAAATTTTGGAGTGATGAAAAAACTGACATCTCCTTGCTTCGCCATGCAACATTCTGCTTCGATGTCGCGTCAATCATAGCTATCAAATATTCCAAATGATCAACTAATCTCAAAGCAAGTTTTAGCCTAACCTCCCTTCCTGTAAAGCGATTGTTCAAACGATTGAGTCGGTTCTTGTTGAAGTTTTCGGTATCTAACAGATCAAGATAGTGCCGAATTGCATCCCAAGCGGGGCCATCAGAACGGCCCGAGTGCTGACGTCCGGCCCACGGCATGGTGAGAGTTAAATTTTGCATCATGAGGAGCTGTTGCAAGCTCTCTGAGATGCACCAAGTATAGCACAACATTTAGGAATGGGAGCATCCATGCACGCCGGGTGGCAGTATCATAGAGAACAATGTTCTCCCTCGATCTGCTCTGCAATGTTTCCCTAAGAGAACCATACCTGCCTACAACTGCTGCTTCGCGACTTTCCCCTACCATAAGAGCTGCTCCCATACCCCCTGTTGCGCCGTGGCCCCCTCCACCAGCATTTGCATTGATAGTTGTGATTGCTATCGCTCTCCCGGCGTCTCTTGCGCTTGATTGTAGAAATCGCAGCCTGGGATCTCTGTAAGGAAGTGCATAGTTGGAAGGCCCATTTGTCGCTGGGGTCTCTCGAGATGCACAGCTCCATTTTGAACATTCATTGTATCTGCGCCCACGTGAATATTAACTTTGCTACACCAGCCTAGAAATGCGTGACTACCCGGCTTGATGAAGCTGTTTAATATGTCGATATTTTTGGCCACTGATCGTATTCCTCTATCTGCCCTATTGGGCAACGATGCAGAAGATACATCTAGAGATCGGGTGTCGATTAGATGCCATTGAATGATGGCATTAGAGCAAGCTGCTTCAACTCTATCTGTAGTAAGATTTCCTACGGGAACTAAGACATACTGATAACCTTGTATGATGAAGCCTTTGTAAAGTTCTGTAATAATAGTTGTTCTTGCTAAACTCATTAAAAGCTCAACTGGAATACTAAGCCCTTGGCCATATCCTCTTGGTTTGGATGGTGGATAGTCAATCGCCAGAACGCTGTTAGTAAAAAGAGAATGCCAACAAGCGCTATCTATACAGAACTCAAACAGAGGTGTAAGTGGGAGAGACTTAATCGTACAGCTCAAAGCACCGTCAAGGAGGTAAAAATCCATAGACGCTCGAGACTCATGTAGTTTGGTGAAGTTTGAGTATCTAATTGCTGCCGCCAGCCACGCTAGGGTTTGAGCGACATCCGATTGAACTTCTTCCGAACCTTCAACAATCACTTTAATGGTATGTGATCGGTTGACTGGGGATTTTGTTTGGAGAGTATTAGCTTCAATGTCATCATCAATTTCTGCTCCAAGCTGAGCTTTTGTCTCCAGAATTTGAAGTTTAATTCCATTATTGGCCGATGCTACAAGAAGTCAGAACTCTTGGCAGTGTCTTCCGGGGATATAAAAGAAATACACATACTCCACTCGTTTCGACCCCATTGGCATTTGGGCTCGCTCAAGGCATCCAGCAGGTGAACCCCATGTTTCCAAAACTTTGAAATATATTCTCCGCAATTGATAGCCTCCGCGAGGTCAGCCTTTCCGCTAATTGCAACAATAGTGGATAAAGGTTGATCGAGTGAAAAGTCCCGATCCAAGACTTGAGGGAGTTCCCACTCCACATTGTATGTAACAGTAATAGTTTTATGAGATGAAATCCACGCCTTGGTTGCTAGTGGTGCTAATTTCGATATATGTTCAGCTTGATAAAATAAAGGCGAGCTTCTTTCCAATTGATTGAGCCTATTCAAATCATCAAGCACATTGATCAGGAATCGACTGAATGCCCTTTCATCAAAATAGAATTGTTCGAGCCATTTGGATTCATCCATTGTCTCATCCCGAACAGTATTGGTCAACGTTATCCTGGAAGCGACCATCTGCTTCTGCTCTTCGGTAATACTGTTTTGCCTTGAGATTCTGTCGGAAATCCCTCTGAATAAAAACGAAGATCTCCGAGAGGCACCTGTTTTTGAAGAATCAGCTGGGGAGATTCGACGAGGGGCAAATGAGAAATAATCCGTCTGTTCGACGGATCCCTCAGAACTGAGAAAAAATATCCAATGTCCTTTTGACGGGATCCCTCAGAACTAGCAAGCATGATAACCTTTTGTGATGCTCTCTAATGAAAGCAGGTAGTTTGTTCTCAAGATCATTCCCTTGAACTGCCCGCTTAGACCAGATCCGCTCTAGGTCAGAAGAATACGCCAGAAGTTGGGTTTCGATAGACTTGATGATTCTATCATTTTCAACATCTGCACTATATAACAGTTCCAGGAGTGATTTGAACATTTCGTTAGTGGAAAAATGTTTTCGAGATTCGCATGGCTGCAGTTTGAACCTCGTCGTCAGAGCTAGTCGGCGTGTGATAACCCTTCTCTTCAAAGATCTGCTGCTTTCTGTAAGCAGAAAGGTATTGTGCGGTAGTTATGCCTGTATCTTCAATATACTCTATGATCAAAAGTTAGACAATCCAATCATTTGGGTACTCCTAAAGCACCTACTCGCCGCATGTTTAAGAGGCCCAGGTAAAGGGCCAACCAGTCTTCTTATAGCATCGTAGTGACTCTCAAAAGAGAGTAACGATTTTGGGATCAACTCTTTTAAAAGCTTCGCTGCTTCTAGACTATTCAAGGAAGGTACCCTTTCGACAGCTAAGTTCTTTCTCTCCATACTCTGGTTTTGTGCGATGAGCGCTTTCGATGAAATCAAAAGGTTTCCGCGGCGATTTTGGTTTGCAGCTTCAATTTTCCCTTGTGAGCGAGTACTTTTGAACGGTAATGAAGGAAGAGATTTAACTTCAGGTATTAAATCGTTTCGCTCGGAAGCCTCACCAGGCGACTCGTTGAGTGCCTCTATGAGTCTTTCGGAAGTATAATATGACTGTTCCGTGGAATCTAAATCATCTACATCATCTACGATGATGAGTGACTCATCATTGGACTTGGTAATCCATTGGAGCACTACGCTCGCAGGGCTTTCTTGATTCGAAAGATCAAGGCCGAGATATCTGGCAATGGTTGCAAAAGAACCAGTCGGGTCTTTGCCGTCGATCCAGAAAATCCATCTCATCAAAGCTTTGTCTTGGAGTTTCCGCGCATATTGAAGACAAATCTCCGACTTCCTGTACCTTATGTCAGACAATTCCTAGCAAAATAAGAGACAGTCTCTTACCCAATTCCAGGAGGACCATCTAGTGCTACCTGGCCCGTCGTGTTCATCTTTCTCTGCAACACTTCCAACATTTTATCTCTTCCTACAAAGTCATTGCATGGAACCCTAGGCACCAAGCTAGTTGGTGGATTTGAGATCGATGGCCCAGGTCGAGGAGTTGGGCGAACGTTGTTGAGATAGTCGAGTAGGCGAGTCAAATCTTTTGCTTGGATATCGATGAATTTGACGCGCTCCAAAATATCCTTCTTCTTACCAAACAGTGATATTATTGCAGTTTTCTGAGATATAGGTGATCCTGTGGCCACAAATATCCGATTGCTCAAGTAATTCAATTGAAATGTACAGATCTTGATGATGCTTGAGACCGATTGCCGACTCTCTGCATTGGCATGTTGTATTGTTTCTTTTTCGACCTATGGTAGTTAGCATACATCAACGGGATTGGTATGATACGGCTTTTGGAACAGCCTTACATGTTTTTTGATTATTCCTACAAGCCAGCTAACCCTTTCTTTCACTGGCACAAGAGCATCTATGTTTCCTGTTAGCTATAGATCATTTTATATTCGGGCGGGCTTGTGTTTACTCAGGCCCGAAAAGACACCTGGAACTGATGTTCTCGATCGCAACTTGTTGAGTTTATTGATGAAGACAGTACCACTATCTGCCAACTGAAAGATTGCTTCCATCAGTCCAACAATGGCCAATTCCTCAGGACCAATTAACTTCGTTCCAGCGTACAAACTCATTGCGATAAGAATATACGGGTTATTGAAGCCTCTCCAACAAAATATTGTGTAAATGATTGAAGCTCTTGGAAGAGCTATAGAAAGATCGATATACAAGATACAATAGCCAGTAGTGATGAGAACGAGAGATAAAATGAGATTGTAGGTAAAAACGTAGCCATTCATATAAATATCCACAAGAGACAAACTGCATAGCCGATACCCCTCCATGATGATGGAATCTCACGCACTCAATTATCGAATGCAGAACTCGTTTGGCGCAGCATCAAGCCCAGCGACGCCCATAATTCATGATCAAACATGGAAGGTTGGTTGGTTCGAGCCTCCAAACGCCTTTATGACAGCCTCGTCTGACATTTAAAATCTTCAAGAATGCAATGTTATCAGAGGCTGTCACAAGGAAGATTCAATCATTGAGCCTTGGTGACGATACTGAAGTCATTCACAGCCCCTACTCAGTAGCTATAGTGTACACGGTTAACCGTTCGCATTAATGCAGTCCCCCGACATGCAAGCTATGGGCAGTGTAATTCTGGCATGATGACATCAATTAAACTACAACTCAATTGAACCAATAGATCCAAATTATCCCGGTGTAAGGATGCAGTCAACGTTACGGCGAGGGGTCTCGAGAGGCATTCTCTGGATAAATATATCAAAAAAGATTGGCCCTCGAAAGTTTCAGCTCCCCGATTGTGTGATGAAGGTCATCTACCATCGTATGACATTCATTTAACAATAGCAGGTATAGATTTTGAAAAAATTCTTGTTGACTACGAATGTGATGAAGAGAAGCATGAAGAATTCGAAGTTGAAGCTCGAAGAGGCTCGTGAAACACAATGGCTGACCCGAAACTCATTATAAGCCAAAAGAGTTGGTCTCTTGATAAGGCAGGGTATCCAACAAATCACATAACATGTTGGCTATGCCGTGGTAAATCTCGAAAAGTTATCAAGGCAGGCATATTGCCCTTCGGAAGGTTGTGGAAGGGCGAGAGATGATATGCGTTGCGGACGTATACGTAAGTGTAAAGTTACATCTTATCACACATGGCCCATCCCAACATCCCTCTATACCTTGAGAAAACTCTCCCTGCGAACTACGGGTCATTTATATCTCCACTGATCAATATGCCTGGTCCAACAAATTCAAACAGCGAAGCCTACTTGGAACTTTCCGCTTCTCGTGATCACGAACTGAGGCAGTATATCCACCAACAAATCTAAATCTCCATTAATGCAATCTCAAACATCCAAACAGAAAGGCATTTGAGAGATAACATACATGGAATGATGAACGGGATCGAATCAGACTACATAAATTCAGGATCATGACCAAGGCCACAGCAAGCGGCAGTTCTACCCAAATCCCAGAAAGCTTCCAAACATCTAAAGTTATCGATTCGAGTACTTCTAAAACTTTCCTCCTTTCCGTCATCAATCCTTTACGATTTTCCGGTTCTCCCATCTTCTAACCCCAGCCAATGACCCTTGGAATATCAATAGATATAGATGAAGCCCGAAACAAGAACAGAAAATGACATCTCTTCCGCTCTCAACTGCACAGAATCTCCATTCGCTTCCCACTGAAAGCTATCAAACAATCTGCTTTGATATTCTTCATACATCCAGATCTATTGATCCGCAACTACACATGCACCAAAAAATTCCTCTGCTACAAACCAATAGTTCAAGTTCTGACCTTTCATTCCATCCTTTCTCATAGACTCCTACGATTCTTTCACTCCATCCTGTCCTCCATCCTGTTATCCCTCCCCTTCAACGCCCCAAATCACTCCTCTCCTCTCCTCCCCCAAAATTAGATAAATCCTCACAAATGACAACTACGATTTACATTTGCCCTATTGCGAATCATAATCATAACCTCAAGATGTATGGTATCGTATCGAGTGTACATGTTTGTTCGAGAAGAAAGGTTGAGAGATTGCTGGTATGATGATGATGATGATGAGGTAGTAGGTAGTTTCGATGATTTAAATATATGTACAGGATGTGAAAATTTTAATTCCAATCATGTGGCTCTCTTGCGCTCAGGACAGGTGTGTCATGATTGGAAAAATAGTTTGTGAACGCTGACTATTAGTATAATATATCAGGATAGAATTTCACTAGTTAATATTGCTATTCAAACGTAATAAAAGAAGCTGGAGATAAATGATCTTTATCATTTGCTCTATCTGGACTAAATCAATAAATTTTAATTGTCTCTTGAATCCATCTAAAATCCGACGAATGAACTTCCCCTGAAAATGGTAAACGAAAGAAGATGTCAAAATAAAATGACTTCTATCATGCATTTTCAATTCTCCACTCTCTAACTTACACTAAACCTAGTCAACCAGCCTTGATAGTTATCCGAGACATTGAAGATGCCACTAGGGCTCAAATCAATGCAAATGAGCAGATTGACGACAAAGGCCCGTAGTACAAGTATTATCAAACCAGCCCAAGCGAAGATCATCCATCCACCAAAGTTTTGGCTTACCAGCAACAGTTACATTCATGAAAAAGTAGGCCAAATCCTTGAAGCTAGAGTCCAAATCGACGCGGGTCAGTGTACACTTGGAAAGTCCAGGACAAGCCGGAACATTGACAACCTGTTGAGTAACTTGAGAAGTCACTTTAGAAGCGACATCATAACTGTACCCAGTAAACGTGAAATCACATGCAGGGCCTATTGAGTCACAACCAAGAGATGCTCCATAAAGGTTGAAATTAAAACAACCAGTGAGACCTTCATCACCGCTTCCTATTTGACCAGAGAATCCATGATCTGCTGCATTTGGTCCTGTTTGTCTGTTTGATACATTGGCAGTGAAGTTTGGTATGAACTCAAGAAGTAGTGGAGAAGATGAAGGAAGAAATGGTAAGCGTTTTGGCGGTGGAACCACTGTAAAGCCGTCTGAAAAGAGGAACTGGTGGTACGGATTGAATAATGGTTCTGGTTGAACGTCGGTATCGCTGGTATTAGAGACAGATAATGGTGGTACATCATCGAACTGTTGAATATTTAGTTAGTCGCTAAAAGATAAAGAATGCTCACTATCTCAAAGCCAGTCCAAAGTCGGACACTAGAAATACTCATATAATAGAATCCTAGTGATTCGAAAGGGTAAAATACAACTTACAGTCAACACAAAACCCCCACGTTCTCCACAATCTGATGGTGTGGTTGAGGCTACTATACTACTAATACTAGTAGACGTAGATACAGCAGATGTTGAATTAGAGAAATGGGCAGAGCTCGATCCTATAGTCACTGATATAAAGCTGGAAATTGGGCTAGCGGTAGATAATGGTATATAAGGTAACGATGATGTAGTATTTGACAACAAAATCGAATTTGAAATTGAAGTAGCGTTAACTGATTGAATCAATTTACCTGTTGAAGTTGCATCAGACATAGAAACCATGCTAGGCATTGAAGCAATATTGGACGATGAGGTCGAACGGAGATTGAAGTATCAGAAACAGAAGTCATGCTAGGCATTGAATTAATGTTGGAATATGAAGTCGAACTGGCGATTGAAGTTGCATCAGACATAGAACCCATGCCAGACATTGAAGTAATATTGGACGATGAAGTTGAACTGAGGATTGAAGTCTGGCTAGAAAATGAGGATGTCAAAGTCGTTAAATTGGCGGGAACAAGTGTTGCAGATTGATCGTCCTTGAAACCTCCAGCAGCTTTCAAAGTCGTCAAAGTTCCCAGAGTGAAGGAGGTATAGATATTGAAAGAAGATTCTGATTTGGATAATAACGAGGCATTCCATCCTCCAGGAGCAAAGGTATACACTTTGCCTGTTGTAGTTGCAATACCTAGGGACGCACGGCTACTTGTTATTGATGGAGTAGAAGCAGGAGTTGAAGTTGGCAGAGAAAGCTCTACTGTTGTCTTTATCGTTATGATGACAGGTCCACTGCTTGGAGTTGTTTGAGAGGTAACACCACTAGAAGCAAGCGTATTTTGTAAGATTGGCTGATTCTGGTTTAGATATAGTCGTGCTTGAAGCCGAATGTAAACTTGAAGTCAAAGGTACGCTTGAACTAAAATTCCCAGAGGCTGAAAAGCTACTAATTCCAGAAGAGCCAAAGATACTGCCGGTAATAGATCCAGACGATATCCCACTGACACCGGTTGATGATCTGGTAGCAGATGTAGATGATGACGTAGGTGCACTGGTAGAAACAAGTGGATTTGTAGAATTGGCTGATACCAGCTTTGATACGGTTGGGATCGAAGCAAAAGGTACGCTTGCATTAGGAATTTCAATTCTAGAAGAGCTACTAGGTGTCGAAGAACTTGAGACATTGGCCGTGAGAGAAACAAATAACATCCCACTAACACCAGTTGATGATATGGATTCGGATGTAGATGATGGCTCAGGTTCACTGCTAGGCATGAGTTGATATGTAGATTTGGTTGATGCTGGCTTGGATATGGTCGGGCTTGAAGCCAAAGGGGTACTTGAACTAGAATCTCTGATTGTCGAAGAGCTATCAACTCCTAAAGAGGAACCTAGGATACTGCTGGTAATAAATCTAGATGATGGCTCACTGACACTGATCGATGATCTGAAACTGGATGAAGACGATGAGATTTTTTGAATATATGGCAGATGACTCTGAAACTCCGGATAAACTTAAAGTTGTTCCAGTAGAAGAAGGGGAACTAAAGGCTTGTACTTGGAGCAGTGTTCGTAGATGTCGATATAACCACAGGTTCATTACTTTCTGTAAAAGATGAAGCATGAGAAGAATCCATCGGCAGAGGGACTACGACTATAGTCGATAAAAACCACATCCTCACTGGTGGATCCCGATGTATTAGGAGATGACGGTGATGTTGTTGGTGGAGTCGAAAGGGAATGACCACAACAGTCGACAAAAACCACATCCTCGCTACTAGATCCCAACAAAGCAGGAGGTGGTGCTGGAGTCGAAAGCGGAACAACCGTAACAGCACTCGTAACAACACAGCAAAAGATTGGGTTGGATCACCAGGGGTCTGACCATTCAACCAGCTAGTCGTGCCATCTATAACCATAAATGAGAAAGCAATATTCGATGCCGTTGAAGCTGGATCCACGATTTCAGTTTCCTTGGATGATTGTGAGATGGAATTGATGGATGGTGAGATGTAGGTGTTTGTATTGTGTGTATATCGTATCCGTGGAGATTGTATTTGGTGCCTTGACTATAGTTGGGTATGGGGAAACGTTGCGTTCAGAAGCAGGTTCAAGAGTTGTGCTGTCAGTAGGGCATGGAAGATAGATGGTGATGGTTGGTTCAGGTGTAGAGATGGCAGAGTTTTGAGGGGCTGATTGAGGAGCTGGTTGAGAGCTGCGAGAGCAGTCACATAAAAGACGCATATTGCGATGAGGAAATGGAAAATCATTTTGGATGGTATGGTGAAATGACTGTTGTGTTTGTTGTTGTTGATGATGATGATGATGATGATGGTATCTAGGTATTGTATTGTTGTGGATTGAATCAAAGAGGGACTAAAAGAAAGACGTTGTTTTGAGAAGAAAGGTAGAAGGTAGAAGATAGAAGGTAGAGTATGAAGAAGTTATAAGGTTCCAAGGATTATTTATATTTGTGCCTCTTTTGTTTATTAATAATAAAAGTGAATTTCAAAAGACGGTACATGTATGTTACCCACGATTGAACCAATCAAATCCATCACATCAATATCCTTAAAGACGTCATGTGGTTGGTCTCCAGTCAGAATCAATGGGCAAGTTCCCAAATTGGAAGTCACTTGAGTTCCAAGTTCATCCATGGATCATATCACCATCCTTCAAATGGAATCTAAGAAACACCCGTGAACAAGTCTTTACCTCAACTTCTTCGCTCGTCCATGGTTAAAACGCAAGAGGGTCATAAGATAGCTAGATATTCTTTTGTATCCAGTAAACTCAACATATCAAAATCCTTCATATCATCCAGCAATTGAATGCTTTACTTCATGAACCCAACAACTTCCGTTAACAGCAAAAGAAACCCTTTTTCATTCCAGCAAACTTCCCAAACAATATCATTCTCCATCTCCGTCTCCATCTGCATCTCCATCTCCATCCACCCCTTCCCCCTCTTCCCCCTCTTCCCCTCTTCCCCCTCTCCCCCTTCTTTCATCCCTCATAAACCCCAAAAACAAACCCTTAATCCAACCTAACCCAACCCAACATAACATATCAATCTATTTACACACGCACAACCTATTCTATTCTAAGGAGAAGAAGGAGAAGGAGAAGGGAAAAAAGAACCGAGTAAAGATATACAAACAATCTACAACATCAAACACAAACAAAAAGAAAAAAAAACACAAACATAAACATAAACAATTAAACTTTTTAAACTTTTTTTTTATAAGATAGATTGGGTGTCCCATTCCATTCCGTGCCATTCATACAATAGTAATTTGTTGATCTATCCATCCATCCATCCATCAGAACTTCTCTTTCCCTCTCACCCTCACTCTCATCTTCACTCTAACCCTCCACCTCCAACCAATAAGTCAATCAAATCAGTCTATCTCCAAACTCGAATACTATCTACAATCAATCCCCTTGGTACTCCTATTGATCTTTTGCGTTTCATGTTTCAACTCTCCTTTCCTTTCCTTTCCTTTCCTTTCCTCTCCTCTCCCCTCCTCACCTTTCGCTCTCCCTTTCCCTTCCACTCCACACACCAAGAAGATTCGTGACTCTTTTGTAAACACCAAACTTTCTTCCTCCCCATACGTATTTCAACAAACTCAAAGAACAATACTATAGTAGAGATTGTATCTTTTTCTCTCTTCTCTCTATTTCCCATCCTCTCTCCTCTTCCCCCTTTCCTCCCTCGCCACCCCAAACTTCAAAAAACTCAAACACAAAAGAAAGAAACACCCCAAGTTTGTCAGTCGATGACGGTCAAAAGTTAAAAGAAAATTAGAATGAAAAGAAAGGAAAGCTTAAAGGAAAAAAGAAAAAAAAAAAGAACGAAAGAAAAAGGCGATTCGCTAGATGGTATCATGGTATCTTATCTTATCCTCCACTTCACTCCACTTACTCCTATCAACTGTGACTCTGTGACTCTTCCTACTCCCTCTTTATTATTTCATCCACTTCATGCACCTTACACATGTTGGTTACCCTCCTTAATTCATCACAATTCCTGAATCCTTCTCTCCCACACCCCTTCCATTCGGCGGTAGCGGCGGTAATTGTTTTTTCCAAGCTGCTCCTACTTATCATTCTCCTTACACTTTGTGGTCTCCCACTATTCCCATTCAAGCTCGGAGGATAGTCTTCGCAGGAGTAGCTGGGTCTATCATCGTCATGTATACTTCTAATACTTCTAATGCTTCTCCCACTTCTACCCCCTGTACTACTAGCTTCTCCCATTTCCTCTACAACTGGTAGGATTTGTCCTTGTAGCCCATTTGTTCTCTCGGCACTTGGACTTCTGACGGTCGAAACAGTTCTCGGTTCAATATGTTCACGTCTTCCATCATGCTCAGTTCTCAAGGCTTCATTCTCGGCGCGTTGGATCGTGGTATTGTTTGTGATGGTACGATGCATATGTGCACTGTTTGAACGTCGACGTGCAGAAGAGGCGGTGAGGTTTGAGTCTGTGTGAGGTACGGGTGGGAGAGGACACTCTTCATCTCGATCAGCCTCCTCTTTAGATTTTGTGATACCCTCAATGAATTCTACGAAACGGTCACCCATAAGGTTGAGGGTTGATAGGAGAGATCATTTTTTTATCATGCTTGAGACCCTCTGTTATTTGTTAGCATGTGAAAACTTTGACGAATCAAGTCTACTTACTGAAGAGATGTTCAAGGCTTCTTGAGGGTACCGTAATGAGTAAGACAGTCAATAATTGACAAGAAGAAGATTTCCTCCCCCGGACTATTGTCTTCATGTGTAGCTCGGAACCCGCCATCATCACTGTAGAAGGTGAAATCTTTCTTATTCTCTTCCTCGATTTCATCCGGCATTCGAGAGCTGCTTTGGCCCATTGGAATTGGTTTTTCCTGCTTGATGATTTGGCGTAACTCCCCTTGCTTTTCTAGCACTCTCCAGCTTACTTGGTGTCCTCATCAAAGGTCCGGGTGGTCCAGGATCATCCACTGGGTTGTCCCCCCAGGTTGGAAAAACTTGCAAAGTCTTGTCTCGTAGATTTCTCTTCGTTCCCCTTGGTCAAGTCGTGAATTCCAACCAACATACTATAATCCATAAATCTTGAGTTTCTGTAACAATGCTACATCCTTCTCCATTTGCTCAAAAGAAGACTCGTCTCTTTTCCGGCCCGAATTCGAGGTGAAGATTTCGTCGAAGCCAATTCAAATCCTTAAGGGTAGCACGGGGGTTCTGTTCTAGGTTTCTCTTCTTTGAAATCTCGTCCGATGGTAGACCCTTTCAAATCAAAGGTTTGGTGAACATCGCGGTGTGGTGGGAATAGGTTGTTCATGACCACAAAATGGATCTTTCTTCCGTAAGGAATCTTCACCCGATGAAGCCCATAGAACTGTGACAGCAGGGTATTTGGGTTATCCTCCACGTGGTGATAGTAGTCCTTCAAGATCTTTCGCAAGAACTTATGTTCGGAATGATGAATCGTCTTGATGATATACTTGTAATCTCGTGAGAAGTAAAAGAAGCTTCCACTCTTCCCCGGAGACCCCAGCTCAGAAAGGATATACTTGCTTGTCAAGGACATGAGATAATCGGCAGGATCCAACTTAAACTTTGCTCGGAGACTTCGAAATACCCATGGTGCATAGTCCTTGAATTTGAAATCATACTTTGCCGATGGGGTCAGCTCATTTCCAGT
Organism: Monilinia fructigena; assembly: GCA_003260565.1. Classification (NCBI taxonomy): domain Eukaryota; kingdom Fungi; phylum Ascomycota; class Leotiomycetes; order Helotiales; family Sclerotiniaceae; genus Monilinia; species Monilinia fructigena. The sequence continues at coordinate 373,460 of QKRW01000027.1, forward strand.
GCTGTGAATTGTTAGCTTGATTCCCTCATACATCACATTTAACATACATATCAAATGAGAATTTATGTTTGGCTTCGAAATCTGCATCAGTCAATGGGCCTATCAAGCTTCGCGTTTGTTCTCGAAACCGTAAATCGAATACCCGTCAACATATTGTATGCAGTAACCCAGTTCACGTGGTTCTGATCGACCTTGGTTCCGACAACTACTCTATCATCATCTTCCTCATCCTTCTTTCTTCTCTTACTCGCCCGCTTCTGTCGTACGGCTTCTGCCCACCTAAGCGCATCCTCATCTGGAGGAACCTCCTCATGGGGCATATTCGAATGTATCGATTGTGTATTTCTTCTGTTGATACTCGAAGATCCACGTCTAGCACCGGTCGCTACAGAGGTTGGTGAGAATCTTCCACTTGTAAAGACCGCGTCGTTACCGTCCTTTGAATTCCTGCTCGGGCCAACTTTGGGTACCTCTAACGTATGTCGATGTTTCAGTTGCGTAGAGCCAGGGTGTTGGAGGGAGTTTTGTGAAGGGGAAGGTGGAGGATATGCTGCAGGTGAAGACAATCGATGTGGTGAAGAACTATTCGCAGATCGAGCAGGTGTCTCGGGTACCGGTAATGAATTGGCAGGCACCGGAGTTGACGGTAACAAAGGGGATTGATAAGTCAATGGGCCCGTACTCTGAGGGTTCGGTACTGGTTGGGGACTGGGGATTCTATTCTGGTGTTCACTATCACTGGTAGTGATCGGTCGTGGCGTGTCTAATGTAGCGTTTGATATGGTTCCATTTGTCGACGCCAACGAGTTTCTATCCTCAGTCCCATTCGATAATCTATTAAAACCATTGGAGGATGTTGGATTCCTCCTTCCATTCTGGGCTGTACCGTTAGGTTGGTCATTGACCGAATACGTACTGCCACTCATCGAGGACCTGGATCTATAATCCCAACTACCTGCGCTGGATCTGCCATTTGGTAAGGAGTTTAAAGACGCCTCGTGATGAGCATCTCCATTCATTTGGTGTCTGCCCGTCATCCCATTACCATTTGAAGCACCGTCAATATATACATCCGATCCATTTGTCCCCTCCGTTCCTAATTAAATTCTGTGTCGTGGTTCTGTTGTTTACGCCGTTTGTACCATTCGCACCATTGGCGGATACCTTCTCGTGAGAGGTTCGAAGATGGCTGGGAAGATCAAAGGGAGGACGAGTCGACGAGTACATAGGGCCAGTATCGTCGGTTAAGAACGATGGCATCTCTTCGAAGTGTGGCATCCGTAAAGCTGTTGATGGGTATCAACGCTTTCTCGCGTTCGTTACTTGTTATTATAGTCTGGGTGAGGGTATGCCGGATGTAAGAGATGACGGATATTAAAAAGGAGATGCGGGTTTTGCGGATACGGGAATCAAATTGATAGTGTGGCCTACTAATGAAAAAGGTAGTAGAATAGTGAGTAGTGAGTAGTGAGTAGTGAGTAGTGAGTAGTGTAGAGTAAAATAATTGATTGGTCGTAATGAAGGTTTCAAAAGGAAGATGAAGATGAAGATAAAATTCCAAATCCAAAGCCAATACAGAGTCTGACTGATTGATTGTCTACCTAAGTGAGGAATTGAGTTGAGTTGAATTGAATCGAATCGAATTGTATTGTATTGTATTTCATTGAATAGAATAGAATATTACGAGCATATTTTAATGAAAGAGAAGTTTGAGGTCATATGAAGGTTATCGGCAAAAGGAAGAGAGACAAAACAGGTTAGGGTGGATATAAGGAAAAGGTAGAAATTGGTTTAGAGTGGATATGGATAGAAGTAAAGTAAAGTAGAGCAGAGGAAAAGAGAGAGAGAGGTTCAATCGTTCAAGGTTAAGAGAGAGAATTAATAAGAGTTGTGGGTAATCAGGGATCCGAGCAAAAGTAGTACCGGGGGGGGAGGATATTTTTGGGAGAGGGATAAACGGGGAGAGGAGAAAGAGAGAGAGAAAGAGAGAATAGACGGAGAATAGAGAGAGAAAGGGAGAGAGAAGATAGCTGGAGACAGAAGACAGATAGAACATAGACAGAAGATAGACAGAAGCATGGACAATGGGACTGAAGATTCTATTAAAGACTTCCAAGGTCAGGATCAAAAGATGGAAAAGGATGGAAAAAGATTAGTAGATATTATATAATACGAAGGAGTGTCCACGGGTATAAACTTTATATTGTATTCCGTATTATAGAGATATACAAATCAATTAATGTCTACGAGTATTTAAAGTAAGTATCTATAATATGAATTGAATAGATATTGAGTATTAATACGTATTAAGTATTACATCTATAGATATCAATAGATATTTAAATATTTAATATAATTATCTAAGATATAAGTATCTTATATTATTATTAATATTTATTATAAATAAATTATAACTATTTTACTATTAGATATTATATCCCACTTATATAAGCTCTTATATTAATAAACATACTTCAGTTTAAGAGAAATTCTAAGCGACTAAAAAGTCTTATTACTTTGGAATTAAGTATTAGAATTAAAACGCAATAAAGAATAAAAGAAATTCTAAGAAATTCTATTAATTTATTAAGATTGATTTCTCAAAATTAATAATAATAATAATAATAATAATAATAATAATAATAATAATAATAATAATAATAATAATAATAATAATAATAATAATAATAATAATAATAATAATAATAATAATAATAATAATAATAATAATAATAATAATAATAATAATAATAATAATAATAATAATAATAATAATAATAATAATAATAATAATAATAATAATAATAATAATAATAATAATAATAATAATAATAATAATAATTAATAATAGAATAATAGATAGATGAATAGATGAATAGATATACTTCTCTTTTTCAATAATAAGCCAAGTAAGTAAATATCTCTAATTTTCACTTAAATTATATCTATCTAGTAATAATGATTAAATACCTCATTAATATTACCCTTAATATTCATCCCGAGGTCAATATTATTATTCCTTATCTTGATACATCATTCTCTTTTCTTATCAATCATCCTCCTTTATTCAATCCAATCCCATTCATCCCATTCAACCCAATTCAATATTAAAGAGAAGCAACAAACATGCATTTTCGAATCAATCGAATCTTCCATCGATTCAATTCCACTCCATACACCACCAGTACATACATACATACATACTAACACCACCTACCTACCTACCTACCTACCTACCTACTTATGCATACGGAGAACCCTTGCATATTCTTACCAAACCTAACCTTGATCAAGATCCATCATCATGGGTATCTTTTCCAAGGGTCTTCCTATCTGTTTCTCATAAATGAGTAGTGCCTACTAGGTCCGTACTTACTCAAGAGTCAAGAGCCTGGGTAATCTTCCATTGAACGAGCGAACGGACTTTACCGTTGCTACTTTTATATCTTCAAAGGTTCATACTGTGCGGAGGAGGACTGTTGATGAATGATGGGATTGGTAGGTGAGATTATGGTTGTGTTTTGTGTTGGATGTGTTTGGATGTATTGCATGTGTATGTGTATGTGTATGTGCATGTGTATGTGTATGTGTATGTGTGTATACAGAGTATAATATATAATGTATTATGTATGATGTGTTTATGTGTTTATACATCGATGATGTATATATCTATCTACTATATCCATTGTATTTCCCACACCACATCATACATATCACATCATACCAATACCAATACCAACATCATCTCCTAATAATAAAAGAATAGCAAATCCTAAAATTCCATCCATACTCCCTCCCCCTTGGCAAATATCCTCCCGCGCTGATTTATTTTTATCAACGGCCAAGAGACAATAGACAATAGATGATAGATGATCTTCTACTACTGCACTCTGCATATAATCAAAAGAGGTTTAAACATCCATTTGATAGTCTTGGTAGGGGTAAGGGGAAGGAAGGATCAATCAGTATCTATCTACTCTTGTACGAACTATACAGACCTGGAGTCTTTGATTGATTCAATCAATCAACAAAACAGGTAACAATAATAAAACCCTCATTTATAGCCATCTAATAAGGATTGTCAGCTTACATATAGGTACGGAGCAAACATCACATCTTCCTTGAATTCATATATATATCATATAGTTACTCATATATTCATATACTCATATATTCATATATTCATATACTCATTATATTCATATACTCATATATTCATATACTCAATATATATCATATACTCATATATTCATATACTCATATATTCATATACATATATTCATATATCATCATATATCATATATTCATATACTTCATATACTCATATATTCATATACTCATATATTCATATACTCATGCCTACGAGAATTATACACTTTGCAATATACCAATGACACAATCCTTCTTCCGACAGGAGTAATGATTATAATACATTTCCAGATATCAGTAACTGATATTCCACCTCCCCCCCCCATGACAGACAGAATATACTTCCGGTGAACACACCAAATAGATCGTACCACATGGCATTACAGGACTGTAGGGTAGCAAGCAAGCAAGCAAGCAAGCAAGCAGAGTATGTGACTGTAACTTTCAGCCCTTTCATCCATCTTAAAGCTAAAGAACAACAATAACAACAACAGTTTGGATAATAAGTTAATAGACAATATATATATCATTTCCTTTCGTTTGGAACTTGCTTGGCCTTCTTCTTCTAAGGGAGGGAGAGAGGAGGGAGGAGGGCTGGATTTGTTTAAGTGTTTCTCCTATTATTATGGTTTTCTGTTTGGGTTATACCAATACTTGTTATATTTATATTTATATTTATTTATATTTATTCAGGTTCGTTTTGTTTTGTTCTGTTTATACAGGTAGATGGGTAGGTGGCTAGGTATTGATTCTGTTCAATTGTCTCGCTAATATATGAACTCTACTCTACCTATACAAATTGATTTTATTTATTCATCCATACAAAATATATCCACGATACACTTTATTCAACCATTCTATTCACATATTATTGACTTTATTCAACCTATTATATATATATATATATATATATATATATATATGTATATTAATATATATATATATGTATTATATATGTATATATATATATATATGTATATTATATATATATATATATGTATAGATTAGTTGATTTTATTCTTTCATACCAATTAACGCCATCCCCCCCCCCCCACCTACAGTACATACCATTTTATCATCCCATCATCCCCATCCTCCCCCCCATCTTTCAACCGCCACCATCACGTCACCACCTCTCACATCACACCCTCACATCCTCACACCCTCACATCCTCACACCCTCACATCCTCACACCCTCACATCCTCACACCCTCACATCCTCCTCACATCTTTACAATATTACTAACCTTTCCCTTCTCCTACTCCCTCCGTCCCTCCATCCAACAAGGTTATATAGGTTATACAATCTCAAGAATTGGGTCCGGCACTCCGGAAATTGAATTTCTTTCACAGCACAGCACAGGCACAGCACATGTACCTGTACCTGTACTGTATCTGCACATGCCTGCCACCTAACTTCAAGGTAGCTAGGTAGATAGGTACCCAGCCATAGTTCGTTCCGTGCCACTTGTGTTCCAAGCAATGGGTGGAATCTAAAATCTACTCAGCCATAGGGAGAGTTTGTGTATTTGTATATTTGTATATTTGTATATTTGTATATTTCTTTCTTCTTTTCTTCTTTCTTTCTTTCTTGACTTACTTATTGATTTATTTTACTTACATAGATATATATAAATTGCATTATATAACCTACTATCCTAAACACATCTATTAATCATTTCCCACTTACCAAACCCACCTCCCCTCCCCTCCCACCCAAGCCACCATTACCATACCACACTTTGTACAGAGTACATACAATAGCATCATATTAAACGACTCGAAATACGAAGGTATCACCAACCCACCAAAAACATCCCACAACCTACCACCTCCCACCCCATCCCATACAATTCTAAATCCCCATCCCAACACTCAATATTCCATCAAACATACAACACCCACCCACCTATCTACCTACCTAAGAGCCCCAAACCCATCCACAACACACCAAGCCCATCTCACCATCCAAGAACCGCACATCCCTACTGCGCTGAAAAAACCCTCCTTAACAATCCTACCCAATGTTTGCATTTATGGAATTGTAATTATTAGGTAAGGGAAGGGAAGGGAAGGGAAGGGAAGGGAAGGGAAGGGAAGGGAAGGGAAGGGAAGGGAAGTTTAAGAATTGAAGGTTTGTAATCTTTGATTAGAAGTTTGTAATCTTTAATTTATAGATGGCTATAATCTATCATCTATACTCTATACTCTATAATCTATAATCTATAATCTACAACAAATGTGATATGATGTGCCCAGGTGATATCTGTCTAATACTACCTACTTAGGTATACAACGCAACGCAACACCACGCAACACCACGCAACACCACGCAACACAACACAAAACAAGATCTCTTCAGCTCTCGTCGTTATCTATTCATTGTTCATTTCATTTATGCATATTATGTCATGTTATTGAACTTTGGAGGTTGGGATTGGGGATTTGAATTTCATATTCAACTGAGCATTACTGCATTGCAATTGCTTTGATACGAGATTGGTATGGATAGATGAACGAACGAATAATAAACTGGATATAAAGAACATCCAACCAAAACTCGCCTTTGAGAGGATAGTTATTATTGAGGAGGAATAGTTGATCTTTAACCTCCCATCCATCCATCCATCCATCCATCCTATCCACACAAATACAACACAACAACACAGCAACCCACCACACAATCCAAAACCCCCACTACCTAACAATAACCCCTCATACCATCCACCATCCACCACCATGTATACACTAAAATCCGCCCGCCTCCCCGATGGCAAAGAATCACATTTCGATACCGGCATTCGCACTCCCATTCACATCAGGAGTTACACCACCTGTAGGTACCTAGCTAGGGAGGTAGGGAGGTAGGGAGGTGGGCAGGTGGGCAAGAGTACCTTGAGGACAAGCTATAGGTAGACAGCTACAGCTACAGCTACAGCTACAGCTACCGATACGTACACGAGCCAATTGCAAGGAGATATTAGCGAAATCTTAATATAATATGTCTCTTGCCCTGAGGTATCCATGGATAGGTATAGATAGTATCCATAAGTAGGTCGGTGTTTGCTGTTGTAGATCGGGGGATGGAGGATGAAGAATACGTGTGTATATGTATATACATAAATCGAATACTAAACCCCATTCATCCATCTATTCATACGCCCTTCGCAAAAGAACACCAGGATGAAAATATACAAAACCTTGGAATGCAAAAGGTTCCCGTGTAAGTATTATCATGTCACTATATCACGATATCACATCATCTCATTCATCAATCACATTCATTTCTCTCCCTCCTCTCCCCTCCTCCCCATCCATCCATCCACGCACGCCCACCCATCCTCATTCCACCAAGTAACCATATCTTACACCCCTCCTCCCTTCTCCCCTCATACCATAACAACCCAACCCAACCCAACCCAACCCCCGCCCACTTCTTCTCCTTCTCCTTCCCTCCCAACATCACAATCACCTACACTTAAAATTACATTTCCCTCCTCTCCCCTACATCCACTGCACCCCATCCATCCATCCATCCAAACACACTATATATCCGCCATCCCCACAAAACCAAAACTACTAATCCTGCTCCAGTACCATCCAATCCAATCCAATACGTGATCTACCGCCAGGATCCTTAGGGGCCTTTTCTTTTCCCTTTCCCTTTCCCTTTCCCTTTCCCTTTCCCTTTCCCTTTCCCTTTCCCTTTCCCTTTCCCTTTCCCTTTCCCTTTCCCTTTCCCTTTCCCTTTCCCTTTCCCTTTTTCTTCTTCTGATGCAGGGCCACACGCTGGAAAATAGGGTATACGCGCTATTTCGCTTGGGGACCGGATCGGATCTGCTCGGATCCATTCATCATAACAAAGATTTGATGATCCACGCGTCGTGGCTCCGGGGGTGATCTTCCATCGGTAACTCGGAATTTGTTATACGCACGCATAATTAATCTTCACAGATAAGAGTACTTGCTAGCAAGCAAGCAAGCAATTAAACAGTTTTTGTGTAGTTTTCAAGAATCTTTTCATTCCACTCAATTCAGGCTGCCGTTGATCCTTTGTACAAGTACAACATAATCTGATATCCATCGCTAACATCCCTAGGTACCATACCATACCATCACCAAACCCCATGGACGCCCATCCATCCCGTCAGCCCCGTCCCATTGAACAAAAAAATTCTTCTGAACCTGGACCCAACTCAGACCAACAATACATAGCTCCCTAGTCTTGGTGATTGTCAAAATAATCTTGACAATTACTTTTCAACATGTTCCCAGAACCATAGTAAACAAAGCTTAGCCAGGCCAAAAATGAAAGTTCAACAAGTAACAATAACGCGGTGCCTCACGCGTGATATCCCATTCCCATAAACGCCTTATGAACAAAAGAAATTTGGTAGATCATCATTAGAAAGGTGCAAGGACATATGTATGAAACATTTATGCAGCAACCGCCTTTGGAGCAGCGGCCTTTGGAGCGGCGGCCTTCTTGGTAGCAGCCTTCTTAGGGGCAGCAACTTTCTTGGGAGCAGTGGACTTCTTGGTCTCAGTCTTGGGCTTGGTAACGCGTCCGGATGCAGTCTTCTTGAGGACAGCGGGCTTTTCAGCTACAGCTGGGGCGGCCTATCATTCACTGGTTAGTAATGTGTTACACATACATATAGGCCTGGGCAAACTTACAGCCTTAGGGGCAGCGGCCTTCTTTGGCTTAGCAGCAGCAGGCTTCTTTTCTTTTGGTACAGCAGCAGTCTTTGGCTTAGCAGCAGCAGGTTTCTTCTCCTTTGGTGCAGCCTTTGGCTTGGCGGTAGCATCAGTTGGCTTCTTCTCCTTGGTGGCAGCAGCCTTCTTTGGAGCAGCCTTCTTAGCAGCCTTCTTCTCACCAGTCTTCTTCTCTGCAGCGGGCTTCTTTGGGGCCTTTTCGGCAGGGGTCTTCTTGGCCTTTGGTGCGAGCTTAACGGTACCGGAAGAACCTGTAAAGAAGAGGGATTAGACATGTATGTCCCGATATGATGCAAGGCAAGGGTCTAGTGCTTACCCTTTGGCATAATGAAAACTTCCTTGGTAACACCTGCCTTCAAGGCGCGGTTGAAGAGAGAATCGAACATGCTGTCGCTAGCATTGATTGTGTTGTTGGCCTTGACGTACTTCTTGAGTTGGATACGGCTATGTGGATATCAGTAAGAGATTCGAGTAATGAGGGCAGACCGAGACGCGTCGAGTATTCGAAGGGAACATTGTGCGAGATATAAATAGGGAACCATACCTAGATCCATTGCGCTGCAGGAGAATGTTAGCATGTGTACATACATACATGTATGAAACGTGGATGGGGAAACCAAACATACCTCTTTCAGGTTGACGATAGCGTCAGTGATCATGTCTATCACGACGCGTCAGTAATTGATACATGGAAAATCGAAGCTCCACATTCGATGCATGAGAGGGAGGCGATCATGATCATGTATACATGACATGTACGCGACGTGGTGTTGTGGAGTCCAGGTTATTCCTTACCTTGGTAGCTGGCATGGTCGGATGGAGTAGCTTTGACCTTTGGGGCAGCAGCGGGAGCTGTAGCAGGAGCAGCGGCAGTAGTGGCAGTGGTAGAGGCGGCCTTTGGTGGCATTTTGAGTTGATATCTTTACAATAAATGAAGGATGAACGAGAAGTTGCAAAAGCGTCTGGAATGAATAATATTACTTGTGAATTTGAATCTGAATCTGAATAATCTGAATCTCGCGAGTGAGTTAATGAATGGGGGACGTGAAAGTTGTTGGTGTGTCGAAAGGCAAGAGAGGTTCCGAAAGTTCATGTTTCTGAAGCGGGGAGGTTTGTTTATGTAGAGGCGAGAGACGGTCTCGGTGATCTTTCAATTGATGTGACGACCTCATATCAACTAGTCCCAATTGAGGTATAAATGTAAAAATATGCAAGAGGCTTTTAAACAAAATGGAATTTCAAAATACAAATTCATGACATCTGATTGGTTCAAAGGAGGCAAATGTGCATTAAATAGGTGAACTAAAGTTATTAGATCTCCCCTCAAAGCTTTCGCCTTGATCATGCGACCTTAACTCAACCTACTCGGTTTTTCACCCTTTCCGCATTTCCCCCTTCAATGTCAACTTTTGCCTGTTCACTTCTACTCCTTTTCTTTCTTTCATTCTTTCTCATTTCTTTTCTTTTGACTTGGAAGGGGGATCATTCGATATTTGTATTTCATCTTGATCAATCTAATTGATCAATTTATGTATTTCATCAATATTTATTTGGATCTTGAAATTCAACTAATTGATGACAATATTACGCGATGCTTTGCATTTATTATGTTTTGATGTAAATTTTATCTCGTCGAGTTTTGATGAAGTTGATATGTCTTGCTATATCTCCTATTAGATGCAAGGAACCCGTCTCAAATTGCAATCTCTAATACTGTAAATGATTTCATCAATCAAACAACCAGTTGAAGCATACTTTGGGTCCGGAATTTTGTGTTGTGGTTGCGAGTGCATCGGATTGAATTTGTCTTGTTGAAGCATTGTGTTTTTTTGTTTTTTTTCCTTTTGCTTTTTTGAAGCATCACGATGTTTTTTATGTATCGTCAATAAACTCTTGATGCTCAACCACAAGAACTTCAATTACTATGGATTCTATACTATGAGATGCGTAATTGACATATTATCAAGTGTATATGTCGAAATTTCTATTTTCCTTCGTTGCTGCTCATATTTTGAGCTTCAATGAAAGTTGGGCACTTTTAAACTCGCGATGTTTTCGGATTGCGACCGAGACACCGACTACTTTTCTCAACCAATCCCTCAATTTTCCATCAATCTTGACGAAAAGACACCTCCATCATTTCCCATTTCTTTGCATTTTGATTCATGTAAAATCATCTTAATCTATTTGTTGGAATTGCTATTTTAGACCTCTGATTCTTGGAGGCGTATGCAACGCGCCAACCACGATACAGAGCTTCAGATGAAGAACACTCTTGGAAGCAATCTAGGAGCTCACAAATTCTAGATTCAATAACCATTTTCACCTCATTCTCCTCTAGAAGTATCTCATATAATATCTAGAAATATCGAGTCTTTTGGTGCAACTTTCTCCGGGTGTTCCGAGGGACTGCGACCGACACCAAAATGATTCAACCTGGCATATCTAAATTAGGATTGTACCACAACGTTTAACGAAAGTCTAACACAACACAGCCTCGACTAATCTGAAGTAGTTTTTTTATTAACAGATATATCTACTATTTCTTCGTTGATTCCAACAGTTTCAAAAATTCGATAACGTTGCGCGGCTGGTTTTGTCCCGGTGTGGTATTCCTCATGCCACATATTATTTAGCCAACTCATCGCCCAATTCCGAAGCTAGTCCGATCGCAACACTCCTCGCACTAATTTCTGCTTCAGATACCTATCTCAACATATTCAATATTCATAGAATTAGAGGTATCTACACTAGCATGCCCAGATTTGGTATCTATCGTGTCAATGCCACGTGTATTGTTTCAAGTCTGTCAGCCCCAGATATACTTACCAACTGAAACAACAAACTTCGGCAATTGAGCGAATGAATTAGACCAACATATCTTACGATCCTTTCGTTTATCTTGGTGGTGGGATTGAGGAGATCAATTCAAAGTTGACTGTCTTGATACTCTCGTTCATTGCATTTTGACAGGGTTGCGACCCAATATACATGATTCTTAGATCCTCCAAACTTGGGCTTCAATTGCCATCGGCATTGATGGAAATCAATCAATCTTCACTTGAATTGTCGCCCAATTCTAATCGATGACTTATCTTCACACAATAATGGGCATTCTAGATTTACAATTTCTATTTGCTTCCTTCAATATGTGTCTCGAGGTAGCAGCTAGCTCCCCCGGGGTTATTCTGTCACTTTTTTCACTTTTTTTTGTATACAGTTCTGATGCTCTCTGAGCTCGCATTCCTCTTCATGCACCGCACCAGCATTCCTGTTATCACATGGATGATATCTCAATCGTTATTCGTACCCTTATTGGAAGGCACAAATCAGAGTAACACGTGGTCAAAGCGCCTTACTTAGTGATTGGTCTCTACTCTTAGCTTGGTAGGCATCGTCATCAACGCTGGCGTCATGGTTAGATAGCGGAAATTGAGCCAGCATTCTTGACGGGTCTTCAGCACCTGGCTTCTGAGTATTCAGGATAACCGTCGATGATACTTGCTTTGAGTTTGGCAGTTCTGAGAAGTACGAATAACTCAGGTATGAGAGCAGACACAATGTTGAATCCTCCTTGTTCACTCAGTGCACGCACGAGAATATTGCATTACATTCAACGCAGACAGCCAGTGCAATGGTGTTTCACGTTTATAGTTGAAGGTGCGGTCACATCTTCTGAAATTGCTAGGGTCCCAACTTCCATATATAGTTCTACTGACTCATCTCAAAAAACCGGCTGCCAGGATTGAAAGAATGATTCAGTCAAATAGGAGATCTGATTGTCCAGGCGATATTGAAGGCAACCGAAGCTTTGTTTGTCTAAAAGACTGCATATCATCTGGTCTGTATCTCTTATGTGCATTGGATTAACCCCCATTACCCAATACTCAATCATACTAAAATCAGAATAATCAAGTCTCATTTTTGAAGGTTCAGATATATTCAACAAATTAGTCTCCAGAAGAGCATCTCAATACTCAAACCAATGTCAATAATTGAAAGGACGCTCTAATAGGGTTGCAACTCATGTTAGGTCCTTCTAATAATGGCACTATGTATATATCTAGGCAGGACCGAGTTGGTTAGTCGACAAGATTTACCTTCTAGGTCAATTAATTTTTTTTTATTTCTTACTTGATTATGTCCTCAACATAATCATTACAGTTATGGAGAATATCAATCACGATGCCGACTTCGACTCTGGCAGGCATTACATTTGCCCCTTTAGTTCGGAAGAATCAAAATGGTATGAGGCAATCTCAGCGGAGTACAATGGTGACTACATAACCGGCCATATAGTCAGTCGGCGATTATCTTTTCATTACATGGATTTCTCCTCGGCAATGTACAGCATAAGCACTGAATGTAGCTTTTTGGTGGATACCATATTTGATTCAAGGACTAGACTACTTCAGCACTGGATCTCTGGACCGCGAAAAGGCTCAGGCATTTGGGATTCTCGGCTGAATACTGGCGACTTTCTTGTGATTGAAATTGCCTTTGAAAAATCCCATCAGGAGGGCAGCATGTCACATCTCTTTTCTGAGATGCTAAACAAAGTAAAGAATAAAGTTCGATGGATTTTCGTATGGCCTGGTCGAATCATAGTTGATGGGGCTCCTCGAATGCTCTCTGGTAAACCGAGTTACCTTTTGGCGAGTGAAGATGAAAAAAGTACAGCGATTGCGTTTTGGAGAGCAAAGGGGTTTAGACGTATTGGCCTGTCTCACTGGTTTTGTTATGCCATGGCAGATAACGATGCTTCGAGAAATCTTGCAGAAAGAGATGATTGCTATAACTCGGATGATGAAGTTGATGAAAGGTGGGCAACTACCTCCTTACACACAGATTCTTCGGAGTTTGAAGATGATGAAAATCAAGAAGATCATGAAGATGATAGACTTGATGAAGATGATGAACTTTACGATGATGATGACTTTTATGATGATGAGCTCTATGAAGACCATGAAGATGATGCTGTTAGATCTGAACAGCCAGTTGGACTTGAGCAATCACCTGCACTATCAGATACTCCTAATCCAGAGACGAGCGACATAGATATGGGGGAATCGGACAACATAAATATCAGTATCAACACACATAATGAACCTGACAATAGAAATTTCAAAATTCCCAGGTCGAACAACATCAATATCGAATTGCACCCAGAGCAGGTGAACAATAACAACGTCAAAATCAATGCCAAGGCAATAGCAGCACAAAATGATTCTGGTCATCAACGGGCGAGCGAAGAGCCAAATCTAAGTGACGAAGATGAGACTATCTTTGTGATGGAGGATTTGTAGGGGCTGATTAGTTTTCACAACCCGTTGTGAATTGAATGGTGTTGATGAGAAATACACGATGAAGGGTCTTGCTTAAGTATATCCTCTATTCCGGGTTTATTCTTTTAGTAGAGGTCTTCATATAGCGTGCCACAATCAGATTAATCAACGCAACTCCTTCACAACTTTTTCTTGCACGATGTTACTTGAGACTGTGACTAGATCAACTGTGGCAACGCAGATTCCCGAGGCGCTAGCAACCTTGACTTTAATGACACTTTATAGGGTGTGTTTTCTCTCCGCTCGAACATTCCGCTCAATCACCCTTTATCTTTATAGAACACACGACAGCGATGAATGATCCTAAAATGGCCATCTAAATCCCCGACTAAATATAGGTTTAACAACTAGATGGATGGATGGATGGATGGATATTCGATACATAGATATGCGTATGCGCACTTACCATTCATTGAATGGTTCAAATATTCTCTTCGGCTATCTCTAGTGACGGCTTCATCAGCTATCTCTATCGTCCATTTTACTCTCGTCATGAACCGCAGCACTTGCTTTATTTCTATTCGATGACTCTTAATGGGCCTCGTTTGTAGTTGTAGTTGTAGTTGTGGTTCTAATACATGATATGCTGGAGAGTTTCGAGTTGATTTAGAGGAAACATAGGGAACATGGGAGGTAAGTTTTGACTTGTCTTGAAGAGGATATCGGAACATGGAGAAATGGACATATATTCATTTTAAGAGGGAACATAAAAGATCATTCAAAGGTTGAAAGAATGCAATGGAATCAATCCATGCATGCATTCAAGGAGCTTGATCTGGCGGGGGCTATGGGGTGAATGGCTTGGAACAAGATGCAGACGATAAATAGTTTTTTTCATCTTTTTTCATCTTTCCATCAAGGAAATGTATCTATTTAGAAAAGTGTTTCGGGTGGTGGCGGTGGTGGATGGGTCGAGATATGAGGAGCATGACAAGCAGAGACTTCTATTCTCGTCTGATCACGTCTGTGATCATTGTCTTCCTTCCTTCGTCATACTGTTCTCGGTGTTTTCGTGCTCTTCTGCAGTCCTGTCATCCCAATCCATTCGTTTTGAATTGTTATATGTGTATATCGGCCATCGAACCCTCTCATACACAAGAAGCGACTCTAGGAGGTGAAGAAGATGCATATGGAAAGCATGCAGGGTCGAACTCGCCTCGGCAGATAGTCTGTTTTCGCGCGTCCCTCCATCTGTGAAGCTCGGAGTACGTGTTATATAAATCATTGGATACGTGTTTGGTGAAAAGCTATTGATACTCCTTGTTAGACTGCGGATTGGATATCAGAAGATTGGAAAACATCAATACATACAACTGATACGATGAATGAAAATCTGCTAGTGACATCGACAAGACCGCGCGAAATCTTGCTATTGGTCTTGTGAAGTTCTGTCAATGACTAATGTGATTGGGATATCATGGGAGATCTGGGATTTGAAGAAACGGCTGACGTGGAAGAAAACTTGGAATCATGTTTTGTCTTATAGATGGACATGGGGAAAGGTCTATATACGACTATAGGAGCGGAGTTATTGTAGAATAGGAAGAGCAATGGAAACACAGGTCCTTCGCCATGGGGAAAAGAAATACTGTTGAGATCAGTTCATATCTAATCTCAGCATAAGTGAGTTCATTACAAGTAACAAAAAGAATCATATGAATAATCGGAACTCAAAGCGACTGGTGTGTAAGGTTGAATCTCGTGGTCCGCAACACCATGAGTACCTACGCAGGGCCAATTGACCCTTGGGATGGAGTTTGAAATACAATAAATCTTGATTTTACACATGGAACACAGTTCGCAGACCTACTTAATTTTGCCCGTCAACAATTACGATAATATTCGTGGAAGAGGCTACGAATTATTGATTCATACATAAAGTAGTAATCCAATTTCGTGGATATGAAGGTATTCTTACTTAGCGTTGCAGTACTTGCTCCATAAATGCCATTTCTGCCTTGTGCTGAGCGGTACATTGGTCGAAAAGTATGGCTTTCCTGATTGAATTAATAGCATTTATCGGTACGTTCGGGAACTGCACCGTAAGGGGTATTTTCGTAAGCAGCTGTGCCTCAATTTTGACCAGATGCATCTCTCTTCAAGGCGGCAATACAACCCTCACCACGTTTAATCTCCGGAATGAGGCTTTAAAAGGCCGATGTGCGCACGCTGGTGTGCAAGTGAGTAGAAATAGTTTCGCAAAGTTCACAAAAGTAACAGCTCTTCAACCGACAGCAAGATGGTTAGACAAGCAGAATCCCAAAGTACTCCATGCCTAGCATGTGTGGACCTTCCTTATCCCAAAACCTAAAATCAAGTGGGTTCCGAAAAGTCTCCGCTGTAGCTATGATTATCCTTCTTTATACCACCGCGACTCCATTTAGTCCTATAGCATGGCTTACCTCCGGAATCGAAGGCTCACTGTTCCTCGATCGGCTTCTAGCTGGCGCACTGCTCTTTGCGGCTATGTATTTTCAATGGCGAGTCGCAGTGCAAACATACCCAGTTGCTGTATCGCTCCCGAATGGGGATCGCACTGTGATATGAAACGGCAATCTTATAAAAAACGACCGGTGATGTAGTTTGGGTATATGAGCCTTCCAATATTGGAAATATGCGATGATAGAAGGGCTAGGTTTGCTAGTGGCTGAGTGTGCAGGGGTAGAACACATTAGGAGGGGAGTTGTCAGTGTGGTTATTGCAGCACTATGGATTGTAGGTTGAAATGTTACTCCGGAGGGTACGAAGAGAGAGGGCTGGGAATATTTGAAGAAATTTTGGTTTTGGATTGCGTTGGATGAGATTATGAGGGTGGGGCGGGGTGGAGGAGGGGTATGAGGAGAAAGAGATGGTAGATGGATGATGAATGATGTGGTGTTAGAGGGAAGACAAAACAAAGATTCGAGGGACCGTTCGCGTAGAGTTGGAGTCTGTAGTTGGTGGGATTCGAGGAGGAATGTTCGAGGTTGTGTCAACGAGAAGCTAAATACAATGAACTCTATTGCGTTGGGTTTTAAAAACATTTCTGAGCATAGTATCTCCAGGTAGGATTTATAGAAGTAGTTCATGATAAAGATACCGTTTTATACAGATGCAACCGCGACCACGTGCACACCACCAGACGCGTGTAACCACATGACACGAAGAATCGTGTAAGAGTATCGTGAAAGAGTGACTCTTCCATAGTACCAGTCTCTTGTTGATTGGTACGGGCTACCAATAGATATATGGGATTCTTGAACACCTTTGAGAAAGCAGGCTTTTCTCTGGGAAGGACAGTGGATAAGATCACGTGATTCCTCGTCGTTATTTCGAGACGAGTCAGCAGACAGCGTGAGAGTCGGAACATGATTGTATCATTTCAGCAATAAGGCTATGATCAAGGCAACCCTTCTTTAACTTTTACGGTAAATTTCTCGAAGGATCGAGCATTTAAGCTTATTAATAAGCACTCAAAGTTTAGCACGCCCACTAAATAAACTAAATCACACCGCAGAACAACACCATCAAACGAGACGTCTCTAATAATTTGACATGCTATCGTCTACGACTGTCAGTGTGCAGACATCTAGTTGGTGCTCTGAGAAAGCTCTTGTTCGATGGTTCTTCGAGGAACAGTAACTTGAGAATATTAAAGTTTCTTATTCTTGACAGCAAGATCCTCGGGAATACACGTCCGTTTGGCTTGTCATGGTTCTTAAGTCGGCGAACCAACTAAAACGGCGTACAGGGGAATCATGCTTCATGTATTTGGCATGATACAAGGATACCCAGTGGCTGATATGGGAATCTGATGTTGTAGTTGTGGACTGTTGTTTTAAAGGTCCATTCATATGAGACAAACATCCTGCCACTCCTCGAAATACACCACCAGTTCAAAGCGCAACTGTAAATCCCAAACATATTAGTAGCTCCGCTTTACTATATAGGAAGCATACTTCCTGTCCAAATTAAGACATCTTTCCCCATCTTCTCCCATGGCTATACAAGAAAACATCGCGCTTGCCATAATCCCCCATCCTCATAAATTCCCTTAACCACACTACACTGGTATGACGAAACGTCGCAATTTCGATAAATCCAGTAAAGAGTTGATTACATACTTGACAAACTTCCTTCTTTAAATTACAGCATATTGTATATTGTATAACCCAATACCGGGTAATGCAATGATGGCGTCTTTATACAATGACATCAATGCTAACACTCCCCCTAAGTTTTACGAATCGTAGGTACTTTGTTTATATTTTTTCTGAAAAAATAACCAGAGAGGGAAGGGCAGACAGAGGAACACAAAATAACAGTGATGATGGCGAGGATGGGGGTTGGTTATCCATAATTGGTATGGTGCTAGGAGGTGCATCATATTTTTATACCAAACATGCGGATTATGGAGGGAAGATATTCTCTCGAGGACAATAATCGGCAATGGATTGGTAGATATGTAGGAATAGCTGGACAAGGACAGATTCGATGTATCGATATAAAAGTCAAATGGGTCTCTTTAAACGGTTACTTGAGCGTCAAACTATTCCATCGATGAAGCATATGAAACCCAGTCATTTGTTATCTTTCAGACGAATACCAAGCTGATTCGTGAACACTTTTATTATCACTTATGCCCTTCATCAGTCAGGCTCACCGCTTGCCTGAGCAATTATCCTATGCTTTCCTTTGGGTTCTTCTTATTTATCTATCTTTTTCTTTCCCTTTCTTTCTTTTCCCCAGATAGTTGATTTTGAGTTTGATTTGAGTCTGGGCGGCTACTTTCTCAGCTCTGTTTTATGCAACGAGATTCGGTAACCTCAATGGTAAATTTGGACGGTCTATGACAAGCATATTTTTGATAATTTGTTTCAAGGAGTGTCGTAATTCCCAGGGGTCGTGCTGTCTTTCATCGGTATACTTTTCCTTCGAATCCAAACCTCCACCCTCGATTTCGAGTCGTTTTTAATTGCTATTTTTTGCATTTCAGTCATTTCTTGAAATTTCTCCTAGGCTTTTGTTCGTCTTTTCGATCACAGAGATCCATTTGAACGTTTGCTGGTGCCGAAAGTTCATCGTCGGATTTAAGACTTTCGAGAATTTTGAATCCAGCATGACATTCATGCCTTGATTCTTGCTGCTCAACAAGAAAATGCATTTAGAGACCTTTTTTGAAACTCATCTGGTCGACCTTTTCGTCCCCTTTAACTTTTTCTCTTTCGGAATATTCTCGAATCCTTGAAGACTTGCGAATTTGGTATAATTGGCATTAGAACCAGGCTCTAAATGGCCTAGGAGACTGTCGAGTTTCTTTCATAACTTGATGCAGTTGCTGAATATTGCTTCAAGGGCATAGTCAATGTTTGTTAGGCGTCCTGGAAATGATCGCTGGGTCCCTGTATAGATGGAGGTCTGAAGTGAATCGGTCAATTTTGTAATCATGTTGTACTTCCTCCAAGCTTGACATTGGTAGCAAGGTCACCAGGTTGATAAATTTCTCTCGTTGATATTAGTCCTGTGCTATAATCAATAAACTATACTACAGCGATTGCAACAGCTAAAACTATGACTGGATCCATTTGCCTCAATACCTAATTAGTCATTGTTTTGTATGGCTTCGTGCTAATAAATAAATCACATAGAAATGATGTTCAAATTTTAAATCAGACATTGAGAAAGTTGGATATTGTAAACAGTGATAATATGAAGGATTAATATATTCTTGAAACCCCAAGAATACAATCACAACGGATGGAAAAGAAGGCTATCATGCGTGTCAAGTCTTTTTCTCTGCGTGCCACATCAGTCCTCATTCCGTTTGTCTCAGAAGACAACTTACGCTGCCCATCGCTCGATTCATTTAATACAGCATTCTGCTGTCGGAAGCTCGCTAGCTCCCGTACTTCTAATATCAATATAGAATCCTAGATTCTGAGCCACCGGACAAAATAATCACTGTACCAGTAGATAATCGACGTCTCAGCCCATGAATTCAATTTATAGCGGCTCACAATAATGACACATGCAACTTTGCGTAACTATATATATATATATATATATAGGCAGTGCAATCTTTTAGCATGCGAGGTCTTTGGGGAGCTAAGATAGTCTCATCTCCTAGATTGCAGGTAGTCAGTAACTATTCTAGGAACTAGTTGCACAATATAGAGCGTGTGAACAACATTGAGGATCTTAAATTTGAGAGGAAAGCAAAACAAGCACTGCTAGTCAAGAACGACATAAGTCTTGCGTTTGAAGCAAGACGTCTTTCTAGTCCCGGCTTCAGAATAGATGGAAAGTTCCATCCTAATGAGAAACATGCGGTGCTTTTCCTCGTCAAGTCATTAGGGGTTCTTTGTAAGTTTACATGCCTCAAAGTATCAGGATCACAAAATTTGTATTGTTCTGTACTCTTGATTGTCTTTATATAAGTTTTTGACAACTCGTCTTAAGATATGCTCGATCACTCTTCTGTCAAGGAATCTGCACCTTTGCGCTCTTCATTCCCACCATCTTTACACATTTTCTCATCGAAAAGCAGAAGCTTTTTATGTTACCCGTCTTCTCCGCAGAAAAATTTCACCGCGAGGACCGATATTCGAGTGTCCAAACCCAAATTTCAATTTCTCCCAGTAAAAAAATTGTTTTTCCTAGACAAACCTTGCTGATACGTACTTATTAGTTTCACCATAAACGCGGAGAATGCATGTTTCCCCACTTTGGGACATACTCCCATGATTTAGGTCCCATGTGATCTATATCCACTGAGGATCTTTCAGTAGACTCTTCAAGGCAATCATTAACAACTACACTCTATACAACACCCGGTACAAATGTTTGACAACGTAATCCTCAGACAGGAATGCTGAGTGTCACCTTTGGGTATGGCTTTCTTCCAAAACATCTTGATTTGAGAAGTCGTATAATGTTTCTCTGTAAACCCCAAAGAGGAAGGAGAAGGGGGGGAGGGGGGTGTAAATGTTCCTGTCTTTGGAAAGTGCGAAGAGGAGCATGGTTTGTATTGAAGAGCTAGTGGGAAGTGTAGAATCTGTTGAGGGAACAGAAGACGCCGGCGCTCAAGAATTCATTAAGAGGCTCCAACTTAACTGTAGGGCATGAGAACAATGGGTATGTACATATGCACAACAACCGACAACATGCTATGGATAGTTGTTGTCAATCAGCGTTCATATCATTTTTTCCCTTTGTTATAGATACAATACATTGATATCGTCTGGATCAATATCAAGGAGATGCCCTGATCGGCAACTCCTCTACTGAACCCTTCGTATCTCCCAAATTTTACACTGTTTCCCCCTCATTCCCCGCCCCTGGTCACTAGCAGGGCTACTACTCATGGAACTTCCACTGCTAGATCGCCTATCCCAATTGACCGGCCCAGGCAATCTAAAAATCCGATTTTTGTCCTTCGCCGCCCTCCGCATATGACCATCCCCGATCCTTTCCGATCCATCCCCCCAGTCCGACCCATATTTGCTCTCCAGTGTACATTCATCCCACTCCGCAAACATCTCGCTATCCCCATACCCCTTCCCTCATTGGCTCCCCATCACTACTCCTATACAGCCTCAGAATATCTATCGCCCGTCTCCGAATCGTGCGATCGTGACACCATTTCGCCCGTAATATGTAACGGCATTATAAACGCCTTGTTCGAATTTGAAGTTCCCAAGTTGGCGCTGATCTTTCGTCTCTTCGAGAACCTCCTCACTGATTTTTAATATACTTTGATACCCAATGTCAATTTCTCATAATCCTTTGGGCGCACCACCGGATGAAAGAGCCATGATTATACTCATAGCTGTGCTTTGAGCAAGCAATGTTTTGGCTCGGTGATTTGCTCCGTATCTGAGGGTGGAATACCGGAAACGAAAAGGTCGAATGCCAGTTTCCATTTAATGAGCGATTGGGGTATTTCGTTTTTGAGATTTTCTATATATGTGGCTTCGGCTGCTCTGTCAACAATCGACGTTGAAGATTCGATGCTCTTAGTGGCAAAATAATCAGCTGCTATATATCCAAAGTGAGTTCCTCGTCTCTCGATCAGTTCGAGGTATAGCCGTGCTTCGTGTACGCTCGAAAAAATGCTGGGCATATTCTGAACTGTTTCGGTTGACTCATCTATTACCTCCCTATGTTCTTCTATTGTTTCCGGATCTCCAAATGTCGCAACCTGTTTGTCGAGCCTTAGAAAGGCTTGAACTAGCTCGTCCTCAATTATTCCAGAATCAGGCGAGCAAAGACCAGCTTTGTAATTCTTCCCTCTATAGCCTCTCAGCCACTGTCGCAGTATTCTGATACCGCTCCCCGCGTGTTTAAGAGCAGTAGAGCTATTTCCTAACAACCACTCAAAGCAACACACTAAAATACAGCCAATTAGAGCCTTTCTCGGGCCATCGCTATCTCCGAGTTTCGAGAGTCCAACACTCATTGAATGAAGGGCAAGCCCATATCTTTTTACAGCAAAAATTCGCATCTGTACTGCTTCATCTGTGTATCCTCTCAGTTGAACATCTTTTAGATTCGGTGAATGAACCAATGGCAACTAACATTTCACGAAGATAAGATTCATCGTGCGCTGCCTGCATGATAATGCGATCCCACAATGATGAAGAGAAAACACGACTTCGACTCCAAGTCACAGATATGCTTGTCTTGGTTAAGTACGTTCGAAAGTATCGTTCTTCCGATTCGTCCCGGAATGGCAATCTTGTTGAAGGCGAAGAAAGTGGTGACAATTGAAATGAATGAGTTGATTGATGCGATAATATTTGTGATACCTCTCCAGTATGGGGGAGAAGTGGTTTAGGGTCGGGCTTGCGCCGACTTATGGAGATGCGAACACCATACCCTTCACAAGGTACACCAAACACCAGACAGCGGTTACATTGGGGTTTCTGTTCGTCACATTTGATACGCCTTCGTCTTTAAATGCAAATGTATTAGTGCCATCGAGGTTCACAATTTCGACGAAGCACCAACTTACTTGCAAGTTACGCATCCGGATCGAACTTTCGGTAGATTGGGTCGTTTCTTTGCTTGTCGTCCTGAAGTCCCAGTCATCTGAGTCTTGCTATTGCAAGGGGTGATGATTGTGCTGCCATCAATTGAAGTCGTTTCTGAGGCGTGGAATTGGACAATGTATCCGACGGGAGGGCCGGTATTGGATGACATTTCCCGGTAGTGCTTGTTCAAAGTCGTTTTATGGACTGCTTTAACATCTACTGTAATACCCAATTGACTTCTGGTTTTCGTTCGATATCCAACCTTAGACAATTACATATCACGGGAGCGTTTGTATTTGAGCACGGTCCTCCGTTCGGTGTCCGGTAATAGATTAACTGGCCAATAAGAACAACGATATGGCACTTCGATTATTAAGGGGACGGGTAATATCTGGCTATGAAATTGGCGGAGTATAACAAACGTTGACGTTGATGCTATAGGAAGGTTAAACTGTTTGACTATCGAACTCTTATATGTGAACTGAAGTGTAAATATACGGAGGAGCTTAACATTTGACGGGCTTCCAAGGAGGATAGTATCCCAAAAGGCAGGCGTAAACTAATTGTTCCTTGGCGAGTGAGGAAATTGATTCTAGGTTTCATCCCGTGTTCTTACCATTAGATGACTAAATGTATGCCGGCAGTTAGATTTCAAGGGGTTTCAAGGGATTTCATTCAATTTCATTTTGTCTTCCAGGGGCCGGATTACAAAACGTCCACTTGAAATCATGGACGTGCTCGGAAAAAACCAATGTACTTGAGTTCTAGAAAATCCACAGCCCTGGATGATGGAAATTTGGAACTTATCTATGAGAAAACTAGTATTATGGGTCTTACCTAGGTGATTTCTATCAATTCCGATTGGGATTACCGACATATCCAGGATTTCGGTCTCATACTATTGCCACATTGATTAATCTATATCCCTGACCCTGGAATTCTTCATTCTTCAAAGCGCTTAATAGTTCCTGACAATCTGGACAGTCGATCTAAGTCTATTCTTCATACCAATCGAATTGTCGTCCGACTTGGGAATTCTTTTGGCTTTTCTTGCCATAGCTTCGTGATAAGTTTCTCCATTGAAGAAACCGGTGTTACTGTCCACCAATATTCACCCCTTTCTTCTGCCTTTTTGGCTCCTGACAGTGTCTTCTTGATTGCTTTGTCGCTTGTCAAATATGCGTTGGGCCGATCTATCTTAATTGCCCCAACTCTTCGATATTCGTTGTCAATATTTCCAGTCGATTCAACGAGAAGAAACGCTAGATTGCCAGCCAGGATGAAACTATCGCCATCCTCAGAAACGCCTTCGATGTGCGCAAGGAGAAATGCACCGAATCTTTGGTTCGAATGTGAAATATGCTGCTGCTCAAATTCAAAGCTTGCACGATCAGCGTCGTTTATCCATTCGTGAATATACATTTGTAGTGCTGGCCATGTCCCAGGGGAAGTGCTTTGGAGGCTATTGAAATCGAATCTTTCCACAAATTTTGGTAGTGGCTCAGGGGGGTCAGAAAATCTCCAGTAATTTTTGGCCAAGTTGTGGACTGGAAATAAAATTCCTTTCATGATTAACGCGCTATCTGGTTCCAGTGGGCCAAATATATCCGTGCCCGAGGGCTGAAGCTGCAGATGGACTAATGCAGCTGCATGACGTACGGCAGCATCTGCGAATTGGTAGGGGTGCATATCTACTTTTCCGGCATTGATGCTTGCCCATGACCAAGAAGGTGCTACATAAGACTCACGTTTCTTCCAATCAATATGAGTAAAAAACTGGAGGTCAATTTCAGATTCTGATACTTTGGCAGATTTTCTGAGTGCTTGCCTGCTCCAAAGTAGACTGGCAAGTAAGTAGGATCTCCACATCCCGGCAATGTAAGTATCTTTGGTAATCATCGAGAATTCACGAGCTATACCGGATAGAGCAGGTAAGACATCTGTTTTATATGTCAAATTTCTGACGGAGAACTGTTCCACCATTTCAGACCATCTCAAATAGGGATCCAGACCCCAGCTTTCCTGCATATTGACTCCAGTGGCTGAAATTCTTCTCGATGGAAAGCCTAACTTGGCTCTATGATTGTCGATTTCCGAAAGAAGTGTATAAGTCTGCAAAGACAAATTTTGCATGGCGCGACTCAACTTATTAGTCTGTTTCTTCCGTAACTTGTGTAAAAGATCTTTACTGTCATACTTTTGGTCCAAAAGTCCAACATGGCCACTCTCATCCTCGGTATGAAAAGCACATTCCCATATCATCTGATCTCTACTATATGACAATGTTCGTGGGGATAACAACCCTTCTTGAAATGTCCAGCCGCGAGTGAACCAAGAACTAGACTTAGCATCCTGTCGAGAAATGTGAGACACTGAGCGAAGTGAAACGCTTGTGTTGGAATCCCAAGGAATTGTACATGTTGCAGCGGCGTGAATTTTGTCTGGGCGAGGAAAATGTATTCCGGCACTAGTTGAGTTAGAATTCGCGGCTACAATTGTAATCGTTGCACCTGCATATACATCACGCATACGTCCTGCTTCGGCCTTCCAGTCATCTTTGCTATCTTGACGAATACATAATGCATCAATCCAGATATATTTCAGTCCAAGCTCTCGTGTTATCAGCACCGCATCACGTAGCGTGGCTGGGAAATCTTCCACAGGAATACCATTTTTAAGACTTTCATAGGTTTGCTCTTCCAATTTCAAATATCCATCTCCGCCCCACAGGTAGCTCAGTGCTATCCATTCACAATCGCCACGATCGGAGTTTTCGTCCAGAATTGGATTAGTATCGGTAGAGCCAACATTGATGAGGCGTGTGGGACATCGAGTTTTAATGGGACCACAATCTTTATGGTCTCTTGAGCAAACTGCCAACCATTGTTTAGCCAGGCTGTAGCAATCTGGAGAATCTGATCGTGCAGATATTGGCCTTCCAATAAAAGAGCTTTCCTGGCGTGCGATGCTATCTGGCTCCAACCACTCAGTATATTCCAAACAATCAAAATGAAATCGAACTCACCTACACCTGTGAAAACCTCGAGATTACACAAGTTTCGCGGGGAGCTATTTGCAGGTCGCTGAGATACCAAAATATACGGACTCTCACGTTTGACAACACTAGAGCTTCCTGTTCCAATAAAAATCTGACCCTGACCAGTCTCATCCAGCCACATATCTACAGCCGTGTCTTGCTCTTTCTTTGACCGACTTTCCCATATCAAGGTACAAAACTCACATCCAGATTCTGAAGAGGCCTTTAAAGCAGCTGTGCTAATATGGTGTCTGTAAAATTCCGGTATACCAGGTCGTACTTGTAGATCAACGTTTTGATATCCACTTACAGCTCCCTTAGCGGATGTTGCGTTTTGGGAGGCGGTATCCAAGAAGACCTTTCGAATGTTGAAGATTTGACATTTCTTACAAAGATTTGATGGCATGGCAATTTTTATTGTTCTTTGAATAGATGTTATACAGTGCTAGAAGTTGTCTGATGTGAACATTCAGCAACAGATGCAGGTGGCGCTTAAGTTTTTGAAGTGAGACAGATAGCTGGGATCCGAGCTGGGATTGCATTCCTGGTTGATTTGGCACCCAAATATGCTTGCACTAGACTAAATGGTAAGATATAAAAATATGACAAGGTAACACAGCTCTCTAGAAGAATAATTGATCCTAAGAATACACTGAAGCCCTTGTAACCTATACAATAACGCCTCTGCCCCTTTATTATTCTAAACTCAGTTGACATGTACTCTGTATCATGCTAAATTATTACAATATATAAAACGAAAGAATGTATTAACAATGATTTGATACTCCGCTCAATACCAATTATGACCATCTTCTCCCTTCATCTCATTCCTTGGATTAAGCGACAGAATTCTCTGTCCAGGAAGCGTAACACCAAATTGTGCTTCAAAGGTTCCAGAGATTGCACGACCTTTGACTGTGTCGAATGAATCATAGCTTTCAAATTCGCCATTTATCGCAGCCCATTCTGGCGAAAATGGAGAAGTTCCATTGCCTAAATCGCTCCACCTTGTTACAGTCATAGCTTGCTTGAATCTATTGACTTCATCATACCTATCTTCTGCGAATTTAAGCTCAACCAAGTACTCCGTTGGACATCGTGGACATCGACGCATTGGCTGGCATACAGAACATTGCGAAGACATTTGACTCCTCTGGTTTGAAAGTGAAAAAATAGCATTTGGACCGCTTTTCAGCTGTGAAGACAGGGCTTCTCTGCGCTTGGGTATATGCCCCAAGGCACATTTGCATACATCCATGAGATCGCCATCCCTCCAGTGAGCGCAGACCGAAAAAATATGGAAAATAATCCTCGCGAGAATACAAAAGATTTCGCTGGGCACTTAAAGGAAGATCTGGCTCTGGGAAGCATTGGCTGATCACACGTAGGAGAAGATGGCCTTTATCAATATAATACCGGCTTTGATGTGACCAAGTTCCTGTACCTTGTGCACCAAGTTGAGGGTCTTTCCAGCGTTTGCTTATCGACTCTACTGGAATTCCATGGTTTGGAGAGTAGCGATTTGATCGCAACACAAGCTGCACAAATGAAAACGGGAGAGTATGGCCAACAGTTAGTCGAGTTCTCGGGGCCACTTGTGTTAGGGCATTTGGGCATTCAAAAAGATGATTAATAACGTGTGTGGCTTTCAAACGTTCTTTGCCAGGTATTATGCGAACATGATAAATTGCACAAGGAAAACAAAGAAGATGGTTGGGAAGATCGCGGTCTATGTGGACCAAAAACTCAATCTTGTACCGATGGTTCTCTGCTAAATTTAAAGCATACCATGAGTCCCGCCCGAGTCGGTTCAAAAGCGTTTTGTTTGAGAATGCAAGACTCGCTGCATCACTAAGTGACAGATATCCCACGATGTTTTCCCAAATGCTCGAAGATAAACTCGCTATCGCGGGTTCCCCCGGTGGCCTATCTGGATTATCCAGGCCATAAGCTTCATGCATAGAATCAAAAGATCCCATATGCGCTAAACCGTGCAGTAAAGCGGTATGATCGACTCGCTCTCCAGTTTGCTCATCGATTGCATAATCGAAGGAACGACCAGTGGGACGGAAGTTCTGGCCCGCATGTGAGATCCCTTTTCCTTTCGGGTTGGCGGTCATCGGACGGCGAGGTGGCTCTTTTTTCAATTTGTTTCGAGAAGCTTTTGATCGTAACGTGGTGACGGCACTCCCTGCATCGGACTCTGCTTTTAGGTGAACCGACTCGCCTGCATCATGCTCTGTTCCCAATTTATTTCGAGAAGCTTTTGGGCGTAACGAGTTGAAGAGTCGTGATGTGAAGCCGCCGGATTTTGTAGAACCCTTCTCACTACTGAAGACCATGATCCTTTGTGTGACAAGAATCCTTGAGTATCCTCGAGTTCACTTCTATACTATATTGGCAAATTCGCCATAACATGTGAAGTCAAATAGGATCATAAAAAACGACGGCACAAGAAGGGATGAGCCGCAGATCCGGGTGCTGAGTCAGGCAAGCTACCTACCTAGTATCGTAATGGCTCCAAACCTAATACATCTAGTATTGATATTAGTTAGGATATACATATACCCTTCATGATCAATGGCCTCCTTGCAATTGCTACAAAAAGAAGTTGTCCCTTATATGGCCAATTCAATGTACCTAAGTAGGTCCTTTCAATTAACGAAGCATTATTCATGACAGCCTCGGGCTCGTAACAAAAACCTGGAATCAGGAAGATATACCAAATTAGAATACTTAGTAAGCAATAGTGGCAGAACTCAAAGTACTATACCAAACCTGGTCCACCGCCTTTGTCATTCTGGCCTTTCTAATGTTGAGTGTGTGGGCTCAGCCTCGAGAACATATGCTTCACTACTAACATAGAAATGCTCAAATTATCCTTTTCTTCAAGGTAGCTAACGCGCATACCTAACAAGTATACTTCACACACATGGCACGACGTAGAAGACCACCACGCGCCGGTGCCATCGCCGAGCTACCACCCCTGAAGATCCTCAGCCAGATTATAATCCTTCAAGTTCTTTGGTATGCTATCGGTACGGCACTGATACTCTTCACCGCACTGGTTGCTGGAAGAGCTTTCTCTTTCGATATGGTTTTGAGCTGGAGGAGCTTGAGAGGTGATACAACTGTGGGATGGATGTTAGGATTTGTTTGGCTATTAAATAGTTTCATAGGGTGTGTTGCTATCGTTCTCTTAAAATTTCCTCCGTAGTACTAACATATACCTGCAGAGTTATCTCACTCCTTCTCCTCGTTTCACGCTCCAAATTAATTCCCGATTTTGCCCTAACCATTCACTTCATACATCTTCTAATCACAACCTTCTACTCAAACTCCCTTCCCCGCAACTGGCTTTGGTGGACTTTACAATTCGCATCCGCATCCCTTATGACCTCTTTGGGCGTATGGAGCTGTCAATGGCGAGAACTACGACCTATTAATTTTGGATCCAGTTCAAATACCTCCCAGAATAACCCAAATACCGTTACAGACAATACTGGTATGGAAAGAGATATCAGCACCGGCATGGAAGGAGAAAGCGACGCACAAGATACTGGAGATGTAGAACAAGGTTATGGGAGAGGCAGAGGCAGAGGCAGAGGAAGAGATGGAGCGGGTGATTATGAGATGGTTGGGATGGGAATGAAAGCAGATGAGAATGCCAACCCTGGGTGAAGATCAAAGTATGTTTTCGATTTGTGACTTTGGATTCGAAACTGGGCGTATAGACAGGAATTAAAGATACGGCGGCGTTTTGTGACTTGGGGATACATTTGTACTACTAGCGATACTTGATGGCAGTACAGACACTGAATTGTAACAACAGACTATAGCGATACCCGAGGCAGGTTCAATGGTTCATTATTCCAATTTGTTACTTCTTCCCTTGCCCAGAAACTCGACTGTTCAATTTGACTATTGACTACAATTCAGGAATCGCCAAATCCTTCCTAGCCCTACAGATACGTCCTTTCCCTTCGTTTTCCCATATTATCAACCGGGCCATCCCAAAATTCCTTTCCGGGGCCTACAGGCATTCCATCGAGCTCGATCCCATCACTATTCGGTCTGAATATTTGAGTTCCACTTGAATTCGCTCTTACCAAATGAGATCCCTCAAACTGTGTTTCTTGGGCACACTTCAAGATTCCGTCATCGTTGAAGTCTTTTGGGGTGCACACCTCTGATAACATGCTCGTTCGTCTTCGCCGATATGAACTGACTATTGGCTCTAGAGTTGGTTGAGAGCTTGACCTTGATTGGATGAACATCGCTCCCGCGGCTTTTTCGGTTCTTATCATGTTTGGCGAGACATAGCCACCTGTGTCTACGACCGAATCTGGTTGGGAGATAATATGTTCTGGTTGGCGTGCATCGGCTAAATAAGACGTGACTGCTGCCATGGTATCTGGTTCATGAAAGAAAGGAGAGATTGGTCTTAGTATTGGTAACGAAGGGGCCACGGGTGTTGCAAGGGGCGTAGTGAAAGGTGTCATGGGCGTCATAGGTGTTGTACTATCACTTCTTGGAGTGCTATAGTGTGAGCTATCCTCGCCACCTGCGCTCTGGATGTCTCCCCTCTCCTGAGCTCGGCGTCTCCGTGCTCTTGCATCATTGCTCATTGCAGAATTTCTTGCATCACTTTCTGACTCGGACCCGCCGTCTATAGATGCTCTTCTTGGTAACGAAGCTCCTAAGCTGCCCCCAAATTGACGGCGGATTGAATTCCACTTCTTTACTACAAGCTCCTTCACTGGCTGCACAAATACAGGATGGGGTTCGGATCTGAGGACTGGCTGTACACGATAATCAGTTTTAGGTGGAAGTGTTGGCCGTACTCCTCGATAGGTTTTAGAGGTATCGATATTTGCATCGTCCGCCGTTGGTGGCGGCACTACTTCTGGTCGATCCCTAGTCATTGAACGTCTTAAGTTGTGCCTTTGACCATCAGCTCCAGACACGTGTAGTGACATCGATGTCTTGCTACAATCAATTTTATGACCATCTCTCAATTTATAACCTATCGAGGTTGGAGCCTTTCCATTGAAGGTGGAACTTCCGCCAAGAAGATAAACCTTTCTGTGGCTTCCAATATAACAATCGTTTGCCGACTGATCTGAGACATGCAAAGCTCTGTGGGCTTTCTGCAACCTATTTCGCCTTCTTACAGGCTCCGAAGTGACGATCAGTGGTGTAGCATTACCACTTGTTCCAGGAGATGATGACGAGTACGTTGATGACCCGTCATATCCACCACAGTCCCATGGTTGTATTGGAGAGGTGCTTCGTGCTTGGTGTCCGAAGCATGGGGAATAACGAAATTTTGTGTGCATATGCAAGGAACTAATCATTCTAGAGTCCGGTAGCTTTGAATCTCCTTTTCTATTGTATGACATTGGTGTTGTAGTTAAAGGGAGAGGCACAAGGTACTCAGGTGCCAAAGTGAAACAAGATCCAAGAAGTTGAACGGCGATCACTTTTGCAAGTTCCTGCACATCGCACGAATCTGCCAGGTTGCTATCGTCCATGGTGGGATAACGCTTTCTTTGGTGCGGTCTCGAGCCATCTGTAATATCTCTCATCCAAGCGCGTGTACTAGCCTCTACCCGGTTCTTTTGTGGCAGGGCTGACATGAAACTACTCTTGAAATCTGGTGACCACCAGAATGGACGACCAGTACTACAAACGTATTGCCATTCATGTACTTCTCTGTTAATGATATTCCAAGATACCTCTTCTCCTTCACTATCGAGATCGGAATCAACCTCATTGTCCCGATTTTCACGAAGTGTCACGAGAGAGCTATTACTTATGGTTGACAAAGATCGACGCTGTGGTTTGGATCGTAGCGTTTGTTTAGTTTCCGCCATATATAGTATTTGACTATTCTCGGATACACTGTCTTGGGATTGCGCTGCGTCCAGAGGATCTGCAAAGGAGACGGATTTCCTGTAGTTCCTTGTAAGAGATGCTCGACGGGCCCGTCGGAAGAAGTCAGAGATCAATGCTGAGCTTGGAGGTAGAGCGGCCTTGCTTGAAAACTCATGCCGCGAGTAAGAAGAGTCATTGTGCCAGCTCATTTCGACGATTTATAGGAATATAGGGATGTAGAAAGACAAATGGTTATAGGTGATGATACTTTACAGGTTTGAATCCGATGACATCGATGATTCTAAAGTAAATAACAGAGTCTATAAAGGAGAATCATAACACTCGGTGAGTCCGAACTTCAGCGTGTCAATATCTGTAAGTATGGAAAGAGCTATGGACGGTGTGTGATGGAGTACCAAATGCACCTAACGTACATTAAAACGGACAGTTCGTATTTCAAAGGTTCAATTCTTAGATTTATTCAACATTAACATTCACATGCGAGTCACATGGCTCAGCTTAAGCTTCCTGCTTGATATCGAAACAACTATTTCACAGGAAGCTCCCAGCAATATCACGTGTGATATTTGACCTTAAGGTTAAGGTTGCCCCACTTAAAAGCATCATGGCAACTCTTGTCAACGTTGCATTCTTGCATTCTTGCATTCAACACCAGCTTCTCTTGCATATGCATAACACAGAAATACATTATAAACGAAGAGTTACAAAGTAAGCCTGTAGGCATACAGTCTAACCATGGGTATCTGTGGCATATGTCGGACAATACCCACAGAGCCATTCTTCAATGAAGATATTAGCAAGTATTTACACACTCACCACCCTTCAGTGAAAAGTCTCGAGGTTTCAACCACAAATGGTTGTCGCATATGTGCCCTCTTTCATAGTGCTATTGCTGCCGCTCCTTGTCGGAGCGAAGGCCACAAAGCTTATTTGAAGGTCGATAGAAAGCTTGGAGTATCAAGTCCTCATCGAAATTTTATTTCCTACCAAGTGGGACGGGATGGACAGTCTTATATGTTCGATGTTGAAACTACGGGTACGACGAATCTTCCTTTTCTTATTGGCTGATTTTCTTCTCCATTGAGAGTTCTCCGCATTTCAATCTCACATATTCCAGACGATTTGTACTCCAGCATTTTGTTTCCCAAAAACCAGAAAAATACCTCTCTCATATCATCATGGATTGGTACCTGTATCCATGAGCATATTAGCTGTAATATAAATTATGATACTCGGTTTTGGCCTCGTCGGCTCGTTGATGTTGGAAAGTACGGCTTACCGCCTCGGCTGGTTGAGACGGCAACAAGCAACGAAGACTATTCGAAGTACCTCGCGCTCACACATTGTTGGGGCAAGGGAATTCCAGATTTTCTAATGACGAAGACTCAAACACTTCAGCGGCGCCTGGTCTCTATTCCATTCAAGGCAATGCCTAGGACATTCCGTGATGCAATCACTGTTACTAGACGGCTTGGATTACAGTATATATGGATTGATTCCCTGTGCATTATTCAAGATTTCTTCCCAAGATTGGCAACAAGAATCCGCTATGGTGGGGAAAATCTATTCTCATGCTTACTGTACGATTGCCGCGGCGGCAGCAAGTAATTGTGAAGAAGGACTGTTTGCATTACATAGCGAGTTACCACTAATCCCTCAAACTCGCAACAAACCTGGCGTTCTGTTTAAATCTCTCTTTCCTGGATGGTATGGTCTTTACAGCAAAAGCACGCTGATTAAAAGGAGTTGGACTCTACAGGAACGGGAACTCTCACCCCGAGTTCTGCACTTCACCAAACATACCTTGCTATTTGAATGCCGAGAAGCTCGCATATCGGATCATAACCATGGATTGGATAGCAACCAATGGGTTTTGAAATCTAGTCTATCACGGTATGTCCTCAACTCAAGTTTACGGTGTCTCGACAAGATCCACGATGCTAGCGTTGCTGCTCCGTATCACGATACAGTAACTGAGAAGTATTATGAACTATGGCGAAAAATGGTGCAGGATTACAACAATCGTCAACTCACACATCGTACGGACAAATTCCCAGCACTTTCTAGTCTTGCTCTCGAATTCGCATACCTCTTAGATGATGAATATCTGGCAGGGTTATGGCGCAAGGACCTTGTGAGAGGTTTGTGTTAGAAATGGTCTTCGAATCTCACGAGAAAACAAAGTGCAGATCATTATGGACCTTCATGGTCTTGGGCCAAAATGAATGTCCCAATAACATACGGACTCATTAGAGAAGACCGAGTTTTTGCATCAAGAATTAAAGGAGGGGAGTTCATACATATACCAGTAGATTCACGATTGGTCGACCCTGAAATCTTACATGTTAGTGTTATTCCGGAGGGTAAAGATCCCCACGGTACTCTCGTATCAGGGAGAATTTATCTCTGGGGACAACTGCTTCGGCTGCAACGATCAAAATTTGGTGATTACTCAATCGACAGCGAATCATTACCAATTACATTTGATCATTTACCTCAACCACCTGTAGACCTTTATCTTCTGAGCTTGGGACGGACAAATGTAGGGCTAGTCCTTCGGATGTTCGAAGAAGGCAGCAGGGAGTATGGTCGAGTAGGTGTTGTTGCTCCTACTGAATGGGGATGGTTCGAAGATATCGAATTCAACACCCTAACTTTAGTATGAGAATTCAAGGAAAGACGTCTATTTATTGTTGTAAATGTTAATTATAATGGCAAACATCAGTGCACGAGCACAGGCAGAGAAGGTCACTTCACAGGATATTCTAGCGGGTGAAGAGAGTGGTAGGCGATGCATCACTGGAGATACAGCAAACATCTACCTGATTAGCAGTACCGATGCTGTCAGAAGAAATATGATCTAGAAGTATCAAGAACTTCCTAGGTTTCTTCTTCAACAAGAGAAAGGAAAACGAAGGACGAGGTATGTTAAAGGCTATAATTGTTGCACAAGAAAACACTTGTGGAATGCCAAGATACTCAATAAAACTGAGACGTCATGATTTCGGGTCGGTCCTCTACCTCAGCTTCTACAGCGAGCGATCAACGAGACCAGAAACCAGAAACCAGAAACCTAAATTTGGCTTCTCGTCAATCCCTCGTCTTCAAACTAAGTTTACTGCAAATAAATCATCAATCCGGCTTACGGGTCTGGCATAAAACCACGCCAATGCATAGAACTGGATGAGCAAATCTACTATGCAATTAGACTTTATGTCTTACAGCTGAAGATCACAGGAAGCTGAAGAAACATTCTTCCAACGAGATGTCACAGGCTTGAGTTTGTATGCGAGAGAGATGTGATGTGTGGTAGGTATAGATGCAGGTGTGGAGATGGGGTTGGATTTTGATTTCAAGTATGTTGGGAAGAAAAGTGTAGATATCGGGGATGTTTTCCTGAAATTGGGATTTTAGGCTAGTGGCACATGGAGGTGTTTATCTTATATGTGGAATAGCGAATATAGAAACCTTGTTATCGTTGTCCATATGATACTAGATTTTACTGGAAATATCATGTCAAGGGTTCAAGAAGGCCAGACTCAGATAAAAATGGAAATGGTTTCTGCTTCAATATTCATGATATGGCTCTTTAGTCATGATGTAGATGACTGTACTGTAATATCTACAGCGGTAAAATACGATGTAATGTATTGATGTTCAGAAGACTATATATGTACGAGAGGAGGAGGCGAGGCGAGGGGAGGCAGAAGAATGTTGGCATAGAATGGGATGAGACAGAATGAATTAAAGGACTCTATTCCTGGAAATAAACATGAATCGAGCTTTGAATACATAATCTGACGCCTGAAGTATTAGTAAATATCCAGCCAAATATCCTAATATTATCATAGATTGACGGTATTTCAAATAAAGTAATTTACAAAGTTACGAAGATCATCAGATCACCAGATTAGAATAGTAAACTATACAATTTAGATTATTAACTTTACTTTCTATAGATATCTCGCAAATTTCGTATATTTCTACGTCAATTTAATGTCGATCGATAGGATAATATCTCGAAATCTAAGATTCATATTCAACACGGCCGATATTCCTTCTCCTTCCTGGCCTAACAGGACCTTGGTGTACTCTGAATATGTGTATCTTTATACTAGCTACCATCGTTCGATCTGACCTGCATTCACATATATTGTCCAAATTTAAGTCCTCGTCTCTCTTGTGTCGAGTTGAGAATTGCAAGATGCGCTAGCTCCCCCAGAATCTCTCCATCTTAATAGTTCTAGGTTTTTACTACGAAGAGCTACCAACAAATCGAATTCCTTGTCATCTATGATCTGCCAGATATTAATTTATAAAAAAGTAAAATCCTATATATCCCGCAATATTCTTCATCATGTATCCTCCGATTAACTATAATGTAAAAGCAAGCAAGCAATCATCATACGCCACGGTATAAAGTTCCCATTTGCAATTCTACATCTCTCCAGCTTCCAAACTTTATATCACACCTCGCATCGCAAGGTTCAGTTCATCTGAAGATCCCCAGCATACCAAGGGCCAAGAAGGGCATAAATCCGATATATTACTACAAGGAACCTAGTTCAACATATCATTTGATGATCTGAACCAATACCTACGAAATACCCAGGTAAATTAAATGAAGTAGGTAAATCATATTAAATAACTTCACCACAGTAGCCCCAACCTAATTCTTAAACAAAGTGGTATATATAGTATATTACCAGCATTCAACATTCGATTCTTGCAATATAGAAATCTAAAGTTTGTCTGGATTATTCTAGAATAGTTCTAGAATCCAGATGGCGGATCTTCCAATCCCTGCTCTTGACTTTGTTCAGATATGTTGTAGTAGTAGTGATACAGTAGGAGATTCTCCATCATCCATAATGTGTTTATTAGGTATGCATCCAAGCCCAAACTATAAAATCAGAAGTGGTCTTACGAGGGAACACCGATGCGTAACTTCGTAATCAGCGCCAGTACAATCTTCCCTGGCAAACTTAGCTAAGTGACTCAACTAATGGTGCGGATGGTAATGAGGGTTTCTTCCGCAACTACACCAGTATGTGTACGTACGACCGACTGTGATTGATTGAAACTAAGAATTGGGGGCTTAAGTTGAGCCTCAAGAGCTTATGAGGCTGGCCTAGAGCAGGATAGGCCTGGGGGTAGGCCGAGTAAAGGAATTTTCGAAGCTTGGTAGGGTATAGGTACGCTGAACGGACTGTTTTTGAGTAGCGTGGCTCGCTGTTTTATTCCCTTTTGGGGGAGGGGCGGTATCTTGTTCATGTTGTGTCATTTTTGAGCGGTCTGCTTATGTTTGTCCATTCAGTTCGGTATGCTTACTGGTATGATAGTATTTGTTTAAATGATCGAGATATTTTGTTTCTATGTGCTATCAATTTTCAGATTCACTCTTAACGAAACTCCCAAAAATTTAACCGACAAAGAATGAAGGGGCCTAAGAAAAAGCCATCCTATGCGCATAGCCTCACTCAAATAATCAAATTATCGAATGAAAATCAAATCAACAAATAATTAAATAATCAAAATCCAAACCCTCCACGCAAGCCTATCCACTCTTCCCCCATCAAGGCGTTTCCATAGTTTCTTGGCACTAAATCCTCGTATCTTGAGTGGATATGTTCAGCCGTCAAAGTTTAAGCATGTTTTTAGTTGAGAAAATAGATTGTCGATCCGGGTCGGCTCTAGTTTTTTTTCTAAAGAAGGCAAAAGAATGAATATATATGAATGAATGAACCAATCGCACAGTGTTTACAGCAGAATGTGGAGATTCAGAAGGGACCCCGGGAGTAAGCAAGCGTGGCAAGCAAGGAAACGGAGATTGCCATTCTCTGGTATGTTGATTGTTTTACTCTAGGCATTAGGATTTTCGTGAGAATGAGGAATTCTCTTTTGTTTCTACTTTGCTTCATGGTGCAATCTTGTTTTGAAAGTAAGTCAATTGGTTAGTTGAGGGTAAATGGCGAAAAACAACCTTGGATGCGTTTTAACCTCGTTATAAACATTATATCAGCAGACTCGATAACTTAAATATAAAAGCATCCAAACTCTCCCCGTGCAATTCGTCATTTCATATCCCACTAGCTGATACCAAGACTCAACTCATACCAAGACCTGCCACCAAACATTCAAAACCCGGCCCAGAAACCTCTCTCTCGTACAATCAAAGTAATACTCCTCTAATTCCTAGGCACATACCAATACCACAATGCGAAATACGACACACATTAAGGAAAAAATTAAACATTTAACAGACCAACTGTTAAACATGTCCACAAATCCACATAAGTCTGCTTCTGCCTCTCTGCCTCTGCCAATCTCCATGCGTAGAAGTCTCTTTTAAACATTCCGGTTCCATTATTCCACCAAGCACCCAAGTCCTTCTTTTCCACGCTATAGGCCACATCTGTATGATTCGATGAAACCTTTTCACTCAAGAGCAAGACCAAGGAGGATAGTACAGTAATGCCAAGCAACGCAGTGGCACATGAAAAAATTTAAGGTTAATTTTACTCGAATCAAGGGGAGGGGCTAAACTTTAACTTTAATTTATTTTCTTTGGTTTTTCTTGTTTATTGATTATTTTTGTCATTTTTCGTTCTTCCTCCTTGTGATTTTCTTGGTGGAGAGAAGATTTTCATATCCGAGATGGTTGGATTAAGAATTTGGGAAAATTCTATTCGCCTAGCATGAGATTACCTTTTCGGGATATACATCCACTTGCGTCTTTGTGCATATGACATTTGGCTTCTAAGTTTACTATTACTGTGTATGCATGAGTGTATCGAATGTAATATTGAATGGAGTCTCGTCTCTCAACGGGAGGGGAGGGAAAGAGTTCGAAGAGAAGAGGAATGTGAATATGGGCTCTTCACTGATGGATAATGCATGCAGTAAACATGGGTTGAGGTTGTACTGTTCAAATACCAAATACACAATAATCAAACACTCATAACCAATCCGATTCCGATTTCCGATTCCCCGGCAGCACGAGGAGGGCGTCACTTAACTAAGTTGTTCAAGAGGAAAGATAACGCGATGACTTGACTTGTTGGACCTGAGCTTATTTGCGACTCCTCTTTTTTGGTTTCATTCTTACTTCATGGGTTTTTGTGTGGTACTGTTGTGTTAGGGTTGGGTTCGGATGGATACATACATATTACCCCGTCCACTTGTATGCTTATAGATTGAAAAAGGTAGGGCCGGTGAGAGGATATGGATGCATGGGACAGGAAGGACTAAGGGATGATAAGAGTAAGGCTTAGGACAGGAGGCCGAATGAATATAGAGATCCGTTGGCTGTTATTAAATTGAGTGTATGCCAAGATTACACAGAACGGCATCGATGGATGATGGATGATGGATAAGTCTGAGCATCTTGATGGGGTAATGATATAGTATCTCAGCCTCCATTATAAACGCAATGGTGGCATGATATGCTAACCTTTGGGATGATATACTTACTATTGACTATTTGTAGGCTGCGATACTCGTGCAGTGTATTTTGTCTTTACCCTCTGGGTTTATTACTTATAACCCACCGCCGCCGGATATTTATTGTCATCACTAGTCTAATTATTAACCATGACTAATCTCTCTCTTCTACCTCCCCTCAGCACGCACATATCGCCAACAGCCACCCACTCCATAGTCCGTCAAGAGCTAGTCAGCAATCCATTATATATATATATATATATTACTTCCATCCCGTCAAAGTAAGAATAAGCGATCAAGCAAAAACGCCCATATCCAGTAAATCCGATTCGATCGTTCGCCCTCCCTCAATTTTCCTACCGTACTTCATATCCGAAATACTTCAAATCCCAAGATTGGGGTCTAAAGTGGAGACGGACGTCAGGCTGTCATACCATACCTATTGATATATGCCCAGAGTTCCTTCGTACCTTCGTACCGACCCACGAATGATATTTCCAGGCTTCAAAGTTCGGTGAATCGGAGTGTAGAGTTAGGGTTGTAGGTAGTTTTGTAGGTAAGCTAAGCCATTGGAACTCCTTGGCGTCAGCATTGTAGGTTGTACGATGACTGGAATACTGCGAGTGACGAATGACGAAAGATATAGAGCGAGAGATTGTTTATATGTCTATTGTTTACTTACAACTAGATGTTTATTCGCGGCGGTGCATCGAGAGGAATACGGGAAGAGGAAGTTACGATCCGACATTCGCTTCATTTGTCTTATCTGGCGCCACGCCATCATCTGTAGGGAGAGAGAAGGTTAAATTGACGAGATGTAGATGGCACTGTATGTGTTTACATCTATGAACGGCTAGACATGGTATGATATGAAATGATGTGATATGGTGTGAATGGTATACGATCTCTCTGAGACTGTTATCTTATCTTATCCCCATATATGCACTCACCTACACTTCCCCTAAGCAATCGTTAGTTTTTTTGCGGGTTAGACACGTAATGATTTGCCGTTTGTTCAAGGGGCATGGGGGGGGGGGGTTTCACTCGCTCAGTCACGCATACAGTGTTGCACACTCACTCATCACACCATCAAATAAAACTTCCTCCCCATTGCAACGCCTAATTAATAAGTATCTCTCCTCCATCAGAAAATGTCAAACCTGTACAGATAAAGAACCAAACCCTAATCTGATACTACCTAGGTATCTACCTACTACTTACTCTACACCCCTCCACCTATCTAACAGACTAACCCTCACGCTCATCCCTCATGAAATCATCATACTTTAGGCACGCATCCCCAAACCCCAAGAAGCATAACATAATTAGTGACACAGAATCATATTACTGTATTAGACACTTGGCCATTCGCATCATCCATCCATTCATCAGCAACCAAATAACCTTAAACTCAAACCTAAAATCTCTCCTCCCTGTCTCTTGGCGTAAACTGTCCGGTGCTTGG
Source organism: Monilinia fructigena (assembly GCA_003260565.1). Taxonomy (NCBI): domain Eukaryota; kingdom Fungi; phylum Ascomycota; class Leotiomycetes; order Helotiales; family Sclerotiniaceae; genus Monilinia; species Monilinia fructigena. Next base: position 414,525 of record QKRW01000027.1, read on the forward strand.
CCCCAGGTATCTCATCTATCTATCTACCTAGGCAGTGCTGTGGTAGTACTGTAGGCATAGGTAAATTTGAGTCTGCGCGCATGAAAAGCTCAAGGTTCTTAAGAGGAGAAAAGTTTGTACTGAATCGAAAGCATCGAGAGCATCGGAAGCACCGAATGAATGGAATGCTATTCATCGAAGTACACATAATCTTTTTCTCTTACGAGTATACTTTCATAGTGTCTACTAGGTAGACAGGTGAGTTCATATTACAGTATACAGTTTATAATAGATAGTTAAATGGTTAGGTAGGCGCAGTATTTCCAGTATCTGCCCAAATACCTCGGTCTACATCGTATACACATAATACCCCATAAGAAATACGAGGTATCTTCTCGTAATCTGCATCCTTCTAGCATTCCAAACAGGCAGCCAAAATCCATCCAAATCCGCATCCAAACCAGAAATGAGAAAGAATCCAGAAATCAGAGACCAAACAATCATCCAAATCCAAATTTCAAACTCCTGTTAACTCCCCAATTGGAGAGATCCGTACCTTCGATGCTACAGTAAAAAGTGCTAAACGTTATAAAACAAGCTTAATTCGCTCGACTCACAGTGCCACTTAATATAGATTGCGCTATACGTAACTATGCTACGCACTACGTAGACTACTCACAGCCCCTCCCCTGATCTCAAATCCTCGTCACGCCCCGATAATCCTCTTTTGGGAATCCGCCCTTAGTTCCAAGTTGGGGGTGGTTTTTGAAAAAACCCTGAAGACCATTGTGGAAGTTGTTGAAGACTTTCGGATACTGTGGTGATGAATAACGGTTGATGGTAGGTGGTTAATCCGGGAAGACGCGTCAGCTGGGTTGTGTTGATGAATGGGGGTGGATGGTCGATGGAAGATGGTGAATGGTGGGCGCAGTGGATTGAGCGACAGAGTCATATATGGTGAGTGCCGGAGACACGTTGAGGGAGTGGGTGAGTGGGTGAGTGGGTGCCACAAATCCCTCTTCATGTGCATGTTCATATACATAGATGGCTATAGTCTCGGGACTTGAGAGCTGAGATATGTAGGGTAATGGCAAGAGGGAGGATTACGAACGACAGAGTACCAGTAGAGAAATATGGATCGCGAAAGGGGGAGGAAATGGAAAAGTCAAAGGAAAGATTGGCGAGGATGGAGTGGGGGAGGGGTGGAGTGGAGTGAGGTGGGTATGAATGGAATCAGGAAGGAGAGAGGAGGAAAATGGGGGGGGGTGCGAGGTGTAGATTTATATTTCTAAGAATCATACAGTAGATAAGTAGGTGAAAACCATGAGCCGTGTATAAAAAGCCGAGACTACTCACACCATTCTTCAAGGTATAACGATAATATATCGGGCAGATAGTCACTCTTCAAACCAAACTCTGGGGGGCACAATCGCTTTCATAGGTAGGAAATACATCATCAAGCTGTGCTGTGCCGCAAAGCCCCGGTATCGGTAAGGTTACTCTAAGGACTCAGAGCCTCGGGGCAAGCTTTAAGCTTTATTCCAAGTCAGTCATTATTGTTAAGTCGACGTATTTCATTACCGTATCTCGTGCAAAAGTGGGACTAGTAACTAGAGCTCCGCTTTGATTGCGGAATTCGTCTTGTGTATGTTCTGCTTTAGAGTTGAGATGTGAATCAGTAGTGATGGCCGGGTGGGAGTTCGGAGTTTGAATGTAGAAGGTAGGAAGTTGGGTGCTAGAGATAGAAGGTAGAAAGTTAGAGGTTAGATGTAGAAAGAGATGGATGGAAGGGGATTTTGGGTGAGAGATTTGGGGAATGGATGCTGGTCCACTGTAAAGGTCGGCTTTAGGAGACTTTGACATATGGATATGGATATGAAATATACACAAGAAACCCGAACATGAAACTCAGAGACATCATCTCAGCACCAAGACAGGGAGACGAGATGAAGTGAGAATCCTTTACTAATACAGCGGCTATTCAGCAGTACATACAGAGTGGAAGTAATGACAAGATGTTGGGGGCGCGTTGAATGGCAGAAGGATGGGCAAACTATACCCATATGCTCGAGTGAGAGCCAATTGATGCGGATTGCATATACACTCCTATATGTAAGATTTGTGATAGCGGCTGTGTTAATCCTGGATAGGTTGTTTGGTGTCATGGTTGTACACAGTACAAAGCACAAAAATTACAATATAGAATTAGAATGTACCGCTCTAGTCACGATGATGATTCTGATGTGTTACCTGTGTGCATTTTAGATATCGATTGGCATTATTAGGTAATGAATATCTCCATAATAGTATACACAAATGTGACGAATTGTGAAAGAATCAAAGACCCCAAATGACCGCACCGTCCGTTCAAAAAAAGATCTCAAACGGTTACATTGCTTTCAGGTGTAACTTGGTTACTCTGTACAAGAAGCCAAAGGCCTCATTTCCCCTTGCTCGTCCACCTCCGCGGCTGTTTCTCGTGTCTGCAATGTAAAGCTACATATAAAATATGCGATGCGGATCGTGTTGTGTCGTAAAAATGTTACCGACCGTTTGGATCAAATTTGAGCCTGCCTTGTTTTAGTCGCTCGCTCGCTCGCGAGAAAGGGAGGAGTTAGAACAGGATACTTTTAGAATGCTGACATGCATGCGTTTGTAATGGACTTACAAATTAGGGGCCAGGAAGAGGTGCCGGTGATCATAAGGTTACTTGAAGGCTTTGTTTTATTTGATTTTGTATTGTGTTCTTACTTGGCCGGTAGATTACTGTTTGATGTGCTGACTGCGCCGGGCAATTGATGTGCATTGAGATGAGACTTGGCCCCGAGGACGGGATGCGGATGGAGCAAACATTTGGTGGGTGTCCTTGTGATTTGACACTTTTGTTGGGTTTTGTGTTCAATGAACGGCTAAGCCAAGAGAATAAAGGCTAACGAACCCGTTGATCAGCGTAGCAGTGTGTCAGTACGCGGTGAATGTTGTAGCGACATGGGATGGAAAATCTTCAAGTTGGTGATGTGATGTTTCCGAAACGCCATCGCAAAGGATGAGTGGCTATGAAGCAATGATTGCCACGATACCTCCGTACATACATTAGTTTTCTTTTTTGTTATTTTAGAGTATACTCGGTCAGGCTTCAGCCCCCTTTCAATTGCCGGATCTGGAGAGCCTTGAAGAAATACAAGCATTTCAATTGCCTCGCATATGCTACCCTTTTGATCCTCTCCGTTTGATGGATGATATTCACATCATACATGATATAGCAAACAGTTGGACCAACAGTCGTAGTCGGGCAATCAATCGTCGGAGACTAATGGGCCCCTTCTGCAAATCCGTAGGCGATGAAATAAGCTCATTCTTATAATCCATGCAAAAGTAGGGGTTCTCTCCGTCAATCCTAATTCGAAAGCTCTTTTTGAATCCACTAAGCTTACGAATCTAGGACCTTCATCATTTACCCTGGTTACAAAGTTTAGAGTGAGAACGGATGTTTGGTCTATCAGTCCCCTGGTTGAAAAGAACAGTATTTAAGGAGTGTTTGTTTGTAGATAGATACCTACTTGATGATGTGATGCTGTCACGAAATTGTCTTCATGTCGCGTTATGTCTATTTACTTTCCAACCAGTACAGATGATCGGACATTTTCCTATCGTCCGCATAATCCTTTTATATTATACTATCTGAATCTATATCTAGAGTTGAGGGGATGATATCAGATCAAAGTTTAGCTATTCTCGGCGCTCTACCATAGAAGCTCATTAGGTTTCTTAGAAGACGAGTTTATCTCGAATAAACATTAGAATTAGGAGGTTACGAATGCCGTTAAGCCTTGTTGAGGTAGATATCCAAATACTTAAGGCTTTATTGCTTATTTTATAACAAGGGGTAAGGAAAATTTAAAGTAGCAAAGCTTAAGGCAGATCGATCTCCACACACGTTTTTTTTGCCCACGAGTCCTCTTGAGAAGGATACCGGGCATCAGTAAGACATTCAGTTAGTATGCCAAGAAATTCTATTATCACTTCCAAGGTAGTAAAGGAAGTCAAATGAAGTTCTCTCTTTTTCATTATTTGTAATTGGCACGAGGAAATCATAAGTTATCCTAATTTATGAATAAGATTCGAGCATCAAGTTTCAACAACAACCTAGGAGTCTAGAAGTCTAGGGTCTAGGGTCTAGGGCCAAATGAAGGGGTAGTTCGGGGGAAGAATTTCGGATTCGGTAGTTCGTTGTTTCTAATCAATGTAGACACGTTTTGTCTTTGATATACAGTATATTCTCGAAACAACCAACCTCCAGACAATAATACAGTACAGTATGTATGTATGTACATGTGTACCTATAAATTACTTTACTTGGTATTGCCAAGGTTCAGCCGACAAGAAAGAATACGAGTACGTGCAATACCAAAGGAGAACATCTAACAGAACCACTTGTGCAGCCATGAAGTACCAACAAGCACCAACAAGCTTTAGATAGGCGAGGGAACATAATAGGGAGAAGAATGTCTCAAAGGAGGAATAATCTTTTGGATGTGATATAAAATCCGTCTATACTTAAAATAGTAATATAATCTTGTATGGTACTACCTAGAGTATCCATATATATTTTCACCTATACAGTTAGCTTTTGGGGATGAAGCCAACCCACATCAACAAGGCAGGACTTTTTATACCCTGCGAACCAAAAAAAAGTCCGCGTACCAATTATCATGCTCGTAGCGCAATATTGCTGCAAGTGGTTTAGACTTGAAATTCAAATGAACGTTTGAGGTTGGAATTAGATATGTAACTTCATTCGGTCGATATTTTAGACAAGGCTTTACAGTAAACCTAATCTAAGATTTCACCAACCAACCGAGGAAACTTCTTTTTATACTTATGGAGTCTGTTGGGAATAAGTTGCTTGTTAGTATTGTTCTTATATTAGTCATAATGTTATTAATGCTAGGTATACTCGAGTGTTCACCCATCAGTACATTTGAAGCCTTTCTTATTAGTCGTTCAGCTATTTAGCTACTTGGTATCTTTTTCTACCCCGAGACTCTAAAAGAAAGCAGCATCCCAACTATCCCATTCATGTTATATTTTGAGAGTATTGGCATTCTTGTCGTTTCCCACCTTGTCCTTTTTCTTATCCTTCTCCTCCTCCACGTCCCCGTCCACTCATCTGATCTTTGACCAAAAGACTAAAGACTAAAAGACCAAAAGACTAAGAGACTAAGAGACTAAGAGACCAAGAGATTAAGAGACTAAGAGACTAAAACCCTATATCACTGCTTTCTATCAAGCGCACTTTTGTCTTTTTAGATTTTTGATTTCGAACTAGCTTGAGGGTTACGCTTGATCATCAAACTCAAATTTGACAATTAGATCATACATAAACACCTAGAAGGCCCCAACCCCTTGAAGATAAACTCCACCTTAGACAACGGTCTATCAATTTATGCCGGTATACTCTTCATACTTTTCATATCACGGTACTCCATATTTTCGATCAAAACAAAACCACAGGACTGGTACGGTCTCGAGAGGAAAGATAGAAAAACTTGTTTCTTTCCTCTATTCATACCTCCTCCTATAAGTCTTATTCTATATCAATACATTGCCACAACGAGAGAAGAACAAGAAGGAGAGTAGGGACATCACTAAAGGATTAATCCTTTCCATATATTGTCAGCTCCACTCGAATAGTTACATCAGCTTTCCATACCGACGCCTCGAAACGAACGCATTCCCATCTGAAATGAAGAGATAGCTGCTCTATACACATATTAGGTATGTCAACATAACACGATTCTCTTATTTATATCTTTTACATTTCTCAATTTCCCTTCACCCCTCTCCCCTTTCTGTTCTTTCCCGCCACTTGGGAAATATTCGAGAAAGGTGTCGAGTGGAAGAAGATATTGTAGGTAGTGAGTGGTACCTACATTCATTGATGTTGTGAACCTTCACCCATTTTAATTCCATCCCACTCTCCCTCCCACTCTTCCACTCTTCCACTCACCCACTCTTCCTCTTTCCCTCTCTCCCTCTCTCCCGCTCTCCCGTCTTCATTTCCTCTCCCGCAATTCGGCAAAAAGAGAAAAGAAGACAACAGCAACAAGCAAAGACAAACACCAGTTCCAGTTGCGTCATGGAGCACGATTCAAAGTCTTTCTCATAAAAGCCATAATACAAATTCACTGTCCTTCACTTCAATCCTCAAATGTTTAATATATTTTACCCCAAAACATTCCTTTATCTCTTCCCTTTCTCGAAGACTTCTTATTTTCCTAATAAAGAGGGAGAGGGAGAGAGAAGCAACTACACCCATCGCCAAAAACAATAATGTCTCATCTCATCTCATCTCATATATCCAAACACAAGATTCAATGCGCTAAATGCGACTGAGTCGTATACTTTCAAGATTCACTTATACAAAAACGGTTTTTCTATCGTACTATCTACCAACTTATTATTTTTGTTTCTATTTACGTCAAGAACCGTTTCATATCTGAATTGATATTTCTTGGGTTTTACTTAAGAGACAAGAAAAGGAAAAGCTCAAAACTCGAGCCGAAATCAATTCTACAATTGGAAATTCTTCTCCATTAAGCCTAACTTTAACTGGCTTTGAGTCGGGAGTTCATAAATCTATCTACTGCATTCCATTTGCTATTTTCTATCTTTTGTTCTCTATTCCATATTCTCTCCTCTCTACTCTCTCTACTCTCTCTACTCTCTCTACTCTCTCTACTCTCTCTACTCTCTCTCCTCTCTCTCCTCTCTCTACTCTCTCTCCTCTCTCTCCTCTCTCCTCTCTCCTCTCTCCTCTCTCTCCCCATCTTTATTCTTAAAAAGAAGGAATACGCGCATATTATGTGAAAGCGTTAGTTTATGCTTTTGTCACCTTGTGCTTCAAATCGTCTGATCATCTTCGCGCGTCGACTTCCGTCTTGTATTTCTTGAGTGGGACAAGAATATTCGAATATATTTGGCTAACAATTCTTTCTGAAGCGAAGAGAAGATCTTTACATTTAAATATCTCACATATATCGATAATCTCGACAAAACCCTTTACTTTCCTCAAAAGTCCATCCCTCTACCAATATCAAGGTTTATCTCAATTCCATCTCCACTTTGATTCTAAAACATCAAAAAAAAACGTTGACCCGCCGACTTTCCACCCGCACAAGCTTCCATTTTTGACGTCGGAGAATTTGCCAAGAAATCCAGCCGCGTAACTTCAATCAAGGATAGAAACACAAGAGAAGACAACTTCAACATACAAGAAAGCAATTGATTTCAAATTGAATCAACAAGGAGAGAATTGAATAAAGAAAGCTTGGAAAGATCGAGAGGGATTATTCGCATTTGATTTGAGATTTGAAATACTACTGCCTCTTAGGAGTTCGTCTCATCGCATTTTGTCTTGCGCAATCATACTTCCATCGCGACTCAATTCATTCACCCCATACACATCACAATGGATACTTACCACGGTCATGTACGCACTCCTGCGGATGCGATTAAGTTGTTCGAAGCTTGTCGACTGGGTATATTACCTCGAGTACAAAGAAGACTATCGGAGAAGGAGAGACAATCAATAAAATCTGGATCAGTATTTGTTTGGGACGAGAGAGAAGCAGGAATGCGAAGGTGGACTGATGGAAAATCATGGAGCGCAAGCAGAGTTTCTGGCAGCTTTTTAACATATCGTGAAATGGAGGGAAAGAGGGGAGGAGGTCAATTCGTACCTCCACCAGCTCGAAGGATGGCAGGGAAAACGCAAGATAGTGGCAAGGGTAGTGACGAGGATCAAGATATGGATGGAGATGGACCAGATGGGTACAGATACAAACCTGATGGTTTAATGAAGCAATCCTTCAGTATCACAACTTCGACCGGACAACATCTTCATTTAATCAGCTATTACTCTCGGCCTCATCCAAACGCCCCCGAGCTTTTACAACCTTCAAGCGATCCCGCACTTCGACATGTTGTCCCTATCAAAGGGATGTATCCAGAATCAACGGTTCACGAAGCTCAAGGTCCGGCAGTCACTCGAACTCCTATGCAACAAGGCCCTTATATGCAACAACCACATCCGCATATGCATCAATCGCAGCATCGCGTTTCATATGGATATCCCTCAGGTTATGGACCTTGGCCACCATCCCCAGCATCTACTCCTCCTTATCCTCACCATCAACAAATGTATACATCGCAGCTTCCTCCACCCCCACCTGGATCAATACATCCTTCACCATACCAAATTCAATCAGGACCTCCACATACATCACCATACCAATCTCATCAGTATAGCCCCCATAACCGCCCAATGTCACAAGGCCCACCACCCCCAGCAACCTATGACCGACCTCCACCATCACTCTCAAATTCCTCGTTGCCGCCTCCACCTCCACCCAGCTATCAAATGGTGCCCCACCACAAATGCACCCAGCCTATCAGCCCCACACCAGCCCTCGTGATGAGCATTTAGCCAGGGTTCAGGCAGAGCAACAAGCACAGATGGCTCAAAGAGCCTTGCAAACTGGAATGATTGATCCAAGGTTATCTCAAGCAGCACCACTTCCACCGGTCAAAATGCATACAAATGGTACCAATGGCGTTCAAAGAACAACTACACCACCAAGACAAACTAGCATTTCTCCAGCTCATACACCAAAGAGCTCTATTGACCAACCAATCATTTCTCCCAATGGAACTCCAAATGGCAACGGTAAATTTGAAGCTCAAACAATTCCATCCATCTCAAGTCTTGTACACGCTTCAGATTCTGTATCTGTTATGGCGGATAACAAGTCAAATAGCAGCAATAACTCAAGAGCCGGATCTAACAGCCCAAGACAAAATGATCTTACTGAAGCCAAGTTAGAAGAGGAAAAGAAAGCATCAGATATTCCGCATGGTAAGCTAAGCATTGGAATCTCGACTGGAGACGAAGATGCAAGAGCCATCAGGGTATTGGATCGAAAATTCATGATTTAGACGGAGAGGGAAATATGATTGAATTGAGGGGTCAGGCGTGCAAAAATATGGTACGAAAGATCATGGGATTAGGGGAAAGGAGTTAGCTACGAAGGAGGGGAGTTTTGCTTTACGGAATGATATCCCATACTTTCGTTTTTTACAAGTTAAAGTTTTCATATCTTCATTGTACAAGTTTAGTTTTTGATCACCGAGCAGAGCAGAGCGGCATTCTCGTTTGAGCAGGTGGTTAGTGATTCATATTACATTGCATTGCGATGGAGTTTTTGTATTTCTTTTGCCATTTCTTCGTTGGGGGTGGGATTGCACGCACAAGGCAGATGGAAGTAGGAGGTAGGATGGGTGGGGTTATCTCCTTTCCTGTTCTACATGCAGGAAGGAAACGGAAACGGATTTACACTAGTGCTTGCATGATAAGAGATGAAAACTCGTTACAGAAATATGCTTTCAAAGTCGCTTTCAGAGATACCAGATCGGATTAGATCAATGCAGTCAGTCAATTAGTGAGGGGGCGTAGGGGAAGAGCTTAACTTGAGGGCGAGGTCATAGAGCAGGAGAAAGTCAAGATGCTGAAGCAAATTCAAAGAAAATTAAACTCATATCATATCATGTGACATCCATATCCTATCCTGAAGTGCGTGAAGAAAATTTTATCCAAGTAGTCAGTTCGTGTAAGATGTTTCTTTCATGGCGGCAAGGAAATATCGCGATAAGGAAACTTTGATAGACTTCCTTTTCAAGATTGGCCCCGATACAGTGGTTTGCTTCGCTTCATAATATTGTTTTTGGGGGATTTTTTGGCCTGCTTGCTGGCTGGCTTGTTTTACTATGTATGGTTTGTTCCCCTTCGCATTCTTGCTAGGATGGGATGGGGGATGGGCTTGCAATTGCGGACAGGGATAGAGATAGAGATAGGGATAAGGGTTGGGATATGGGAGGAACAGGAACAAGAAGATGAAAAAGGTTGCGGCGGGGAGTGAAGGGTTTTGGTGTGGGGTTTGAATGGATGGTTTCGGTTGGCGCTTTGGGGTGTTGATGGTATTTTGAGTTTTGGGTTTTGGGTTTTGGGTCTTGAGTTTTGGTTGCTTTTTACAGTATAGAGTACAGAGTGTTCATATGATGTGGGTAGGGGGAGGGTTAGAGGAGGGGGGGGATGGAGCGATGGAGGGGAAGGGGGAGGGGTCAATGGGTGGGTGTAGGGGGGTGGGGAGCACAGATATTTAATTTTCTTGGGGGGGAATTGAGAAAAGCATAAGAGAATAAATAATAATGAGTAAAAAATAATAAATAAAATGAGATAAAATGAGATAAAATGAAATGAAACACAATGAGAATCAATTAAGTAAATGGGCTACCGGGCTAGCGAGTTAATGAGTTAGGGCTAAAGTCAAGAATCGGATGAAGAATCGGTGATGGAGAATCGGAGATTGGGATGGGTTGGGATGGAAGAAGGGAGGTAGAGAAGCTGAAGCTCTCAATTTCTTTTTACACAGGGGGCTACTTTATAACGTTCGATGTTTCATGTTTGGTGCAGTAAGTAAGTCATGTTGGGGGTGTGATTATGTGTATGGAAGTATATTTTTTTGATACGAAGATGTGGAGTGAAGTGATGGATGGGATTGTAGGATGAGGTAGGGTGGAGGAGGTTCTCTTTTCTGCTCTTCTTTACTCTACTTTGCTCTTCTACCGGATCGTTGACCGAGCATCTATTTGATATGTTTATTGATGTGATTGCAATGTATTTATCGGATCTATTTACTGAGTGAGGATGGGATGAGATGAGGTAGGTAATTCCCACCTCAAATCCGGAGTCTACATATATCAAAACCGTAGGGTCAAGTATGAGTAGATTGCGGCGCGCGAAGATACATGATCAGTATCTCTGCTCGTTGAACTCTAGATGTTCTCTTTGGGTCTTCGGGTGCAACATAAAGAACATCAATATCAATAACACCACACTAGCAAGCCCAGCCTCAATCCACCAGGTCCATGTAGAAGTCTGGATTTGAACTTTGTCCGTTATCTACGCTGATGATACATTACATCGCATATCGTATCATATTCGATATAATCCCCTATCTAATACCCAGCCATCACAGTCGAGATACCTCCTAAATACTACTCTAGCGATGACCTTAAAAGTACATCTGCATATCCACTCCACAAAAGCAACCCAATGGATGAGCCGAGCGAGCTGGTTCTCCACCACAAGGTGCATCTCGGGTACGGGTAGGTTAGGTCGCGCGGTACTTAGGAACGGATAGATTACGTCCAGTCCGCAGCTGCCCGTTGCGGATTAATATTAACATTAACTTAACGTACGACTGTTTATTTCCAGCTAAGGCCCCGGGAGGGGTAGTGTGCTGGAGTATATGGCACTTTGTCCAAAATTGACAGAGGAAGGAGTTGGTATTAAGTTAGATATTTCATACGTACGATGTATGTATGGAGAAGAAGTGAAGGATTGTTATATATAGATCGTATCTGTACTCTTACCAGAAATTGGCATGCTTGATAAATCTAGCCAAGCTATTCTCCAGAGCAGAAAGAGAGGTAGAAAGAGGTGATATTATGAGACATGGTAGTATGGGAAGAAGCAAGCAAGCGAGTATGTGAGCAAAGATGCTAATCGGAAAGGGGTGGAGTGAATGGGTAGCTGTGAAAAGATGCAAGGATGAGGCGCGTCTAAAGTTGACCCCAGTAAGAAGTCCAAAATAATAGATTGAGGGAAAAAAATCTTGTATCAAAAACCTTACCACTTTCTCCCACGCCGTGCTGCAATCCTGCAATCCTGCAACGCGTGTAACTCGTGCAACTAGGTAGATATCTACCTTCCAGAATGCCTGTAATGGGATATGCGAATGAAGACGCGAGGTGAAGAAAGGTACTGGATAACGTTTGGGTGATAACCAAAGACAAGGGCAATGCATAAGGTGTGGCTTGAGGTAGCACCGGGGGCTCTTCTGGAGGGGCTGTCAGGGAATAAAGTAACAATGAATTTAAATAAAAGCATAGTCAGATCAGACGATGTGACGAATAGCATTCTTTTATTTTCGAAATAATGACTGCATTTGTAGATTTTTTTTGGGAGAAATACAATGATTATTTGGGGCGATAAATACGGAGACTTGCGTGCAAAAACAAGCATGAACATGATAAATGAATGGGCTTTCCTTCCAACGCCCAACTTAGGGTTGAAGTCAAGACATGTAGGTTCGTGGCGCTTAATGTCTTAGCTAAATCAAAAGCAAAGCACAGCGCCGGCCTACCTGCCTACTGCCTACTACACAGCTACATAGCTTAAGAGGCACAGCAACTCAAGTTGTTGCATCTCGGTCAAGTTTACCTAAATCAATCGCTTGGAAATCACCTCCTACTGTTTTAGACTGCGCTTCCGCGCTTGTACGAGGCTGGCGGGTAAATAGTGAAAATTTTGTTGCGTTTCATTCTATCAAGGTTTGCTGGATATCACGAATCATCCATAATCGACTAACGGTTGGTAAATCTTCCGCTCATTCCAAATTGTCATCACATCTGATATATCTAATGAAAGATCTTCTTACTTCTCAAAGGTTGACTGCCTATAGGAAGTTATCCTATTCCCTGCATTGTTGGTGTTGTTCATTCAGATATCTTAGTCTTCGCGATTGGACCATAATTTTCACCTCACATACCGGCGTTACATTTGTTGGTGATTGTTGAGGCTAAAGCATTCTATATTTAGTGGTTTAATATCTTGCATATGAGAAAGTTTGATGGATGATTAATTTTACGTCGGATGAGGTTTCTTAATGTGATCATGTATCAGGTGTCGTACATAATCACCAAACGTTGTGCTTTATGTAGTGCAACGCAGTCCAACCAAACTTCTTTACACCCTCATTAATACGCCAAGGCATTCAAGAATCCGGGATGTTGAAAAGTTTAACAGAAAAATGGACAAAAATATTATAATCATGAATAAATATTAGAAGTTTGAGAAATCCCTAAACACTTTCCCCCAAATCAGGTTGGGGTCGAAGGCTACCCGAGAAGGAGGAATCAAGTCGATCTGCCCTCCCGCTCTATCAAGTATAAATTTAAACTTGAAACAAACCTTTGTACTTAGCTGGCAGACGTCAAACGGATAGGTACTTTGCCTCGAAGTAAGAACCTTATTTTGCATTTTTTTTATATTTTACTTATCATATTCTATTTGTTTATAATCATGAATTGCTTTTCTGGGTCTACTGAGAGCTTAACCTGGGAAGCAGGAGTATTCCAATAAAAATGAGGCTGGAATGAGAAAAAAGGCTGCTGAAGGTTCGTATATGCACCAAAGGAGTGTTGTATTTGGAGGCAAAAGTTTGAAGTTGTGGTTTCAGTAAATATGAGGCTGATTTCTGGATGAAGAGAAAACTCTGTATCTTAAAATCTTTGTCATTCCCCATGGAAAGATCTGTGATGAAGATAGTGATCGTTGGTCGGTTGGAGGCTGAGCTGTGGGGAGGAGAAGTGAATAAAGTCATGTAATAGTTGGAAAGGAGGCGAAGTCAAATTAGTGATAACAGAAAATGTGCTGAAAACGAGAGGGTAAAAAAAGAGCAATCTAAGTAACATATCATTGTTAGAGTTAAATGAGGGTGGTGAAGAGATTGGTTAGATTGTGGGATGCTTTGGATTGTGAAGATGGTTACGTCTCGGGTTGCTCATTATGAGGCAGTTTTTGTCATGAGAATTTTGCTGCATGAATTAGTGGTCTGATACCATAAACCTTTCCATTTTTACAATCCCTTCTTTAGTGTTGGATTTTTCGATTGAACTCTCCCGAGAGAAAGCCTCATGTCAAGTAGATCTTGGACTGCGGACAATATCTACCTTGAAACTGCTATCCTTTATCCTCTATCCCTACCATCTTAGCAATCGCATCTTCCAACCCACCTTGGAAATGTGACAATCTCCCTGATGTTCTGCACACCAGCAAGATATCCCAGCAACCTATCGAATCCCAATCCAAATCCTCCGTGAGGTACGCTTCCCCAACGTCTCAGTTCTGTGTACCATTTCAAGGCGCCAAAATCCTCTTCCCCTCCTGCATCACTTCGCACCATACCGTTCGCCTGCATCGCAGAAATAAGTTCTGGTAATCTATATTCACGCATAGATCCACCTACGATTTCACACACCTCAGGAACCAGAAGATCAAAGCATTCGACGGTTTCCGACGATGTCCCAATCTCTAAGGACTGTGAAGGTAGCATGTAAAATGGCTTGATTGATTTTGGATAGGATGTTACGAAAACAGGTGATCCAAGTCCGACAGTGTTGGCGATATAGCGCTCATGTTCAGCTTGAAGACCTAGCCCCCAGGTATGAGGATGTTCGAAAGTTTGGCCACTTTTGTTAAGCTCTTCAATTGCTTGGGTGTAGGTTATTCGTGGCCAGGGTCGTTTCATCATACCCTCCCATCTTCTGGTCAATTCCTGTTTTTCTGTTCAGAGTATCTGCTTCATCCTCACCGCTTCGCTTCGCCCCCAAAATTTCTTCCCTACTTGAGTAGAGTAGAGGTTTGTCGTCAGATGCCGAAGCATGTTTTCCACGAGGTCCATAATGCTGCCCATTCTTTCCACGAAACTGCACTCCGCTTCCAACATGTAAAACTCACTTAAATGTCTTGGCGTATCGCTCTTCTCGGCTCGGAATGTAGGAGATAGTGTCCATACTTTTCCCACCGATTGAGCCAAAGCCTCCAAGTGCAATTGACTTGAGACAGTCAAGTATTTAGACGATCTGAAGAACGTTCCATCATCGCCTTTCCCAGCTGGTCCTCTGTGAGCACTACCCACTTCAAAAACTTCTCCTGCGCCCTCACAGTCTGAAGATGTAATTATGGGAGGATGTGTTTGGACATAATCCTGTTCGGTAAAAAATTGTGTAAGGGAGGCTATGCTTTGTGATCGAAACCGAAGTAGTGCTGAGTTGAAGGGTGTTCGTGTTCGCAAATGAGGGATGGTGCGGAGGTATTCAGGTGTATGATATTTGTTCTGTAGTGGGAAGGTCTGTGGGATCAGATTAGTAATGGTCATCGATGACAACGTATTTCATCCAAGCCTTACATACGGCGGGATCCGCGGCACCTAGAACGTTTACTTCAAGCACATGCAGTTCATTGCTTTGTGCTTTTTGATTCGGGGAAGGTTTTCCAGTATCCGGTGAGACGCACGGCTGTACCCGACGAAAGTCTATCGTACGATTAGGAATCAATTAGGAATTGAAGAAAAACTTGTTTATATGGCTATCAGACCTTTCAGCTTGTTGTGGAGTAAGAAGAGCTTGTAATGGTTGCACACTTGAGCCATCACCAATTGAAGCGAATGATATCTTTTTCTGGTTCCTAATTGAACGAATGAAACCGTTGACATTGACTTTAACCTCATCTATATCCTTAGGGGAAGTTCCAAGTAACTTCGCAACGGACAATTGGGAAGATTTAGTAGGGTAGGAAATACTAAAGCTCCTCGATTGAGCCATAGTTTGTGCGACACATCTTGATAATAATCGGGAGTGTACCATTATCTTTTATTCGATCTATGAAAGAGCGGGCGAATCAACAAGATCGGTAAGATCAATACCGAATTCTAAATGGAAGAATTGTGGTTGCCTGCCTGTGTTGATATGGTCTCGTATTGTGCATTGTTTTTGAATGTTATGCGTTTATGTTGAATTTCTGATATTAGAAGATATATTGGCAAGTTAAGGTCACCGTAAACGCGCGCTAAATATAGTTTCGACGAATTAGGTAAAGATTAGGTTCTAATTCTATATTTCTATATCTGCCCGAGCCGAAACGATCCGAGCCGTTGGCTGATAATCCTAACTTCTCATCAAATCTGATCATCAAGCAAATTGTACAAAATATACATATATACATCTATTCTAACTAGACTATTAGTTCATTAGTCTATTGACTGCGGTACATCTAGTTGGTATACCAAAGCTTTATACAATCAATCCTCTATAATTAAAAAAATACCCAGCCAAAATCCTCGTCAGGGGCTCATCACATACTTCTTGGGTTATAAGTTTGGGCGCTCGGAAAAGCAATTCATAAGCTGGAGAGAATTTTCTATTACTTATTGGATACTTTGTTTTGTTGTGTATAACTAGCCATACACATCGTTCTCTGGTACAGTGTACTGACTATAGCTTTGTATTCTTTGGAATGGAATACACCCCCTTTTTGTGGAACGTTACACAATACCGGCAATCCATTACTGTCTACACCCGTTATCATTCTGAACCAGTTCGAATCAGCACGGACCAATCTTGTTTCTCATCTACCTTACCTCGAGATGACGAGAGAGTTGACAGATCTATTTCTCGCGAATCTTATGTAACATGCAGGATTTGATCAAAAGATCTTTGGGACCGTCTCCGGAAACATGCATACTTTTTGTCACTTGGTAGCAAGGACTCGGAAGCTACAACCCATATTATCCGCTACTCTTTCACTGTTGGTATGTTATCAGCTCTGTGGAAATGATGTTGACTCATAGAGTCTGGATCTAAAAGGTCAATCTCAATATGACTTTTCTCAATCAACAATATTTTGGTAACCTGTTAGCTTCAGGTCTGTGATCGAGATCGTGCGTCAGGAATGTGGGCTACACATTTACACCTATAACTTTTTTTGGATTGCATATCTTGTTCCCTATATAATGCTTGAGCCATGCCCTTTCTTTCGCCGTTATTTCCAGATCACCGCGCATCAAATTCACTAAACTCTTCCGTTCTGATAAATTTTTATACAAACGCACCGATCGACATCATATGTAGCTTTATCATGCCTCCTTCAAAGCCAAAGCCTTCAGAGATTGCTGCTGAAGCAAAGAAAACGTATGTTCCTTATATTCGTAGCGCCTGTCCGCAATGGCCAACTACTTCATATCTATGCCATTCGGATTCGCTGCGAGATCAACAGATTACAGAATCGAGACAGTATACATTTGGTGAGTGTTTTCTAGATAGCTCTTGAATTCATCAACTAAAACTCCATAGCCTTTTTGGAACGAGATCCCGTAGACTTAGCGCTTGAATGGGCAGCCAGCGAGAATAATGAACCTATTCCCGTTATTATGCCAGCACATGAGCGGAGACCAGGTGGTGACTGGGAAGCCGGTATGTTTATTGAGTAGGATAGGCTATTTTCTTCCAAAATTCTAACCTGTTCTCTTAGGTGTTATGCAACCCGAAGAATGTTTAGCCAGGCGAAGCACTCTTTATGCTTGTCTTACCATCCAGCATCGGACAATATAACCACAAATAATTACCCGTTCCTGAACGAGCTGGTATTATCTCTCAGAACGTTGGTTAGTTAGCTCTATCTCTTCATCAGACGTAGAGTATTTATTCTAACATTTGCAAGTTGTTTTTCGTAATGGACCGGAGAAGTATGAGCCATGGTCAGAATACAAATGTAAGTTCTCAATGCATCATTCATGAAACTTATGCTGACAGATAACTCAAGCACTACCAATAATTTCCGTCCCTACTATCAAACGTCCCAAACTTGATAGCTCTGGGAAAAAATACTCTTTCAAAACCGAACGCGAATTAATGAAAGCTTCTATCAAAACCGCTTTGAGAATCGCGATATTCTATAGCTATGATAAGATCGTAATTGGAACCTATGGGCTTGGTCCAGGTTTCAAGAACCCACCTGAGGAAGTTGCCAATATTTGGCGAGAGCTACTGGTCCGCGACAATGAGTTCAACCAGCAATTTTCCGCGATTATCTTCGCCTTTGAACCATGTGAAGGCCCTGGAGGCTCCAGCTCTAGCAGCCCGAGCTCTGCATCAAAAAATTCGAAGTCATCAAGCTCGAATAGCAAAACTTCCTTCACACACGAACTCGAGATATTCAGGCAAACATTCAAGCCAGCAAATCTCCACGGTGCTTTCAAGTCTTGAAATCTATCAACAGTATGCTTTCTTGGCGTTCAAAGGGGAAAATGGTGATACTTGATATGATGCAAGCATGAGTGGATTACATGGTGGGCGTTTTTTACGCGATAAGGTCTATCAAAAATTGTGGTCTGGCTCAAGAGCGGTGGGAAAGTGTTGGGATCACTTTCTAAATTTCTTCTGTAGACAACAAATAAATTGAGAAACATTATAGAATTTACAAACGGCTGTTACCCATTTCTTAATAATACCTGATTACTATTCAAGATTGAATGAAAAGGTGAGACAAAGAGCTGAGGAAAGTTCCTTGAATGATTGCACTCTATGAAACTTCATCCGCTGATTACTTTGCCCAAGGAGGACCAGCTAACTTCGATGGCTTAAAGTGTAACTCGCAAGAGACCAGGTAAAATTAGTGTCAGCTATATCGCTTAAAGTTTTTGCGCTGACGAATCCGGAATTATCTCCGGTTTTTTATTTCGAATTGCTTTTTCTGTTTTACACTAGTCCTGATTAATAAATATAAAGCTTTTTTTTAATATCTGATATCAGTATTCTATATTATTCCACAACCCTCTTTCCCAAAAGTCAATAATTCTCCGTTTCCAGGTATCACATCGTGGTCACAGCATGCGTCAAAACGGAGGTTTTCTTCTGCATCCCTGGAAAGGAAACCACTCACCCATCAAAATGCTCATGTACAGAATTCTGCGATACGCAACGCAGTAACAGTGTCACTTCAATATGACATATGTGGCTCTAACCTCAAGAAAAATATGCAACCTCCCGCACGATTTATCCCCCAACATTACAATTCTCCAGATCTGGTGCTACACCCAAACACGGCCGAACCTGCTTCTTGGGCCCTCTTAAACTCTGTCTCTCCTTGCATGTGCAACGACGTTCGACCAAATCGGCGATCCTACATTGCGCTAGTGTTATCCGTATTGGATTGATCATCAGTATGCATGTTCCCTTAGTCACACTACGCTGTTCTGGAAGCAAACGGTAGCATCGTGGAGGGGATATATCGGATCTGAAAGAAGTGTTAGTGTGCGGGCCGCGAGTGCAGTGTTACACGCGAGATATCGGTACTCGAACTCTTCGTATAACGCAAGGCCGAGAAAATGTGGAGAGGTGAGATCGATTGAGATACAACGTCACAGATAGATTTGGAAAAATGCGGCGAGGTGGTACCGTGGGACGAATACGATCATGTGAAGTGATTGGTCTTCTCGGTACGCCGCTAGGAGAATATTTATTGGTATTTGTGCTACGATAAACCTTTCTGAATCTTGACTTAGGAGGATTCTATCACAGCTGCATAATTTGACGGATCGGAAATGTCGTGGAGCGTGAGAGAATCTTTTTGTGGTATGATATCGAGGGCACTGGTACAATAAACGAGGGGGTACATCCATTAGGCCCCCAATCTTACCGTTCTTGAAAACTAGAATCAAGGAGGAACATGTCACATTTCATGTTTACGGATGACGTTGAACAACTTTTGGAAGTCCAAAAAGGAATGTTGATCGATTGTGAGACTGTCGTCAAATATCTAATGTTATTTTCTTGATTCATCGAGCCTTGTTGTAAAGATCTTGGTTTCAATATCAATACTCAATCTTTTAGCTCGGTTATTCAGCTCCTCTATAGTCCGGACTTCCATTCCTTTCCCGAAGTCACAGAGTCTCAGCCCGACCTCTCG
The DNA here is from genome assembly GCA_003260565.1 of Monilinia fructigena. Classification (NCBI taxonomy): domain Eukaryota; kingdom Fungi; phylum Ascomycota; class Leotiomycetes; order Helotiales; family Sclerotiniaceae; genus Monilinia; species Monilinia fructigena. The sequence continues at coordinate 434,152 of QKRW01000027.1, forward strand.
ATGTCAACTTCAGATGCCATTCTTGACCATGTTGATGCCGAGTCGGGTTTTATTTTTCGGAAGACTTCGGTGGTACGCAATTTTCCCAAGTACAATAGCTTGGGTGATTAACCTCTTTGTATTCCTGCATGTGATATTGGTTATGTCGCGGACATTTCTTCTTCCAATAGTACCCAATGATACAAGAGCATCGTGGCAGAGGGTTTCGACGTAGATACTCATATTTGTCGATGATATCTTTTATTTCGTTTTTTTTTTTCGTTTTTTCGTTTTTGAGCTTTTGTGGTTTTGGGATTGACGATGAGTTATAATAATTTATCGTTTGGATGATGTTGGAAGAAGAGAGAGGGTACAATCTGGAACCCTTCATTGTTTATAGAGCGAATGCAATTCGCCAACTGATTCACAATGCAACTGCTTTGACAGTATTCTTTGTTCCTGATTCATAAGATGCGATTGTCTGAGACTTGTTTTCTTTGATCAATAATTTTCCATTGTTTATTCGTTTCTAAATTTAGTTATCTTGCGAGTTAAGAAGGAATCATCGACGCCAGGGTGGATGGATATGCCGGTTTCTGCATTGTTACTAAATAATGGAGATTAGAGAAACAGGCAACGAATATAGCTCCATTGCCTTCGTTAGATTCTAGAACCCCCTTATCTAGCGATGGGCTATCTTCTTTTGTGATCTTATGACTAGAAAAGGGGGTAGGTAACTATGGCATTTCCTGAAATTTTCTATACCATTCAACCTCTTTTCATAGTAAACACCTCATCAATCCAGCGAATTACAAATTCCTCCTCTGCATCTTCGACTTTCAGGCATTACACAGAAAATGTGCATTCTCGAAATCAGATATTGCATCACTTGCCATATGAGAACTACTGTGCGCTTTATCCCCCCCAATCCTGCTTTACCAGAATTCGTACCAGAAGTCAAACAGATACCAGTATATTGTTCAAAATGTACGCGCTCACCAATGGGAAGTCGAGTGCCTGGAAATGGGCAATATTCGATGCGACGATGATAGGATGTTGATCGTAAATTGTGCAGCTCGCTGATAATTGATTGTATCAGGCAGGCTGAGAAGAAAAAGATAGGAAATTTTGTGCAACCATCTCATGGATCAGAATAACAGCGGTTGTTGGGAATGACTCGCACTCGGATACTGACTCATATGTTCATGGAGTTATCGTAAATTTGAAAAGAGAGAATTCGAATGGGAGACCTCAAAAAACCAGTCAAACACAATTACTTACTATACATGTATTGGGAGTGGTTGTGGATCAACGCCACATTTTCCAGATGGATTTAGAATTTGCATTGCAGGCATGTAATGCTTCTTTTCCGTAATCATGAATCTCAAGAACCCGAATGTGATATAATTTCTTTTCCACTGACCATGCAATACCATTTTTCTCAGACCAGCATGAATGCACAATATTTGATATGATGAGAGGCTCACCGACCCAACGGAGGACCTAGTAGCAGATAAAAGACATATCCTGGGAATGAGCATGACCTCAGATTTCAAAACAACGCATCGGCTAATTAGAAAGAAAGGGGAGCGAATCACCCAGACTCCAAGAAAGGTTACCTAAGTATTAACATTATATTCTATTGCAATATAGTCTCAAACTGTTCTACAACAGTTACATACGACCATAGACTGAAGAAAATTGGGCATCCCGTCCGCTCTGCATACACAAGCTTCAGATCGGTGGATTAGTAGTTGGGTGGGTGACCACCAGCGAATCCCCACTGTTGTATGTTCCCACCTCCCTTTTTTGTTTTTTTTTTTTTTCTTCGAATATTGAAAATGTCCTCTTTTGCCAAAGCAAGCCTATCAGCGGGTTTATCTTACCCATCAAAAGTGAACAGAAGCATAGCTAGCTGTATTAATTAATTCATAGTCTAGAAGCAAAGTACACATGTAATAGAAGGTGGTGCATGAAGAGAGCGAATTGTAGACTCTGGCTGACAGCCTCAGAGATCAAACGGCCTCTATGTGAACAGTGGCCTTCGACATGGAGGAAGAGGAACTTTGCCAGCAGTACGCAGACAGAATTAAATATGCCTCGTCTCTCCACATTTTGAACCGCTCCTGAATTGTCATTCGCTTATTTACACGACCACCTTACACTTGAATCTCACATACATTTTCCCATAACTCATAATGCAAACTTCCACCCATATAACAAGTATACAAAAACCATGACCAGACTCACGACGCCCGGCACACAAACCACGCCAGCCAGAAGTGAGGTAATCTCCCAGGTGCCATCTCCATTGACACATGCGGATGTGGGATCGATGACGAGCAATTCAGACTCATGAAACTCAAGACCATCTTTAGCGAAATAGTATAAGTGGAAATCCCGAGCTAGCTATTAAGGTCTTTTTGAAACAAAAGATTCAGACTTTCCATCAAGGATAATAATAATAGAAAGGCACCACCCTAACATAAGAACCGGCAAAAAATAAAATGCTCCCTACATGCATATGTACTTCTAATATAGCGCTTATGTTTTATATATAATCCGCTACAATTAAAAGGTAAGCTCGCTTATAAAAGCATTAATCTACGATGCGTAGAATAAAGGAGAAAGCGGGAGCGCTTCTCCAAATGGAGAGGAGGGACCGCGGGAATAAGGGGAAACTACACTGCCTGGGTGTAAGGACCGAAAGACAGGGCGCTAGAAGCCATCAAGTATAGCAACAGGTTATACACGGGAGGCGCGCGGGAGGTCTTGCCTCCGTCGCGGGCCCGTCGCTAATACCCTTCGGGAGATCAGAACTAGCCATTCTACATAGAGACGTTAAACTGTAAATATATAAACCAATAAGTAATAATAATAGAATCTCAAAAACCATAAGAATTGATAGAAATCGACGGGCAAAATTTGTGACTGAATGAAACATATGATATTGAGAATAGACTGAACGCATGAAATATATTAGACAAATACTGAAAATCGCCACATAATAGCTGTTATGCAGCTCCATCAGAGGCGGCTGCATTGTTCTGAGAAAGGCCGCAGAAAGCAAGCCGATTACAGAATCGTAATGCTGCTTTCGAAGGCCCCATTAGCTTCACTGCACGAGTCTCCAAGCGAGGAACTATCCAGAAAAAATGACCCAGATATTCCTGCAATAAACCCTCAATAAAAATTCACCCGCTCATCCACAATTGTCTGCCATGTTCATGATGGGTCGGCCCATTATAAGCATTCTCTCGGTACCATGTATCCACCATCAATGAATAAAAATATTCAGATAATTTTCCAATGATTATTTCAGAGATATCTACCAAAATATAAGATGCGACAAGCAGGATTCTCCTAGCCACGCTCTTCCAGGTCACTTGACGGCCCCTCGCCGACGCAGACCAGAGGAATTCATACCAAAACCAACATTCAACCAAGCCACACCACCGGAACACCACCCGCGCGCTTTCAAACGCACCCATACCTCAAAATAACGCCGCAACAGCTACAATATTTCAAACATCTATTTCGAATTTAGCGCTATCCCAAGAGTCGATACCTCTGCGCCCCATTTAAACTCGGCCATTTTATCTCAAGACCGTTTTTCGCGCAGATGCGCCCTGCACGACAATCCACAATTACGTTTCCCGATAGCTTGTCACTTCGGTTCCTCTTCCCTGAGCCATTTGTATTCTCAATTATTTCCTCGTGATTGTACCACTTATACATGTAGTCGAGTTGCATATTTATCCTTGTCTACGGAATACTTTAACTGTGTTAGTTGTGGGTGAGTGGATGTGTGATGGAGTAAGTGCCGGCGCCGCACACAAGCATAGATAGAGTTGCATCTACATCCTTATGCAAATAGTTTGGCGACCACTCACGTGTGATCTCTTCGTTAAAAATCACTCCCTGGATATACGAATGGAATACGAGCAGGAAAGGAGCAAATAGGAATATTGGAAAATTAACAAAGAAATAAATATTTTCTTTTTTTCTTCTTCACAGAATCCTTGTCCATCCATTTTTAAAACACGCTACCCACAGCCACCAACAAAGCAGAGGGATTCGGCACATCCGGGCGAACATCATTCGGCGAATTGTTTTCTAGCTGGGGAATAGAAACAGAGATAAGGCTCGGGACGACACGTATGATATGCGTGCTTTACTGCAGTTTAGTAGATTTCTCGATTTCATGGAGGTCAGGGAAAAAAAATGGCATGATATCTTGGCTAGAAAGGAAAGGGGGTATCTGTCCTAAGCGGTGGCCGAATACGGAAAGGAGATGCTGAAATGGTTTGAAGAACAGGGCTTTGAGTCGAGATCGAGATTTGGATGTTAAATGCTGATATTTATGCACGCTAATCACATGTACTAATTTGTCGTACGACAATCCCATTCATTTCCCTCCTTCGACTCCAAAATTCCAGTTTTTTTTCTTCTTTCGGCCCACCATTTGATTGTGAATTTACCAGTAAGGAGGTCTCAGCCCTGCAAAATTCGAGGCTATAGAGGAATTATCCCCCCCATCATCCCTTTTTTCTTTGGCCCGTTAACTATTTCCGCAGGGAATGTTAGTATCAAAAATATTCAGGATCGATTAGGGAAAGTATGGCTTACCTCCAGTTGCACGTGCCGATGCAGGTGTACTAGCCAATCTACGTAGCTCTGGGCCTCATTGTTTCTATCCTCCACTAATAGTCTAGCAAATTCATATTCTGCGCCATCGAGGCCTTGTCTCGCAAGCTGAATCGTCAGAGCTTTGGCTCCACGCATGGTCTTCAAATACTCCAGTATATTTCGTACTTGAGCATTAAGATGTGTTTTGAAGGACAGGTAAGGATGAGAGATATGGATCCAGTGCCTTAAGATTATCTTTGTCTTCGCCGAATAGATCAATAATTAGGTGAGGTGAGGTTTGACCGTGCATCCAGAGGTAGCAGTTTTGTCCATTATCCACAAGATATACCCCACCTTCTTCAACTCTAGAAAATGATGCTCGTATTGAGGGTGGCATCCTAAGATGGCCATCTTCGTTTGCAAATCCATCTTCGGGAGCAAGATTATGAATAGGGATCACGCGAGGATAGAGGTACAAGGAAAGCTCAAGAGCACCCATACTTTTGATCATGCGCGCGTCATGGACCCGACGATCAGAAGGCTCGTGTCCTCCCTTGAAAGCTCGAGACTTGACAAGACCCAGCATGTACATACTAAATTCTTTAAGATGCTCTGGTAGAACTAATTGGCCTGGAGGATGAGATCCCGAGAAGTTCTTACGATATCCAGCCAATATATCGACGTTCTTTTCCGACAATGCGCCTCGAATTTCTTTCAATGAATGTGCCAACATTTTTGAGGCAGCCTCTTTTGCAATCAATGCATAAATGGCGTCTTGGTCTACAAAATTCATACACTCCTTGGGCTGATCGCTAACACTAGCGATGATGTTTGAACACCTTACCCTTCGCTCACCACTAGCCGTAGTGTAGAGCAGGGCACTTTGGAAGTGAGCATCCAATTTAGAATCCAATTTCCCATCATAGCTGAATAAGACACCCATAGCCTTATCAGAATCAATGACACCAAATTCAATGTCGGCACCAAAGGTATGTTGTATGAAGTTACCATGGTATGAGGATATCTGCAGACCATTTGAGCATCGGACCTTCATCAGCGCTTGATATCCAGTCTCTCTTGTAACGGAACGCACAACTTCATGTGATAATTTTTCGTTATCCCGCGGAGCGACGAAGTTGGGGTAGTAGAATGTCTCTCCTCCGGTAGCAGCAGCAACATGACCTGTAAAAGTTAGCTAATTTGAATAATCATCACGGAAGTCTGCATTTGTTTACCTATTGTTGCGATATCAAGATATCCGCCGCCAGGAGCAGCAAGGAACAAGTCAATACCAACTCCAGTTGCAACCATTTTATCTGCTGCTTTCCGCCAGCCAGGATGCTCAGTAGTGAATAACTTTTTGTCTTGCTCTCCACCATGTTGTTTTCCATCATCACGGAGGAATAATCTCCCGGGCCCCCAGGTTGGAAGAGCCGACAAAGAGCATACAATTTTTCCTCCAGTCTTCTCAAGAGCTGCCAAAGCAGCATTGATAGTTGGAAGTAGTGCTGGCTCAGGATTCTTAATCTGGGAAAATAGTTGTGGCAGTTGACTCAGTAGAGAAGTGATGTTGGACTTTGCTTCATACGGATCCACGAAGAGTCCGTCACTAAGTGGAACAAATGGATCCTCAATATCCGGCATGATTAGCATTTGAGCTTGGTCTAATGCAGGATTCATATTGTAAAAATGAATGTCCTTATCGAAAGTCACGAATCCGACTTTAGATCCTTCGGGAATTCTGCGCTTCGGAGAACCATCCTCTTCAGTCGCATCATCACCCCCGTACAAAGCTGCCAGAATACCTTCACAGAATGCTTCCAAGAACCCTTTGTTCAGCGCTTCTTGGCCAACGTCGATCAGAAAGATCCATCTCAAGCCAACAGGCTCTTGCGACCAGTATTCTTTTGGAACCAAGAATTCAACAGTCCCGCGCATTAACTCAGGTCTTTGCTCCCTATCAACTCTAGCACCCTGTGGTGTAGTCGCACAAAAGTACTCCGCCGGTACATCATTTGCATAGTTACACATATTGCACACAAACTTATTGCCTCCGGATCTGAATACCATGAATGGGTTGATATATGCACGGCATCTGTGACATCTAGGAGGACCTGTTTCTCCAAAGTCCAAAACGGGTATCTCAAGCTCACCTGGCTGCAATGGTGCCAATGGTTGCAGAAGAAGACCAAGCGGTAAGCCGGTTGAATGTAACGCATCTGCCGTAGACGGAATATTGTTCATCGTTAGACGTGCAAATTTTGGTGAAGCGTTTCCTTGATCATATGCAACGAATGGTACGGTAGCTGTAGGGGGAAGGTGGTGCTCAAAGGTTGGGTACACATTTTTGAGATAATATTGGGCTATCGCATCTCTCGATCGAGGTACACTGGGGATTTGATCCGGGTCTACTCGGCCTTGCGCCGAAGTCTGCATGTTAGCAGCGAAGCCATCACCAGATCCATTTCTCGCAGCAAATTCGGCAGCCGTGGCAGGATTCGGGGGATTAAAAGGTGTGTTCGCAGGAGCAGGAAATTGTGACATTTGAGGTGTGATGGGTGAATTTAGGAACTGGCCACCTGGAGAAGGAATTAATGAAGGGTCGGCATTGAGATAAGCTGAAGGGGGAACGCCGCCCTGCGGTATCCCATTGAATGCTTGTGAAGAGCCTTGAGGTTCGACAACATGATATGCGTGCCTATCCTTCTTCTTTTTTCTTGCCGCTGGTTGTTGATTAGATATCTGTAAATTCTCCATGCCGAGATCATTTGGATCAGTGGGAGGTATCATAGGGTTTCCAGGGCCTGGTGGATAGGCAGACTGTCCACCGTAATATGGTTGCTGCTGCTATGCACTATGTCAGCTCATGTATAAAAGCATTGAATTGCTTCCAGCTGGCTTTTAAATAGAACAGATTGCCTTACGAAGGGAGGTTGCGCCATATTATCTATTAAAGATTCGGGCAGCTGTGAGATATTAGAAGATTATATGGATGTGAAATAGTAGAGAGTCTTCGACGACATGTGATATTAACAGAAAATAACTGGCGAAAGAAATCGAAATATAATAAGTCAAGTTACCAACTAACAACTGAATGGAATTGAAGATATAATAAATTCCGTCCCACCACTCCTTAATTAAGGCTACCTTGCCTCTCATAGATATATTCACGGGTATCCAATAATTCCGATGTCTTGACCAGACCTAAACCTTAAATCCTTAGCGTGTTTTCGTATTATTGGCGGTGCTCGGTCGCGGCTACAGCCTTTCCAAGCTACAATAAGATAGATAGCCTTGTTTTATTATTATTCCTTGAAATATCAACCCTTCCTCTCTGCAGCCATCACAGAATGCGATAATAATGTTTACATTTTGTTCCTTACAGGGAGCGCAATCCGAATCGTCGGCGTCGCAATCATTACTTGAGCTTGATGGAGGACTAAAGGTGCTGATTGATGTTGGATGGGATGAAACTTTTGATGTTGAAAAGTTGAGGGAGCTGGAGAAACAAATCCCAACCCTCTCACTTGTTCTATTGACACACGCGACCGTTCCTCACATCGCAGCCTATGCACATTGCTGCAAACATTTTCCTCTCTTTACTCGAATACCTGTCTATGCAACACACCCTGTCATCGCGCTTGGAAGGACTCTCTTGCAAGATTTATACTCCTCAACACCATTAGCATCGACCGTTATACCTACAACCTCTTCATTCCTTCTTCAACCTCCGACGAAAGAGGAAATCAACTACTACTTTTCGCTCGTTCGTCCTCTGAAATATTCTCAGCCACACCAGCCTCTTAATGGAGTCACAATCACGGCCTACAATGCGGGGCACAGTTTAGGAGGCACAATATGGCACATTCAGCACGGACTCGAGTCGATAGTATACGCAGTGGACTGGAATCAAGCTCGTGAGAATGTCTTGGCTGGTGCGGCTTGGCTGGGTGGAGCGGGAGCAGGAGGGGCAGAAGTTATCGAACAGTTGCGAAAGCCAACAGCATTAATATGTAGCAGTAAAGGGGGAGAACGAGTCGCCTTGCCCGGGGGAAGAGCCAAAAGGGATGAGCTATTGCTCGATATGATCAAATCGTCGATTAGCAGAGGAGGCACTGTTCTTATACCGACAGATTCTGGAGCTCGAATGATGGAACTTGCATATCTTCTAGAGCATGCTTGGAGAACTGAAAACCAGGAAGAGGAAAGTGCATTCAAATCAGCTAAGCCTTACTTGGCAGTGAGTACCAGCGAAATGACGATGAGATATACGAGAAGTATGTTTGAGTGGATGGACGAAGCCATCATTCGGGAGTTTGAAGCCCAGCCCGGCCATGAGGAACAACAAACTGGGCAACAAAGGAGAAACGCACAGGAAACAAAATCAAACGCTGGCCCATTTGAATTCAAACATCTTCGAATACTAGGGCGAAAGGGTCAAATAGACCGAATTTTGAACGAGACGGATAACTTAGGACGATCTGTGGGGAAGGTTATTCTTGCTAGTGACACTTCTATAGAGTGGGGATTCTCGAAAGAAGTGCTTCGGAAAATTGCGGATGATGACAAGAACCTTCTGATATTGACAGAAAAACTGAACCAGATCAATGGAGCTCCTGGGTTGGGAAGAACTCTTTATTCATGGTGGGAAGAACGGCGCAATGGGCTCGCCTTGGAACCAAGCTCGGGCGGAGCGGGTCTTGAACAAGTCCTTGGAGGTGGAAGAGATCTCGAGATTAGGGAACCTAAACGTATCCCATTGGAGGGTAATGATCTAGTTGTTTACCAGCAGTGGTTAGCAACACAACGTCAGTTGCAGAACACTCTTCAGCCGGGTGGTGCTACAGCTCTTGAGGCTTCTGCTGATATTGTTGATGATGCTTCATCGGATTCATCATCAGATTCCGATGATTCTGAGACTGATCAGCAAGGAAAAGCTCTCAATATATCCGCAACTATAGGGCAAGCGAATCGGAAAAAGATTGGTTTGAGTGATGAAGATCTTGGTATCAACATTCTTCTTCGAAAGAAAGGGGTTCACGACTTTGACGTGAGAGGAAAGAAAGGTCGTGATAAGATGTTTCCTATGGCGATCAGGAGGAAACGAAACGATGATTTTGGGGAGCTAATCAGGCCGGGGAATTTCTGCGGGCGGAAGAACGGGACGAGGTTGATGGACAGGAGCCGCAACGTCCTGGAAAGTATGATACAAAAGATACCCTTGGCAAAAAACGAAAGTGGGATGATGTTGCAGCTTCCGGTAAACGTAGAATGCCGAATGAAGGCAAACGACAGCAGGCTGAAAACAATGAGGACGGCTCTATAGCAGATGTTCTAGAAGAGGATGACTTACTAGATATCATAGAAGAAATTCCAGGGCCATCGCGTCTGGATATTTCTACCGAGACACTCAAAATCAACCTTCGGATCGCATTTGTCGACTTTGCAGGGCTTCACGACAAACGCAGTCTTCAGATGTTGATACCTCTAATTCAACCTCGGAAGCTGATATTAATTGGTGGTATGAAAGATGAAACTTTAGCACTCGCCAGCGATTGCAGAAAGCTTCTTGGTAGCACCAAAGAAAAACTCGTGGATGTGTACACTCCAGAAATCGGCATTGTAATTGATGCAAGTGTAGATACTAATGCATGGGCTGTAAAGCTCACTGATTCTTTGGTGAAACAACTGCGCTGGCAGAATGTGAAGGGTTTGGGAATTGTTACTCTTACAGGAAGATTAGAAACCACACATATTGACAACGTCTCTCACGACTCAGAAGGGGCTAATAAGAAGCAAAAGATGTTGACAGGAGAATCAGGAGAGACCCCGACGCAGGCAGCTCTCGATTCCGCGAAAGCTGTTGTTGAAATGCCAATCCTAGATGTTCTGCCTTCGAATTTGGCATCAGCAACAAGATCCATTGCTCAGCCGTTGCATGTTGGTGATTTAAGATTAACAGATCTACGGAAAATCATGCAATCTTCTGGTCTTACTGCAGAACTTAGAGGAGAAGGTACTCTTCTGATCGATGGGTCTGTAATTGTCCGTAAAACTGGCACGGGGAGGATTGAAGTAGAAAGCGTTGGCGTCACAACTACCTCCTTTTACGCTGTCAAGAGGAAGATTTATGAAGGACTTGCGGTAGTGACAGGTGGATAAAGGATCAAATAAAGCACCATTGACGTTTCTATTAAACTTTGAAGGATAGTTAGGAAGCTGCAGAATTTTTGTAACAATACCACAAGAGACGACCCCAAAGTTGGGTCTCATCCTAAACTCACAAAAATATAACAATCTTCACAAACTCTTTTGTGGGTGATTCATCCTTCAGTTAACGAGTGATGCCTGGGGGTACATTATCATTACGTTTGATGAAGTCTTTTTGAATCATCTAAGATGAGTTTGTTTATTAGAAGTGTTCCATGATTCACAAGGATTCTTCCCATTCACAACTGCTCTTGTCTTTTGGTTCGAGTACAGCCCTCTTTATCCTCTATTTAATCATAGCCTTCCATGATTTAAAAACTATTATTACATTCATCAACAATTTACTCGTCTACAACCTTTCTTGATACGCCCTATCGCCCACATCTTTACGTCAACTAGACTATCTCTCCGTCAAACAACAAGAAAAACAAGTTTCAGCACATTGATGCTCAACTCGCCATCGTGGCGTCCTTTCATTTGCTTCCATTTGAAGACGTACAAGTCATCGTTTCTTATAAAACATTGTGTGATCCCTTAAGCAGCTTCCAACAAGTCCAATTTCTTCGTGTACAAATCCTCGACATCGCAGGTTGCGAAATCTTCTACTACCAGGAACTCAAAGCGCTAGCCGATCACTCAAGTGGTTGGAACAGATATCACGGCCGGGATCCAGGACCACCACCTCCACCTTATCCACCCCAACAACCTCACTCACGCCAGCTCATCCGTCAAGCTTTTATTGCACAAGTCCCTGTTCTCTATTCTTCCAGCTTACGTCAATAAATGTCCGCCATACCTTTCAATTCTATCCACGGCACGGACTCTGGCCCACTCCCCCCTGGCACAGGTATGGCGTTCCCAGGCTCCCCATTCTTACCCATGGTGTATCCCCCACCACAACATGCCTATGCCGATCCTTTCGGTAATGTAGGCTATGGCCCACCAGGCTTCGCAGCCCCTCACTACCAATTTCCCGGTACGCATCCCGCCCCTCCACCTGTCAACAACAGCGGTATGCCAGGCGTTAACGTCAAAAATCAATTCGGTGGCTGTGGTATCCCCCCAGGCTACAACTATCTCTTTCCCCCCTCCCACTGCCTGATCCATGTTTTTCAAACGGGCTCAACACCACCTTGGCAAGCACGCTCGCCGCTCTATTCTTACGATGCGGTCAATCATAAGAAATTCTTCGTTCCGACTAATATGTCGGTTAAGGATATGATGGTTCAGCTTGGGTGTGATAATAAGGATCCAAATAAGAATGTTATGACGGAGGTTATAGAGGCGGGCAATGGGAAGTGGTCGAAAAATATGATTTTCAAGGGAGGGGATAAGGATAGGATGAAGATGTCATTGAAGGATTTAGGATGGGAAATGGAGAGGAAGAGAACGGGTTTTCCGGGTCAGGGCCCATTGGTTTGGGTTTATATTACGAAGGATTAGAATGTTTTGGGTGGGAGGATACTTGGTATGTTGAGGCTCCTGAGCCGTGGGTGATTGTGAGGATCGGAGTCTGAGAACTGTTGTCATCGTTTCAAGACGTTTCTTCATACAAGTGTAGGTTTCCTCTTCGAGGTTTTATCTCCAGATCCGATTTTTGCTTTGAAGTTTCTGGAATATATGTATTGGTTGCAAGATAATGCGAGGTTTCTATACCGTCATCAATCAAGTAGTCATCTGAATCATAATATTATAAGAATGCATCATCATATTGATATAGTGAGAATGCCCACAATCTCACGCTCACATGCCTCATCAAGTTCTATCTTCATACTCGTAATTCACATTCTTCCTATAATTGTATTCACCAGAACCCTCTCTCTTTCTAGGTCCGCTTGTAATTCGCCAACCGTTCGTGAATGTTTGATTCCTGTAATGAGTGATTTAATCATGAATGTTGCGACTGTTCACGGACGAGATCATAGTTCTGGTACGCAATTGCTTTTTCGAGGATAGTAAGGTATACTTTGGCTCAAGCCCTCTCAAACTTCCAAAGGCCGTGGAAATCCATAACAGACTCAACTTTCTCAAACTACTATATTGTTATTATTTGATACTCAACAACTGCTATCAACTCATCAAGCTCACACCCGCTGATATGGATACTGAGGGCAAACTATAATGCTAATAAATATTTGTCATGGGGTGATATCCTGTTCCGATTTTGAATGAAAGCCCAATCCTACCCGAGTAGAAATTCCGAATGATTTGATCCTGAAATAATATGAATGTCCACTCGCGGCCATACGGTAAATGTATAATATACGTGTGGGTATACGCCTATGCAAGCAACCGGGTAAGTCCAAGGTAGGGTAGATAAGCACCCGATTCCCGAGGTACCCATGATAACCGAAGCCCCTTTCGGGTATGTATACGCGAATCACAGAGTCAGGAATTGCACAGACCGTTAGGCACGATGCCTCCTGCATACGGACGTCGACGGAGTACGGAGTATATGACAGCTAACGCCATCTATCACCCTAGAACGAAAAATTACATGCAAACATCAAGTAAACGTTTACTAGCCCGCGTATCTTCTTGGAGCTTTGTGCAAAGCCGACGGATGCTGCTGCATCATGTTTATTTACTTTCATGCTTATCATTGCCTTTGGAACGCCGCTTTGCTCTTTTTGGTATGTCCATGCGATGATAAAAAGATAGGTGGGGTACAAATCGATTTATATGCATACTCTAATAGGAGCCACGATAAGATTATGCTATTGGGATCCAATAGATTGTACGGAGTAGGTAATGGAAAGTTACCGTGGTTGGGATGTCTGTAGTCATGATTAATTGATATAGACACTTATTTCTTACCTATTGATCTGATGGCTAAGTGAATCGTATATATACATACATTGAGGTCGTCAGTTTGTTTCTTTCTTTCTCATCTTTTCATTTCCTTGCCATATTTCTCAAGTAGATTGATTCCGTTGGGTTTCCTCGCTCTCTCTGAATATAAAATGTCTACAGATCAAGTTCCAGTCTCGCTCCCACTTGTGGGGGGCAAAAAGACGAGCTTGGAGCATCCTCTTGGTCCATTGACTGCTGGGGAAATACTGCAGAGTTCGAAGATGATCAAGGGTTTGTGGCCTGCGGAGGTTACAATCCAATTCAAAACCATTACTCTTCAGGAACCAGAGAAGGCCGAATTAGTCCCATTTCTCAATGCTGAGCATTCGGGATCTGCTCTTCCCAAGGTCGACAGAAAGAGTTTTGTGGTTTATTATCTCAAAAACACTGTGAGTTTTGATTACCTGGCTGTTGCTCCACATTTATTTGCCCGCGTGGGAACTAGTGAGAATTGATTCTAATATCCCATCTGCAGGATAAATTACACGAAGCTATCATCAATCTGTCTACTGGTGAAGTAGAGAGCAATGTTAGACTTGGCCCAAACGTCCACAGTAGTGCCGACGGGGAAGAAATCATAGCAGTCGAAATAGCTGCCTTGGCAGATGCTGGAGTGAAGGCAGAGATTGCAAAGCTTCAATTGCCAGAAGGAACTGTAGTGGTTTGCGACCCATGGATTTATGGTAGGTTTTCTTTTTTCAGAATCTCCACTTGCAACTCTATACTAACAATTCTTAGGCTCTGATGGAATTAACGAAGGGCTTTTCACCGATGAAAAACGCTTTTATCAATGTTTCCTTTACATCCGAGACCCAAAGAACCCCAATGAGGCAGATAGCAATCATTATGCTATGCCTCTTACCATTTCTCCAGTCGTCAGTGCAGAGAATCTGAAAGTTACACGTATCGATTTCATGCCAACTGGAGCCGATAACACAACCAAAGAGCCCACACCATACAAAGTTCAACCTGCCAACGAATATATCCCTGAAGCACAAGAACTTCGAAAAGATCTTAAGCCATTGAATGTTCTTCAACCCGAAGGTGCTTCTTTCAAAGTATCGAATTTCAGTGAACAAGGGCATACCATTGAGTGGCAAAAATGGGCCTTCAAGGTTGGATTCAACCAGAGAGAAGGCATGGTTCTATATGATGTCCACTATGACGGGCGTCCTCTCTTCTACAGACTGTCCCTTTCAGACATGAACATTCCATATGCCGATCCCCGCAACCCATTCCACAGAAAAGCAGCTTTCGATCTCGGTGATGCAGGAGCAGGTATCATGGCAAACAACCTCCAACTCGGATGTGATTGTCTTGGTTCAATCCACTACCTCTCTGCCGTTCTCAACAACGACAAAGGAGAAGTCCTCGAGATGCCAAACGTGGTCTGTATTCACGAGCAAGACAACGGTATCGGGTGGAAACATACCAACTACAGAACCGGTCGCGCAGCTGTCGTCCGCAACAGAGAACTCGTCCTCCAGTCCATCATCACTGTTGCAAACTACGAGTACATCCTCGCATTCCAATTCAACCAAGCTGGAGAAGTCATGTACGAGGTCCGCGCCACTGGAATCCTCTCCACCCAACCCATCGACGAAGGCCTCACTGTCCCATGGGGAACCGTCGTCCATCCCGGTGTCCTCGCCTCCCACCACCAACACATCTTCTCCCTCCGCGTCGACCCCATGATCGACGGACCCCTCAACAGTCTCGTCTACGAGGAAGCGCACCCCATGCCCCGTAGCGACTTCAACCCCCACGGCATCGGCTACACCGTCAACAGCACGCCCGTCACCACCTCCGGTGGCTACGACCTCAACTACGACGTCAACCGCACCTTCAAGATCCAAAACTCCTCGGTCCACAACCCCATCAATGGCAAACCCGTCGCCTACAAAATCCACGCCCCGCCCTTCCAAAAGCTGCTCGCCGACAAAGACTCCTTCCACTTCAAACGCGCCGAGTTCGCCGACCACAACATCTACGTCACCTCGTACCGCGACAATGAGCTCTACGCCGGCGGCAAATACACCAACCAGTCGCGCGGCGGCACGGGCGTGCGCTCCTTCGCCGCGCGCAATGACAACGTCCAGGATGAGGACATCGTCGTCTGGGTCCAATTCGGCATCAACCACGTGCCCCGCATCGAAGACTTTCCCGTCATGCCCGTGGAAATCATCAAGGTGGCCCTGAAGCCCGTGAACTTCTTCTCCAAGAATCCCGCGCTGGATGTCCCGCCCAGCGAACAGAGCTTCAACAAGAGTGTCCTGGCCAAGGACAGCCCCGCGCAGCATCATCAGGGATCCGAGGAGGCGGTCGTGGGAGAAAGCGGCCAGACATGTTGCGTTAAGGAGGCGAGCAAGTTGTAGGCGGCGGAGGTGCGAGCTGGTAGGGAGGATGTGATGTGATGTGATGTATCTGCAGGGTTTACAATAACGGGGAATGTATATTAAGACTGGGGCGTTAGGCGTAACTTACATGAAGGGAATACCAGGAGAATGGCTAGCTATCACGGGATTCTATTAGCTGAAAGTCATGCAGAAATATATGTTGTACTCCAAACTCTTTGTTTGTTTGTTTGTTCGTTCATTGCTTGCGCCTTGGTTTTTGTGCGTATGTTGTTCCGGTGCCCTGTCTCATGTCCTAGCTTCTACTCTTTGCGTCGTGCCCCGGGTGGAATGAATACCTATCCATAACATTGATACCAACATTGCCAAAAGGCGAAGAGAAAAGTATTTGAAAAATGATGGGACGTAATATTTATTTATTTCTTATACCGTTGAGCGGGATATCCGGTTGTCATTGCATTGCATTGCTCTCTCAATATAATGCAACAGGAGTAGTATATCATCAGAAGATCAAAGTGAGTACTTGCTTATTAGTAGCTAAACCTGAGCTATCAACTCCATCTATCCATCCGCTGTTTAACAAATTCTGTTTTGAATTTTTCCATCCTACCCTGGATAGCGATTTCCCATATATACACAGATACAGACATAGCACAGTGGCCACAACCGCTCCATTTCACCCCGTGCAGATCCAGATTTCCCCGGCTCTGTCTCATTCACCATGATACATGTCCCATTCCATACCATCCATCCATCTCCCCATCTACCAATCCATCCGTTTTGCAATAAAATGATTTGCGCCCAAACCCCATCCATCCATATTCCAGTCCATCCCATCCCATTCCTTTGCAAACTCATTGATCATTTCTCCAACCAGACTTCTTCCTAAACCTACAATTCATTCAAAAAACCACCAGATTGGGCGAACCTCGTCTGGTATTCTCTCAGATCCGCCCAATTACTTAGTTCTTCCTCTTCATCAATCACACCATCAGCACTCGCACTCCTAGCACCACTCGGACTCGATCTCTCGAGTTTCATAAGGATATGCAAGAATTTGCCTAGGTATTCCTCCGTGCTTAATGCTAGAGGTCCTTTGCGGTTTTGTGGGGTGTCGACTAGAGTTGAAGCTATTTGACGGATTTTGTTGACCTTTAATGATAACTGTTAGTGAATCCGAAAAGAAGATCACTAAATGGAGGGATAAAAGAAGGGGAAACTCACAAAACTACCGCCATTGGGCTCCATATTAATTTGTGAGATAGAACCCAGCGCTTTCAGTAAATCCTTAACAATGCTCTCTCGTTCATTCATAACATTGGCGTCGATCGACTCCTCCGTTACTGATTGTGGAAGCATTCCATCTAAACCACTTGCCATAACGCCTGGAGATCCCAATTTAAGATCCTCCGCACCTGCTTTAGCTTGCAGCTGTTCATAGGCATCTTGGAGATTCCAATACTTCTCGACAATATATGACCTGGTGGCCAGCTGGCTGGCGTAAATATTGGCCTTCTGAATGGCATATTGCTTTTTCCTCCTCTCGTCTGCCGTCACTTCATTCCAGGTTCGTCCTCCTTCAAATCCATCTGAGCGAGCACCTGCGAGGTTTTCTGAAGGTGGATAGTAGGCTTCATCTGGTTCACCAAAATCAAACTCTCCTGATTCTGATAGAACCATCAATTCATTTGGTAACTGATCCAGAACATGTTTTGCCGCACTGAGACATTGCGAGAGTACCCTCCTTTGACGTTGATAGTCAAATATTTGATCTATTCCATATGCCACCTCCATTGTCGCAAGAGGTGTACACGTCATGTATACCCTGATACCCATGTTAAATCCAGTAATTCTAGATACTACACCTTCAGGTTGTTGTTGGATGTGATCGAGATAGATGTATTCGTCATCAACTTCCAATGGCAGTGGAGGGTAGGGGTCGTTTGGAGTTGGTGGTGGAATAAGAAGTTCACCGAATGTCGCACCTAATTGTTGCATTGATCTGAAATCTTGTTTTAGTAAAATACTTCGAAACGGATCAAAATAACTTACCGAATACCAACGAACATGACCCAAAACAGTCTTCTGCCAATCTCCTGTCTGATATAATCAACAGATTCGGGTTGATCGATATACTGAGGGCTCTCTGCGCCGAATGTAGCAGGAAGATGACCCATAGTAGACATCAGACTTGAATTCTTGGTTCGATGGGCTCCCAACATTCGTATGATGTTTAACGTCTCACCAAAATACAATCGACATTGTCTCCAATTGAAAGTATATGCGCCTGACAATCCCAAGAAATAACTCGTAGCTGCGTCATATACTGAAAGGTTCTTATCAAGGTATCCTGCCCCTCTAGCTTCAACTGCAACTTTATGACATCTTTCAACCAAAGCGAGTGAGTTTGGGAAAAGATGTTCTCGACGTTGAGCTTTCAAGTGAAGCATAGGCCTCCTGGGAAATGATGCCACCAGTATTCCGACCATGGACGCTGTCAATGCAAGAAATGATGGGCTATTTAAGTCTTCTCGCTCTTTGAATGCCATTCTGAACGAAGGCTCATGTGGGAAAGGCGCAAGTGGGTGTACGTAGGTAAAGAAGTCATCGAGGAAGAGTTCGAGAGTAGCATATGGTAATATTGATTCGGCAGAGAGGACGGCATGTGAAGAGAAGGATGCCAAAGTCGCAGCAACATTGTTTGGTGATGTAGGAGAGGAATAAGCTCCACCTGGGGATTCAAGTCTTCTCTTTTTTATGGCCTCTGCATGTCGATTTGGTGGACCTCTTCGACGACTTGGTCTTTCGAATGTACAAGGAATATCTAATGCAGCGCATGCTCGACATGGAGGACCTGATTCATCACACTATTACGAAAATTGAATGTCAGTATTTATATACCCCACACTCCTCCATGAGATGATTAAATCTTTGGAATTTCATATTTTGCACTTACCTTGACTTTTCTAATACTGCATGAATCGCATGCTTTCCTTAATCTATTTCCTTTGGGTGCTTCTCCGTTTCCGTTTGAATTACCATTCACGTTCACATTCACGTTCCCATTTCCATTCATAGAGGTTGGTGGTGGTGTATTCTGCATAGGTAGGCCATGATGATCATTTGTCATTCCATCATTGTATTGTTGCATCTGTGGGGGCATCTGCGGTGATTGCTGACTCTGTGGAGCTCCCATTGATTGAGGATCATATTGAAACGATGGTGGGACGGGGATATTGAGTTGTTGGTGTTGGTGTTGATGTTGATGTTGATGTTGATGTTGAATTTGTTGATTGTGAGACATCAAAGGATCATTTGGTGAAGGAATTGATGGGCCATGTAAAGGCATTTGAGTGTTGTAGTTGTGACCATTGTTATTATGACCATTTTGGTGAGTAACCAGACATATTTGTCAGTTGTAGGGAATTGGTCCCCCTGTTGATTTTCTTGGTCGAAAGTATGGATGAATGAATGGGTGGATGGGATTTGGTGTAGATACCGATGTAAGTCCGGTAGGATTGGAGGGGGTGGAGGGGAAGAAGTGGGAAGTGGGAATGGGAGTGGGAGTGGAAGTGGGAGTGGGAGTGGGAGTGGGAAAGCGGGAGGAAGTGGATTTTTTATTATTTTTCCTTGGGTGTCCCGATATTCTTAATATTTAAATAATAAAAAAAATTGGGGATTTTTTTTCTCCCGTTATGGTCTGTCGGGTCGATCTGATTGGATCCTTTTTTCCTCTTCTTCTGTTCGGATGGATATCGAGGTTTAAATAAAAAAATAAAAACGTGACAATTTGTTGTTGAATTAAAAATAAAAATGTTGGCCTCCTGGTATATATATAATCTAATTGACATATATGGATATGGATATGGAGGTTGAGGTAGATAGGCGGATAGAGTGATCGAGTGATGGTTTAAATCTCGTGATTTTGTGATCTCGTGATCTGGGAGGAGACTGTTGGGATGAAGAAGGATGGGAATTTGAATACCGGTGCTAGGTATACGTAGGTATGGTAGGTATGGTATGTACGTGTATGTATATGTGTGTATGTGTATGTGTGTATGTAAAACCCTCTTCAAACTATCTTGTGTGTGTGTGTGTGTGGTGTGTGGTGTTGTGTATATGTGTGTGTGTATGTGTGTGTATCTCTCTCTCTCTCTCTCTCTCTCTCTCTCTCTCTCTCTCTCTCTTCTCTCTCTCTCTCTCTCTCTCTTTCTCTGTGCCTGTATATATATATATATATATATTATATATATATTATATGTGTGTGTGTGTGTGTGTGTGTGTGGGTGTGTGGGTGTGTGTGTGTGTGTGTGTATGCCGTATCCGTATCTGTATCTGTATCTGTGTATCTGTATCTGTATCTGTATCTGTATATGTATCTGTATTCTGTAATATGTACCTAGGTATATAAATACAAGAATATTAAAATAAAATGAGTATAAAATGAATATATAAAGGATATAAAAAGGTTCCAGGTTATGTATAATATATGCTTCCTTTTCTTCCGTACTATTAAAATTCAAAAAAAAAAAAAAAGTTAATGAGCCAATCGAACAAAGACAAGACAGATGAAGTAGGTCGCTGGGATATATATAAAAAGATGACAACAGTTCAGTCTGTATAAGGAATGTTCAAGAAAGAAAGCAAAAAGGAACTTGAATAATGATTTCTGTACAGTACAGCCAACTGCTTCTTGAACCTTGAACTTGAATCTGGGCGGGAAGAAGAGACAAATATTTACATCTCTCTACAGGGTTTACTTCAGATGTAAACCCTTGTAGACCCTTGGTAGTCTCTTGGAGTATAACTGCTTGTCGTTTTGGGGAACAGATAAAGCAAAGTAATAATGAAAAGGTGAAATCCTTGGGGTGATCAATTGGGTCAAGTTAGAATTTGTCGTATATAATATTATGGTGGAGGTTCGTGGGTTGGAAACCTGTGAATGGTTCCTCTAAAGACCATAGTGGGAAGGATATTTGTGGACGTTGATGGCAGCATTCAAGCAAGACAATGTGAGGTATAGCACGAGAGATCCCTGGATTTCTACTGATATACAAGGTGATAACGGTACTCTTGATGATCTGAGGTGCAAGCAGAACTATATTATACTTTGGACGAAGTGGGATATTGGAGGTTGATTCTTGGTGAGGCTGTGATTGTATGTGATGAAACTCATCAGCGATTGAAAGTTTGTTGAATCATGACAGGAGTTATAATGAGTTAATAATGACTGTTAACAAGAGAGATAACCTGGTAAGAATAAGCCATGTACGACAGTACGAGAAAGTACGAGAAACAGTTCCTGTACAGATTCCAGACAGCATCGTTCCTTAATTGTAGATGGGAAAAGCTTGATGAGATTACTATATGGAATGATTGGACAAGATACGGCCCGCGATTATTCCAGTTAAATTTATGTATATGTTTATATATTTGTATCTTTGCTGACTGAATCATGGCATACAAGTGAGTGAGGACGTGAGTATCAAGTACAGTATAGCGTCGGTATCCCCTTTCACACCCATCCATACAGTCAATGGCATAGCATATAACACAATGCCATACAATGCCATACAATAATACAAGGCAATACAATACAATACAAGGCAATACAATACAATACAACAACAATACAATACAAGGCAATACAATACAATACAATACAAGGCAATACAATACAATACAATACAATGCAGCAGCAATGGCAATACAAGGCAATACAATACAATACGCACAACACAGTACGTACACATTTGGAGTGAGCAGCTATCACAATGTCTTAGATTAGATTAATCATTAATATAGCAGATTAGTACCTCAATCTCTATAGTTCGTACTACTGATCTGATCTACCTACCGGTTCATCATTTGTAGAACCGTTCAAAAGTCCGGTTCAATGCCTATTTCCAAATGTCCATTTCAATGTCCATTTCGAAATTCATTTCAATGTCCAATCCTCTTTTAGGAATAGATCTTTTGGTGACATGACTTTATGCATCGATGCACCGCCATTCTGAGGATTTTTAGGCGGGACGGCGGCTTCTAGAAAACCGTTAGATTGATTCTATTCATGGTCACCACATGTTTTTGTTGTATTCATTCGTGCTCAAACAAAGAGAAGTACTCGGTCGAGACTTGACAGTCTCCTTTCCAGCCTTTCCGGCCCTTCGGAATTCGTAATCAAGAGGGGATAGTGAAGAAGAGAGATCAGGACTCAGATATCTTATCCCTAGCAGAAAGGAAAGTACCGAAAGCAACGTGAGCCAAATCTTCCTCGAATCCTAGGCAATAAAGCGCTTACCGGCACTCCGATGCAGGCCGCCTACTCTTCTACCTGCATCTAGGTGCTCCACAATGTCAAGAGACAATGGCACAGTCCACAAATTAATGATACTACTTACTCTACTAGTACTGTCCTATCCCACAATTCACAATGAGGTGGAGGTTGATGTCTGAGAGTATGCTGAGATAGATAGTTGTTATTTAGTCTCCAAGGGCACTAGGGGATAAGGATGGAGACTGGAGTTTGATGAAGAAACCTCATACTTTCTAAGTTTGATATGTATTCAACCAGCCAATGATGTATCGGCGAATTCGAAAGATTAGATCTACATAGCCACTGGTTCAGTATAAACCCCGAGATATTTTCCAAATTTAAACTCCTTCATCGTTCGGCTATAGTCCTGTCTACACCTAAAGCAAGAACTATCTCGGCACCTATGTATTATTTGCCTTAATTTGATGAACTGAATCCATGGCATCATCATTGGTATTGATAAAAGTGGACGAAGAAAGGTTATAATATTCTGCACTTTTCGAATCTCAACTCTTCTCACACAGTACAATTTTTGAGTTTGTCCTCTACATGCAGCTACCTAGGTGATTTCTACGGTGAGAAACCTCGCAACTACGCAACCACGCAAATCTCCTAAACCTCTTCCAGAATCGAATCTTCATACAGTACGACAATAAAGTTTGCATGCGAGTCATGATATTTCGTCACAAATTGGCGCACATTAAAATGATAATGATAATAACAATAATAATACGAAATCTATCTACAGCAGCATCGCCAACCTCATTTGTATTTCAAGCTTTCCCCACGTGCCAGGGATCTTTAGATTTCCTCCACCAATGATAATACCTGGTCACGATGCTCTCCCGTTGACAGGTCTCCATAGCTCATTTCAACAGAGTTTATAACTAATGTGATCTGTAACAAGCTGAAGATGCTGGGCGTCGAGGACCTAGGATGCCATCACTTAAGGTTCAACGCTTTACTCCAAAGACTTCCTAGGATATCGTCTCATATATCATCATTTCTATGAGATTGCATTTGATCTCCTGACCGCTCAATGATTCGGGATGATCGAAGCAACTGGAATTACAAAAATGGACAGCTTTTCTAATTATACAATTGAATCTATTCAGTTTACGTACTTTTTTCTACTGGGAATTTGATTGGGTTCCGACCTATAACAAGGGAAGAAGATGATAGGAATTTCATAATCTATCGCTGCATTGACTTTTCCCTTGGGAAAGGGAAGGGGAAAGGGGAAAGGGAAAGGGAAGGGAAAGGGGTCCTACCTGGTCCTACCATCGATCTGTCAAGGTTCACCAAGCACGCGTTGTAACCAGCAAGAAGGGACACAAGATCGTATGATGGGTCTACCCGTTTACATACTTTCAACCTTCCAAAGCTCCTCCACTTGGTGAATCATTTCAATGACAAGTCTCAATCTTTCAACGTCACCCCATCGCCCCTCTATCATCTCTCCATATATCGAACAATCGAAACTTTCTGCTACCGCGTGTACCGTGCGATTGCGAGGCATATACGAGACAGAATGAAAAGATTAGGGTCTCTGTATAGCAATAATATTATGGCGGGTGATTGATTATGCGGCGGCAATCGATTAAATCTTGTCTTTCATCCGTACTCACCTACTCCGTACTCATAGGGCTAGAGTAGTTTGAACAACAGTAAAGACAACAAATTGAGTGCATACATACAATGCAATACTTAACGTATGCATGAAAATCTACAGTCTAGAAGAATGAGAGAAGCCAATAGGTAGGTGGTCTCTTAGACAGATCATCCGTTTGAAGAACTACGATGTAGTTGCAATGCCACGAGGAAGAGAAGCGAACCAGAACCAATCCTTCCCTAGTACTAGCAATTTAGCATCCTGTTAGCTACAGTAGCTAGCAGCCTAGCAGACCATCATTCTCCTGACAGCCAGAATGCTGGGAGTCATAAATTAACGACGTGCACAAAGGCTCCGAGAGGTCTCAACAGCCTTCCCATGTGCAGCGGTACGGTGGTGTTCACACGGGAGACTAAGCCTTACTTACCAGGTACGTTTTTTTCTTTGTTTTTAGTATAGTGCTAGCACAGCTGGATATGGCCATGGACTCGTGAACGTGCGAGGCTTAAGGGCTGAGGGCTTGAAGCTTATCATTTACAAGTACCCGGTCAGTATTAGGGATGTATGATGATTCCTAGATTCTGGATTCTGGATTCTAAATTCTAAATTCTAAATTCTAAATTCTAAATTCTAAATTCTAAATTCTAAATTCTAAATTCTAAATTCTAAATTCTAAATTCTAAATTCTAAATTCTAAATTCTAAAATTCTAAATTCTAAATTCTAAATTCTAAATTCTAAATTCTAAATTCTGAACAGGTGGAATAATAATAATGCTTACGGTAGGACCGGCAGATGCCTGCAAAGACCGATACCGGTCCCCCCTGGCTCGTCGCTCGGTAACTAACTACAGTACTATCCATGGAATGTGATTAGCCATCTAGTTCAAACCATCTACCATTCACCATCCATCGATCATCAGGTTCCAAGTTCTAAGTTCCAAGTCCCAAGTTCCAAGAAGTAACGACTACTTTCATGAGCTTTTCCATCACAATTTGATCCTTTCCCATTGGATCACATTCGTTTTCTTGGTTCGGATTCCGGAAGAGACAGGCTCCTTGATACTGGGCTGCTTCATTTCTTTTAAACTTTTACCCTCCTCCTTTCTTTTCCCCAAACAGTCGTCAATTTTGGCTATCAAACGGTCATGCCCATGGCTAGTAAGTTTCTTGATCAATGATCACGACTTTCCGGAAACATTTTGAAAGAACCCTGGACCCATCTAAGCAGTGCTGACTAGCGGTACAAAGTATGTGCATGCTAGCCATGCGGTCGATGTGTCACTACGTATCCTCCTAAAGTAAAGTACAGTAAATTCTGCTAAGGTCGTGTAGTCTCGCTTCCATACTCCACTCCTCCCAAGCTCAATCAGCCTTGAAGGTTAAACCTTCCAACTTCTAACTTCCCATGGCGGCTAACCCTTACGTTTCCATAACTCACGTGCTATCACCTCGGTCATATTATGGAGATCCCTTCTTAGAGTAGCACCGAAATATCTTGGGACGGCGACCCTCCCACAAATGCATTCTTCGCCTTACCAAGTTTGATTTCAAGTAGATGCACTTATGCAGCAAGGCATCCGAATTGAAATTATGAATAGCTTCTAACTTCTAAGTTCTGTAGCCACCCGTACGATCTCGTACCCATTTGGATTAGTATTCTGCAGGTGATGTCAGAAAGGTTGAAAGCTTTTTCCACTTGCATCTTTCTTTCAAAGTTTCATCATCGGTGAGCAGTTCCTACCGACGCACTACTCCTTTGATAAAAAGCTTCATCATTTCTCATGAGCCGTGGCTTATGTGGCTGTGTTATTATTACTGTGCTATTCCCCAAGAAACGATTAATCTTAAGTTGTTTGTCATGTCCAACGAGAGCGGCGCGGGTATCATTAAACTTCCCGAGACATCCGACAACAGACGCCCCGGTACTCGTATACACCTAATCTAATGGTACGGATATGGTATAGCAAGGCAAAATGATAGCCGCGCAAATGACAACAGTCTAAACGATAACTTTCGAGGTTTTAACCCGTTTCACATCTTAGTCAGGAGCTTCCTGGACCTCGCTAGCCTGGCCATTAATAGGAATCCAGTCCCAGCGAGGAGATCGATGGCTGCAAATATCTGCGCATACTCGTATCCCCCGTTGTTTTTTTGGATTAACACCCCTCCAATAGGTGGACCTGTCAACACCGCAAAACTTACTACGGTGAATACCATTCCCATCCTGACGCCTGCCTTCCTCAAGTCGGTAGTGAGACTACTCAACGTGGCCGGGAACAGTCCTTGAATACCCGCTGCGAATATACCATACATCACAGACCATGTATACAGCCCACCTCGTGTTGAAACTGCAATCCAGCAGAAACAAAGGAGGCTGTCTATGATTGCTATTGGGATGAGTGTATTGAGTGGTCCAAACACCCGATCTGCCAGGTGATTTGGAATAACGCGTCCTACTACTCCTACTGCATTGAGTACGATGATTATATTTATCGATTCTGCAAGAGGTACTCCAATAATCGAACGCGCATATGCCCCCAGGTAATAAAAACCAAAGTACAATCCCCAAAAGTTCTGTTTGCTGTCATTAGTAGATGTCCATTGACCAACCAAAATCACAACTTACAAAAAACATCCCAGCTGCAAATAGCATATATGGAACATCTTTGAAAGATGGATAATCAATCCACGCACCACTCTTCCTCGGAGGCACCCTCTGTTTGATCCCAAAATTGCAAATCCCGAGGCACACCAATTGAATAAGTCCCAGCGATCTCATCGTCCATCCAAACCCAATCTTCGGCAATAACTGCTGAACCATGATCGGAAACACCACACCACCAGTTGCACTCCCCGCCGCCGAAATCCCAATCACTAAACTCTTCTTCGTACTAAAATACGTACTTAGTGTTGCTAGTGCAGGACAAAACAAACAGCCATTTCCAAGACCCATGCATATTCCTTGGGCGAGAAATACTTGCCAGTAGGTTGTGGAGATGGACGTCATGAATAATCCGAGCAGACAGAGAATGGTGCCGATGAGGAATATAGAACGGAAATATCCGGCGTCGGTGAGGCGTCCCGTGATGGTTCCGATGAAGAAGAGGAGGAAGATTTGCATAGAGCCAATCCAGGATATGTCGGCGGCGGGCCGCGAGAGGGAGTTTATGTAATAGGTTTGGAAGACGCCAAAAGAGTTTATAAATCCCCTGGGGTTCTTGTTAGGTGAGTGCATAGATGAAGGGGAGGGAGGGACACTAACCATGTATTCATGATGACGAGATGGCTGAGAATAACTGTGAGTTCTAAATTCAGCAAACGGATTTGTGGATACATCAATACATTCTAAAATGGAGATTCTCGCGCCAAATATATGCAAGTTCTGAGCTTTATCTTTATCTTGATTTTTGTCCTTATTTCAGTGTTTTTCGCTTCCCTTACGTTCAAATTCACAAATGTACTTGAACTCGCACTTGCGACTTCCTCAAAGAGACATTTTGCATAAGTTCTTCTACATGGAGCGCATCGTCCCTTGAACTGGCATCTTCGTCATCTCATCTCTTCTCATCACCACTCTTCCCCTCCTAAAATACACACCCAGAGTTCCACCACCTTTTTCACCTCCTCCCCATCAAACCAAAACTATACATAACACAACCTCTCCTCCAAAACAACAAAATCACAAAATAAAATAAAACGCACCTTGCACCCAAGCACTCCACCCCCCATCAGGCGGCGGTCCAATAGCTCTCCAACTCGCCGTCGTCCCATTAGTTCTGGTGCGGTGCGCAAGTACGTCTTCGAATGCGGGTTCTTTTTCTTCGTCGTCTGCTGGTGGTAGACTGAGTTTTGAGAGGTTTGGGAAGGGTGAGATGGGGGTTTTTTCTTGGGCTTTAAGGGGGTCGGAGATGCTGCTTTTTGAGGTGCTGGTGGATGTGGTGGAGTGTGGATTATAGTTGGAGTTGGGGTTGGGAGTTGACATTGTGATCTTGGGGCACTCGATGGTTTACTGGGTGTTTGGTGTTCTCAAGAGAGAGGAATAAGGTTGATTGGATGAATGGGGGTTTGAGACTTTTGAAACCTCATTTATAGAAGGACTTTCTGAAAAATTTGAATGTGAAATGGATTGGGAATTTGTGAGTCATTCACTTGATTTTTTTTCGTTTACTTTGCGTACTTTATTTATTTTAGCCCCTTGACGTTTTGGTCGTTTGAATGGGACGGGAAGGGAGAAGAGTCATAGGTGGAATAGGATAGGATAGGATGAATTAAGTGGATCTGGCGAAGTCGTCTCAAACGTGTACAAGATATGAGGCAGAAGCTCCGGAAAGTTTGAGATGACGGGAGCAATTGAGACGACAGGATGTATGGAAATCGTGCAAAATTGAAGTTTCAAGTTACAGTAAGTATCGGGAATCAATTCTGGCGGAAAACTTGTTAATTGTTCGTCGTTTGCTGCTTGCAGTGAGAAATGCTTACTCCCGTCTCTGAGGGTGGGGTTGGGATTGCGGTGTTTGGTCCACTGTGGTCTAGATGCACATGGTAGAGATGATACGGCTAGAAAACTAATACAGTTTTAAGATCAAGAATATAATGAATGTATTTAATCGATAGAGCAGAAGATTGAGAACAAAAGTCGAGGTTTATATCAACAGAGAAAGGAGGTGAAAGAAAATAGCTCCCAAGTAGTCAAATACACGTAGGTAGTTAAAATATGCATGAATGAACAAACATGAATTTGCAATTCCCCAAAAGCACAGATGAATGAATGAGTAATGCGACTATGACTATTCCGCACCACCCATCATATCATCCAATCGGTATACCCTTCTTCGCAATACCACTAGCATCCTTACTTACTACATAAGGAGTAACTCCCTGAAGAACAAATCAGATACTCGAATCTACAACGCTTAGGTAGGTTGGAAAAAAATGATCAACAATCAGACCAACGCGGAGTTCGAATCCCGCCATCATGATCATGGCATTCCCCCCCGGAAGAATATAATTCTTCACCGATTCTTCCGTTGTTAGGATTTCCAGTCGTAACAATACACAGTGCTTTGATTTCTAAGCAAACGAAAACGAAAATGATAGTTTGGATGCATGGATGCATGAGCCTTGCGATTGAGGACATGTCGAAAGAAGGGCTCGCTCGCTCGCTGCATTCACCCGTTCCCGATTTTGCCATGGCATCTGCGATGCCAAGTCGGGCTGGGTGCCGGTTTTTGGCGTGGGGTATACGGCGTTGGATGGGTGCCGATGTCGCTGTGTAGATTGTGCGAGGGTTGACGGGGTGCAGCATGCGCAGGGCCCTGGTTGCTTGGTATATCTGAGTAGCTGGGGTGGGTGGTGGTAAAAGGGAGGTTTGCCGAGGACTGGGGCGTATACGATACGATGCTTGTTAGCCGATTGTCTGGATGCTTACTGATGGGATGATGGGGATTTGGGATTCTGATGTAATGAAAGGTTTTTGTGCACGTTGTTTTTGGATCTGGATTTAGAAGTTTGTGCGGGATTCGGAATTTGTTGCGTATCTGATTCTTGGGGATTTTTATTGCGTGTATTGTACTACTACTTACTTACTGCATACAACAAACCTGCTATAATTAGTGCTTGTGTTCAGCATAGAAAATGGAATGGGGAAGTAAACGATGGAGTGAATCAGATAATTGGTGGGCGTAGAGAGGTGATTGTAGATAGGATGAGATATTTTTGGTATTGGGAAGCGTGATTCCTGTAGATTTAAAGCTGGTAAGGTATTGAGTAGGCTTATGTATTTAGAATTGAAATTTTACTATTAGGTAATGGCCGATTCTTGACCGCTATCAATGTTATACAGTAATATCATTGAGAAGTTAAAAACAACCTTCAATGCAAATATATTGCCCGCTTGATATCGATCTCCTTAAATTGACTGACATAAGATATCCATACTCAAATCTCACTTAACCCACAACCAGCCCGTCAAATATAAAATCTGCCACTCTTTAACCTCACCGCATCATCCTCAAACCTAAATCCCAAACACTTAATCTGAAAACTTACATCCGTCCCTGCCGTTTCTTTCACTGCATCCTTTCTAGCTCTACAGGCCTTATCTTCGTTTTCGCCACTCCCTTGTCAGAGGGGAGTGAGCCCATCAAACAACCTATAGAAAGAGAATCGAGTTCCGGATTGAATGGCATGGCGACGAGGGCGGAAAGCGCAGTGCTGTGTGCAACGCCGTTGTCGATGAATGAATACGTGTCGATGATTACAGCAATGAATGTTATCAATAGTTCGATGCTATAGGATGACATTAGATTGCAGAAATTGTACTGATAAATGTTTCTCGATTCTGAGTGACATTGATAAAAGTTGGATCTTGATCCCTATAGAAAGTCAGTTGTGATTTCTTTCGTTGGAAAACATCACTCGGAATTCTTGTCTTAGTTGTGGCAAGCTTAGTATCCTAATGACCATGTCTTGAAATAAATCCTCAATCGCTCGGCCTATGATTTGATTGCGACAAATCTACCGTAGTTTGTTAAAATGTTGGGCGATGGAGTCTGCCAATAGTATAGGCACCCAGAGCATAAGCTGTGAGCAATTTGACCATACTATCCCGTCAGCAGTGACCCCCAATTTCACAAAGACGGTTCTACCATAATCAACATTTCTCATATGCAGCGCGGTGATACAGTCACTGTGTCAAAAGATTTTGGTGAATCCATCGCAAGCATGAAGACCACTTTGTTAGACCAAATTTCAAGACTCCTGAATCTGCACCTCAATTTTCGTTCCAGGCCTTATTCCTGGCGGGTTGAGTGTTATAGTAACGAGTAACGTTTCCATTAAAAAATTTAGATAGAGCCATGAAGAATGAGACATAAGAGTAATCTTAGATGTCATCAGTTAGTGGTATTGAAGGCACAGGATTGAACTATGTTCTTTAATAGTAGTAGTTATTTGAGCTCCGTCATCGAAATCGAACCCGATATCATGAGATGAGTTTCCCAATGAACAAATAATGTTCCAGTTCCATGCTTGTGTTCGCAGTTCCGCACCAGGAAAATAGGCTACAAGCTCGATTGTCAACTCCCAGCTCTTCATTCGGACAGAGAGGTGACTTTCCTATTTTATGGGAGCTGTGAACGCAGAGAATAGAAGTATATTTGGGCCCAGAGACATATTGACACCTTACGATTCATTGTTGATTTTTTGCAAATGTATAGCGTTGGATCGAGTGATTGTATAGTCAGGGACTTTGTGAGATTCATCAAGAATTAATTCTGAGCACTGCGAAGACCGCCCAAAAAATTGAAGACTGTATGTCATATTTGGGGCAGGTGGTGGAACATGAGATATTACCTTCATTCTTTCAGCCATAGGGAAAGCTAGCTGTAAAATCTCGGATTCTGGCTTCAGGTTGTAGATAATCTAGACGATAAGAGCCGTTCGAAGTCCAGTTTGAAATTGCAATTTCTATCACTCATTGCTCTGCGCATGGCTGAAACCACAGATAGCTTTGTGAGAGGTGAAACGGCGGCTAGTAATGTAAGCCTATATGACGAAGTTGGAATAAAATGAGAGCCTTATTGTCACTAATTACCAGAACATAAAGGTAAGAAACATAGCTAACTTTGCATGCCGGAGCAATTTGAGATTGGGAAGTCTGTTGTCATCGACTTAAACGCAAACAGATCGTCAAGTCCATTAAGCGAGACAGAATTTTGTTTAAACAATTGTCCATAAGTACTGATCAAACACCACTCCAATAGCAGCCACAAAAAATGAAGCAATAGCGTGGGTAAGTACTGTACCAAATCTGATGGCCCATTTTTGTCTGGAGCGTGATCCGGTAAATGAATGCGTTCAGGGAAACGTGTATAAATGATTCCAATAACAAAAGCACTGCCGGTCAAAGCAAAGACCATCATAGATTAGAGAGATTGCCAGGAAATTTCCTATTTCACGTACTGCCGTGAAGTTTGGATCTTGCGGGAACTTGGCAAATGAGAGGGGGTATCGAAATCAAGAGAAGGGCTCCGCTATGAGCCCAAGCCGTCAATCGCAGTTTGCAACAATTGTTGGCTATTTTCAAGATTATTTCGCGAATGTGTATTCCTGCCCTCATAGTCTTGAAAGTGGTCAGGCTGAGTGTTATAACTGGTTGCCATTGTGTGCCTGGTGTTCGGAATCGCACCACGTATATAATGATTCAAGAAACATAAATATATTCGGCTATCGAGCCACATGCGCACATTGAAACTTCTGGCCAAAAAGTTTTACAAATACTAAACAAGATGCTAGTGGAATTAAATATTTGTACGGCATAGAAAGTTTCCACTGTATAGGCCCACTGGCAAGCCTGCAAAGAGAGATTTAACAAGGTAAAAACGAAGGAAATGTATAGACTTCAGCGAAATGATGAGAGGAGAAATCCTTTTGCAATAAATTTGCCTGGGAAGGACTTTGCGTCCAATTTCAAGTGAAAGTATTTCAGAGGCATCTTACATTTATCGTACAACAATGTTTCGATGTCAGCGAAAACAGTCCCATAAAGCTCAAAGCAATCATCCGCGGCGCAGTATCTGCTTTCTAGATGGTGCATAAGAGATGATATGGTTGGTAAGGTAGATTGACAAATGTGCGCGCGGAGGGGAGGGGTGCTACTAGTCATTAATGGATCACGTTAGAGGAATCATGATTCATTTTTAACAAAAAATTTTTAAGGCTTTCTTGAATATTTATGTTTTAAGAGCAATATGAATGACTTCATAATATCGAAATCAGTTGTACCCAAAAATGCATTAAGAATTAAAAGGGTTCAAGAACTTGTTAGACGGAGAGGTGGAGGATGCCCCGATAATTTTTTTGAGAAAATGAATCATGTGACCTTGAAATGAAATTCGCTTACTAGCGCCCACAAGTTCGAATTTCCACAGTAACAAATTTTTGAACTCAGAAACGTTCACCAAAGACATCGACAACCACGGCACTCTTTTAACGACAAGATGCCTACCCATTTGAGCAAAACCCGCAAGCAGTACGTTCTACCCCTCGATACCGCAGTTTCTATCGATAAAAACTACAAACCGATTGAGCGCGCGAGTCCAGATCAATTCCTCACGAAGTTGTTGTTGATGGCATATTGAAGGATTGGAAAGAATTGAAGCTGACAAGATTTTTCTCTGTATAGCCGCGGTCATGTTTCGGCCGGTAAGGGTCGTGTAGGAAAGCACCGCAAGCATCCAGGTGGTCGTGGTCTTGCTGGTGGTCAACACCACCACCGAACCAACATGGATAAGTACCATCCAGGTTACTTCGGAAAGGTCGGTATGCGATACTTCCACAAGCAAGGCAACCACTTCTGGAAGCCAGTCGTCAACCTTGACAAGGTAAGTTTGAATTCCCATACAATTATTTGGAAAGCGGGGATTTGAAAAGAATTTGAATATTTATCCAGGCGTTGGAAGAGATTTGCTAATATTGATACTTCACAGCTTTGGTCCCTCGTCCCAGCTGAGAAGCGTGATGAATACCTCTCCGGCGCCAAGAAAGACACCGTTCCCGTCTTAGATCTCCTCCCACTCGGATACTCGAAGTTCTCGGCAAGGGTAGAATCCCAGAAATCCCATTGGTTGTGCGCGCAAGATGGTTCAGCAAGGAGGCTGAGAGAAAGATCACAGAGGCTGGTGGTGTTGTTGAATTGGTTGCATAAATTGGGAAATTCATAGCGAATGAATTGTAGGCTTTTCTCAAATACCATGAATGGCTTTCACAACGGCTATGGGAGTTCTTTATGAAAATGAAAGGAATCATGAAACAACCATTTCTTCGTTTGTCTGAATCAATTTTCATCATGGGTGATATGTGATGGTATCTCAGGAGTTGGCATGCAAGATGCAAGATCTCCACAACTGCACAATACTAATATATATATATACATAAAATGAATGCCTTTAATACACATTTTACCATACGCCACATAAGACCTAAGCGCCAATATCCCATTCATTACGCTGGAATCATACTTAGTTCGTCCTCATAATCCTCGTTCTTGATGTCTTCATCCTCGGTTTGTTCCAGAAGGAATGGATGATTCAAGGCATCTTCTGCACTGATTCGTTTATGTGGATTGAGTTCCAAGCAGCGCTCCAGAAACTCAACAGCCAACTTCTCTTCCTTAGTTAATGGCTGTTCCACCCCATCTGGCCCTGCCTCATTCCTGCATGTTGACCATAAGATGATTTTCTCCAACGCGAATCCAGCCTGACCGATGGTAGGAATGTTTGTTTCAAAGACCGTCCATGAAGATACGCACAGTTCTTCATTCTCTTGACTCCAAATATGGTAGCAATTTCAATCATGGCTTCAACATCATCAGCCGAATTGAAGAACGGGAAGCGTTTCGAAAGTATAGTGAGGAGTATCACTCCAGCAGACCATATGTCGATTTTCGTAGTTTGCTCTTGACACTTGAATAACACCTCAGGTGCCCGAAATCCACGAGTTCCAGCCCGATTTGCACGACGCGATGGTCTGTTGTCATGTTTGGATAGCCGGCTGAGGGCAAGTTTTGAATGGCTACACTATTCTCCAGCTTCCTCTTGCGTACGTCATGGTCTTTTGTACACAGACACGATTTGGTATCTTCTTCTTCCCGTTCTGCCAATCCGAAATCCACCAGCACGCCTCTTTGTTTTTCTGGCTCATACAGAAAATTGGTTGGCTTAATGTCTCGATGAAGAATGCCCTGTGCATGGACAGCCTTCAACGCAGTGAATAATGACCTGAAATATACTTGCATATCCGAGACTTTCATCTTCCTAAAGTACTCTCGGAAATCCGTATGCCTGAAATATGGCAAGACCGCAACCACTTGATCGGTATGTCTGAAAGCTGTAATGAGTGGGCAAACTGAGTCGCAACCTCGAAGATCATTAAGTAGATCAAGCTCGTTGAGTATACGGGTTGGACTGCTTGTAACATAAATCTTTTTGATAGCAACATATTTCTTCCCACGTCGCTGTTGATTATACTCGTTCATCACATCTCGAACTCCACCAGTCTTCCTCTTCTTCACAGGTGGTGATGTCCATGGCGACTGCTCCTTCTCTTCGAGATCCCAATCGTTATCGTAATGCTCATATAAAAGATCCTCTGCTTTATAAACCGTAGAAAATGTACCTGTTTCGTGTTAGTGAGTATATCACAGCACTAAGGTGTTTTGCTCACCTTCTCCAATGCGATTTATTAGTCGAAATCGATCCTTTATCCCCTTGAAAGTTGCTTCGAACTTGGCAATATCTTCTGCAGTGGCAGGATCAACAGTGTCATCACTTCGTCAGAGTCCTCAGAGTACTCTTGATCTTGCACGGCATCATCGTCTTCGGCTCTAGATTCCTCAATCTCATTGCCCTCTTCCTCTGTTGTTTCTTCCTGCTTTATTTCGTCATTGTGAATCTGGAAAGAGTTTTTGGAGTTCCCCTGGCGTTGACGTGTTGTTGACATACTGCTCTACCCAAAAAGCTGAATTAAATTATGAGTAAATGAAATCCTTTAGAAATACATCACTCAGTCAAAGTCAAGATTTCAATTAGATTAAATCATTTAGTCCAATTAGAGTAGTTTATTGCTTGCGTTTGTTCTGCGATTTTTGGCGGGGGTCGAATTATTATCGCGGTCAAATCGCGACTCAGAATCTAGACACTAGTCCTTAACGAGTAGAAAGTCAACATCAATAAACACAAACCCCCCAGCAACTAATTATATTTGTATTTATCGCAAACTTCAACTCATACAACAAACAAATATATCAACAACTACCAATATCCTCGGTTTATGTATCCTACTGCGACTTTGATAGGTCGCTATTACCGACAATATGGATACGATAGACTTCGATATCAATGATGCTCTTAAGCATTATATGAGCGACCCCGCCACAGTTGCAACTCCAGAGGCAGATTCCAACCTAATCGATTGCGAAAACGACCCTGAATCCCTCACAAATGCCTTGGTCAATGGAGTACTCAATCCTATAGTGGACTCAGTTGCAGAGAATCCAGATGCTATAACAAGAAGTTCTTCATTTGATTCATTGCAATTTTTGCTAAAGTGTGTACCAGTTTGTTCTCAATCTACTCAAAATTACCCCACCGAACCAGATTCTGAACTCTTCAAACTTTCTAGATCCTCTTCTGCCTTACCTACGCATGCCCTTAGCAAGATTTTTGACCTCATAATCTCCGGTCTCTCTGCCGAAGCTGATATCATCCATAATGATCTCGAAACGGACGAACAAGAATTAGTCGCTCATCATAAACAACTCTTAGAAATCTTCGGATTCCTGTTACAATGGACCATCGCAGCAGTAGAAACCAAGGCGGCCGAGAAATCGACATCTGCCCCGGTCGCTCGTGGAAGAGGCAAGGCCTCAAAGGTAAAAGCAAGTGCGAAAAATGAGAATTGGGATTCGTCTGCCCAGTTACAAACAGCACTTGACACCATGTGCAAAGTCTTAAAACTAAAACTTTCAAAAATATTCCTAACAACGTCGGAGAGGGATACATTCATAAGTCTGTTTACGAGGCCTGTGTACATGGTATTAGAAAGTGAACAAAGAGTAAAGGATACAGCAATCCGGATGCACGCTTTTAAAGTGCTCTGCATCTCTGTAAAGCATCATGGTCACGGTTATGGTTAGTAAATATCCGGCTGCGTGAAGGGGGCGTGTAACTGACAATACATAAGCTGCACAAATCTCCATTGTGCAGAACTTGACTTATTTTGAACATTTGGCTGAGCCTATGGCCGAGTTCCTACACATTCTGTCGGAACAATATGATTACCCCCAACTATCGGACGAGATTATTCGGAGCTTAGCAACAAGGAATTCAATAGTAACGATACGAAAGGACCGAAATCAGTTTCATCATTTATTGTCAAGCTTTCAGAGCTTGCTCCTAGGCTTGTCATTAAGCAAATGACTATGTTAGCGAAACAACTGGATAGCGAGAATTACGCAGTACGATGTGCTCTGATCGAGATTTGTGGAAATCTCGTTGCAGACCTAAGCAAACAGGAAGAACGTGGTGACAATCACAAATCACAACTCAATGCATTTTTCGACGTATTGGAAGAACGATTTTTGGATATTAACCCTTATTGTAGATGTCGAACAATCCAAGTTTACATTAAGATTTGTGAACTTGAGCAAAAATTCCCCAAGCGCCGACAGAGAGCCGCTGAATTAGCAGCTCGAAGCTTAGAGGATAAGAGCAGCAATGTTCGCCGAAATGCTGTTAAACTTTTAGGAACCTTGATCAAAACTCATCCATTTAGTCTCATGCACGGATCACAATTGAATTTCAAGGAGTGGAACTCCCGATTAGAAGCTGTTGATGCTGAGCTGAATGCGCTTAAACCTCCCGCAGAAGCTGCTGGGTTGGCTGATACTACCAGAGCTGAAGTTGACACAGCACTACTAGATGATGCCACAGTCCTAGAGTCCGATTCTCCCAAGAAGGCTCAAGCACCTATGAGTGATGAAGAAAAGATAGCAGCAATTAAGAAAGCACAAGAAGAAGCTACTACTTCAGAGGCTATCAACAAGTTAACTTTGACTAGACGATATTATGTCGAAGCTCTCAAATTCATTGAAGTCTTACACGGGGCTACTAGTATTATTTGCCAACTTCTTGGATCAAAGAACAAGAGCGAGGTTATTGAAGCCATGGAATATTTCGAAATTGGCGATGCTTACAACATTGAACAAAACAAGCTCGGCATTAGAAGAATGCTACGTCTCATTTGGACTAAGGGTAATAGTGATGAAGGAAAGGGTGTTCAACATCATCTTATTGATTGCTACAAGCGTCTGTTTTTCGAAGCCCCTGATACGTATAGTGGAAATGATGCTGCAAACTACATCGCACGCAATATGATCAGTTTAACATTTGGAGCGACACCTGCCGAGTTGACTTCCCTCGAACAATTGTTGAGCACCATGATGAAGGCAAACCTTATTTCAGATCTTGTCATCTCAAAGCTTTGGCAAGTGTATGGAGTTCAAAAGAGGGAAATATCGAAGAGCCAAAGACGAGGTTCAATTATCGTTTTGGGTATGCTTGCTACTGCAAAACCCGAAATTGTGGTTGGAGAAATGGAGACAATGTTGCGAATCGGTTTGGGCAGCCTCGGACGATCAGATTTTACAGCTGGCTAAATATACTTGTCTGGCACTCAGGCGGATCAATCCCACTGGAAGACAAGCGACCGTACAAACTTCGAAGCTTAGCAATGATCATGCCGTCCTTGGAAAGTTGGCTGCCATAATCGAAGTCGAATCCGATAACAAGGAATGGTATGGAGTTGCTGAACAGGCGATTAGTGCTATTTACGCCCTTTCTAAACATCCTGACAACCTTTGCTCGGAGATTCTTCGAAGGAAGACGAAGCATGTATTCAAGCGACGAGCCGTGCCACCACCACCGCCTCAATCTAAACTGGATGGAGATAACGATACAGACATGATGGATGTAGATATGATGGATGTTGACACTGAACAACCGGAACAAGCAGAGGAAGCTCCACAAGTAGAGAAAGAAACATCAGCGCCACCTGAGAGCAAGCAGAAGGGTTCCGTTGCATTATCGCAACTTCTCTTTGTAGTTGGGCATGTTGCTATCAAACAGATAGTGCATTTAGAACTGTGTGAGATGGATTTCAAGAGGCGAAAGGCTGACGCTGAAAAGAATAAGACCGCCGAAACACCAGCCGATAAAGCTGCGAAAGAAGCCGCTGATGATTTAGATATGATAGGGGGAACCACAGAAGATGACTTCACGGATGCGATGGCGCATATTCGAGAACGTGAGCTGTTATATGGTCAGAATTCTCTACTGGCTAATTTTGGCCCACTGGTGGCTGAAATCTGCTCTAATAATACAACATATAAGGATCGCAACCTTCAAGCAGCAGCCACTCTCTGTTTGGCAAAGCTCATGTGTGTCAGTTCCGAATACTGCGAAACAAACCTTCCTCTTCTGATCACTATCATGGAGCGATCAAAGGATCCAATTATTCGTTCAAATGTGGTTATTGCCCTTGGTGATATGGCCGTCTGTTTCAATCATCTCATCGATGAAAATACCGATTTCCTTTACAGAAGATTAAATGATAAGGATGCGAGTGTGAAGAGAACTTGTTTGATGACTCTCACTTTCCTCATCCTTGCTGGTCAAGTGAAGGTTAAGGGCCAACTAGGAGAGATGGCCAAGTGTCTCGAAGATGATGATAAACGTATCGCAGATTTGAGCAGAATGTTCTTTACTGAATTGAGCACAAAAGATAACGCTGTTTACAATCACTTTGTTGATATGTTCAGTTTGTTAAGTGCCGAGAAGGGACTTGAAGAGGATGCTCTTAGGAGAATCATCAAATTCTTAGCTGGATTTATCGAAAAGGTATTTATTCGCGTCCATTTTATCTCTATCATAGAATCAACCCTAACATCATTGAACAGGACAAACACGCGCGTCAACTTGCCGATAAATTAGCAGCTCGGTTAGCAAGATGTGAGAGCGAGAGACAATGGAACGATGTTGTGTATGCTTTGAGTTTGTTACAACACAAGAATGAAGATATTACCAAGCTGGTACAAGGAGGATTTAGGGTCATACAGGCTAGTGCTTAAATGATTCTCAAAACGGCATGGGATGAAATTGGAATTCTTGTATTGGATGTTTGATGATAATGATGATTATGGTGTTGGGGCTATATGATACCGGCGTTGGGTTGGTCGGTCGATGTATTAATGATCTTGATGAATATGAGAGTTTTGATCTATCCGAATACTTTTTATTGTGGTAATGCAAGTCACAATTGAGTATGAATTGACAATACGAGTTTGCATCATATTTGTACTGATCCAAAGTCTGAGTAAGTATTAAATGTGTACACATATTAACGTGATCGAACTCAAGAATAACTAATTGGTAAATGCCAAACAATAGCTTCTGCATGTATGCCACTATACCTTACTCTCAAGGCCGAACAATTAATCAAAAACTCGTATTGCAACCAAGACCCGGATGTCTTCGAGACGCTCTCGGAAACTTGAAACATGAAACTTGAAAAATGGCTCTTGTGGGTTGGTCGTACCTTATATTTGACTGGACATCTAAATTTGATTTGAAGATGAATCGGTAAGATGAGTCGGTAAGATGAGTAATGAGGTTGATACGCTCGCTGTATTAACCAAACGAACAAAATTGCAAGACAGAAGATAAAGGGAGGGGAGGAGGTCACGGAAACGGGTTGTGAGTGAGTGAGTAGGTGGGCTTATAGTTATTATTCTGTACTTTTATGGTGTGATTGGATTTAGCTGGGTAGATGGTTGGGGTTGGGGTTGAGGCTGAGCTGTGTGTGTGTGTGTGTGTGTGTATGTGTGGGTTTGTGAGTATTTGTGTTAGGTGGGTGAGTGGGTGTGGGATTCTTGGTTATGGGATGGAAGGTGGGATGGGTGATGGGATGTTAAATGTTGATTTTAGTGTTGCAGTTGGGGTTTTCGAGTCTGGGAGTCGGGTTATGGGATGGAGTTGTAAGGTTTTGAGTAATGTTGAGGGTTGGGAGTAGGTGTTGTTGTGGAGGGTTTGGAGGTTGTGATGCTGATGTGGATTTGTTGGGGGGTTGGATGCATGTTGGGTGCATGTGGGATGGACAGTTGGTGTGTTGGATTATACTGGGTTAGGTTGGAGAAGAGCTGTTGGGGAAGTGAGGAGGATTGAGGTTACTGGGTGGTGGTTGACTGTGCTATATTGCAGTATATAGGCAACTACTATCTGTTGTCTTTGGGATATAGATCGCGCATAAATTATTCAATCTCAATGGTTGATTGTAGAATGATGATGAACTAGCCCGTGTATACGAGGGTTGTTTGCACGGGAGTACCTAGATAGGATTGGAATCCCGTATTCTCTTTTTGATCTGATACTTTGGTCATAAAATATCTGCAAGGTAGTTTCCTCGCTCCTTTGGATCTATTTAAGAGTGGTCGTTAATTTGTTGGAGGATGCTAATCTTCCCTGAAGCATCTATCTCTTTTCCTTATGCCTCTTGTTCCTCAACCATATTTGTCCCTTGATCCGCCGTCTGACCGCGTTGGTTTATGGGTGGCGAGTTGTTTCGATACAATATCCCATTGCATGTTCCTAGGACGTTTTGCATTTTCATCCAAATTCCCGCCATCCCCATCTACAGCTATCCTCTCTTACCAACCTATCCGACCATGATTGCACGAAGCATTTAAAACTCTCATACATCACCGCCTATGATCTTTTCAAAAATTCTCTCGACTCCAGTCCTAGATAATATTCTCCCCTTCCCCTTCAAATGCGCTCATCGCCCCCA
Source organism: Monilinia fructigena (assembly GCA_003260565.1). NCBI lineage: Eukaryota > Fungi > Ascomycota > Leotiomycetes > Helotiales > Sclerotiniaceae > Monilinia > Monilinia fructigena. Next base: position 475,506 of record QKRW01000027.1, read on the forward strand.
CCCTCTTTAAATGCAACACCAACCTGTACGCACAACTCCCATTGAGATAATACCTCGAAAGTTTCTTACTCCTCACAAATCCCAATTGTTCGTATAATCTCATAGCTGCCACATTCCCCTCCTCAGTCTCCAATACTATTTCATCAGCGCCCCGCGCAGCCATCGCATCAATAGCTAATTTCACCAATTTTGTAGCAATACCTCGCCCGCGAAAAGATGACGAGACGGCTAGCATGGCTATGTAACCGCGTAGAGTGGGGGGTGAGTGTGAGGAATGCATTTCAAGTTTGGAGATCAGGATTCCATGGAGAGGGGGGGTGGTCGAGGGAGAGAGGGGTATGGAGGGATCGAGTGCCTGGAGGAACGTTAACAATTATATTTCTTTGTATAAGGAAAGTAGCTGATAGGTTGGGAGGAAGGTAAAGAGGAATAATACCATGAAACATAGATCCCCCCATTGATACAGAAAGTATCGATAAACATAGATACTATAAGGTTCACTTAAATCTTTCGATATCAAGGCTCGAATTGAAGGTAAGTATTGCTTTTCAAGTGAATGCTCATATTGTATATATCTTAATTCGGCTGGTAATTCTTTGCTTGAGGACTTGGGCATTGTTGAAATGCTTTCTGAAGGTATTGAACTGCTTTCTGAAGACATCTTTTCTTGTTTATTGTTTGTTGTTCAATTGTTGGTGTTCAGATAAAGGGTTTTGTTGTCCTGGGTAGGTGTAAGTACCTAGTAGCTAGGTAGGTGGTTAGGTAGGTAAGGTAGGTCTAGTGAGTAGATAGGTGTGTGTATCATAATCGTACTTGGTGGGATGAGTCTTGGCGGAGGGACAAATGATGATTCGTACTTATGGGTCTCACCGCCTTTGGCTGCCATACCATACACCTGGGCAGCACAGATTATTCTGCCTCTGCAAATTATATCCTTGTGAGTGAAAGGCGGTGAGATTGTGGTCATTGCATCAACATGCAGGATAAACTTCGGAATAGCTATCATTTCTACCGTATCACATGTTAAGAAAAGCCTCATGTTCCTCTGTCAATCGTTCCATTCCTATCGACCAATCAAAATCTACTATGAAAGCGGAAAATGTTAAATTCCATGTCAGTCCGCCCAATCTTGAATCAAGCGCAAAAGGATCATTCATCGGTACAGTACGATTACGTAGCTTGGCGGGTTCTAATTTAGAATGATGAATGAAAAACAACTCATTGAACAAGGCCTCACTATTTACACGGAAATGGAAAAAAAATAGTTTGCGATCTTCATTTTCTAATTTTCTCTCAGTAATCACGATAAGATGATATCTGTTTGATCTCTTTCTTCTTCTTCTTCTTCTTCTTCTTCTTCTTCTTCTTCTTCTTCTTCTTCTTCTTCTTCTCTCTCTCAATTTCTCTTTCAATCAATTCATATAAATCCTCTTTGATGATGTCCTACTTCCGTCATCTTTTCCTCGGGACATCAACCTCTCCCCCCTCCCCCTCCCCTTCAACCCGTTCTGCCTCTCCGGCCAAAGCAGAAGAAGTGCGGCTCGTACCTGTGTCCAGAATTCTTACACATAAACAAAGGAAAAACTCGAAAGCGACGCAATACCTTTATATTTTTCCTTGGAGGACTTTTTGGATTGGTGGTGGCGGGGTTTTTCGCGGGGAGAAATGATTTGATCGAGTTACCAGAAATGTTGGAGGGGATTACGATGGATAGTCTAATGGATGTTTTACCGGCGGGCTTTGTGAAAGATGCGAGGGATTTGGCTGTGAGTGCCGGCTTTTCTGTAAATGCGCTCCCCTTGACGAAGTTTGGAGAGGTCGTATGTCAGGATCTGATGCTAATGAATTTAATCATTTATTTTAGAAGGGGGAACGAGAAGCTTTGGATTATGATTCATTTTCTGTGGGATTGCGTCTCAAGGCGCAAGGAATTCATGCGAAACATCCAGTTATTATGATCCCAGGTGTTATTTCGACGGGATTAGAATCTTGGGGTACGACGAATGCTTCACTACCTTATTTTCGGAAAAGGTTATGGGGAAGTTGGAGTATGATGAGAGCATTGGTTGCAGACAAGGAAGGATGGAAAAGACATATCATGCTTGACAAACGTACTGGATTGGATCCACCTGGAATCAAATTAAGAGCTGCCCAAGGATTTGATGCTGCCGATTTCTTCATAACAGGATATTGGATTTGGAGCAAGATCCTAGAAAACTTGGCGACGATTGGTTATGATCCTACCAATAGTTTTACGGCAGCTTATGATTGGAGATTATCGTATGCGAATTTGGAGGTTAGGGATCAATATTTTACACGATTAAAGACGCATATCGAAATGGCGAATAAGATTTCAAATAAGAAGGCGGTGCTAGTTTCACATTCTATGGGTGGCCAAGTGCTATTTTACTTTATGCATTGGGTAGCATCTCCGAGTGGTGGAAATGGTGGAGATGATTGGGTCGATAAATATGTTGATTCTTGGATCAATATTAGTGGGTGTATGTTGGGAGCATTAAAGGGACTTCCTGCAGTTTTATCTGGAGAGATGAAGGATACAGCTCAACTCAACACATTTGCAGTTTATGGCCTAGAGAAATTTCTCAACAAAGAGGAACGTGCAGAGATTTTTCGAGCCATGCCAGGAATCTCTTCCATGTTGCCAATAGGTGGTGATGCTGTTTGGGGTAACGCAACATGGGCACCAGATGATGCTCCAGGCCAAGAAGTTAGCTATGGTCAATTCCTCAATTTCAAAAATCAGAACACCTCAACTGGATACCGAAACCTCACAGTTTCTCAATCATTAAACTATCTCTATAATACCACTGAGGATTGGTATCACAAGGCAGTAGAGGGTAGTTATTCACATGGCGTAGCTCATACTACTGCTGAAGTTGAAGCAAATGAGAAGGATCCAAGGAAATGGATTAATCCGCTTGAAACGAGATTACCTCTTGCGCCAAATCTAAAAATTTATTGTTTCTATGGTATGTTTCCTGCCTCTCCATAACTCAATTGAAAAAGCTCTAATATTAAACAGGAATCGGTAAACCAACAGAGCGCTCCTATTTTTACCGACACTCCGATAACCCCCTTTCATCCCTCAACATCACGATTGACACCGGTTTAACCCAAGCTAACATCAACCATGGCGTTATTCTAGGCGAAGGCGATGGTACCGTTAATTTGTTGAGTGTAGGCTATATGTGTAACCGTGGCTGGAAATACCATCGATATAATCCAGCAGGAGTAAAGGTCAAAACATATGAAATGCCCCATGAGCCGGATAGATTTAGTCCTCGTGGAGGTCCAAATACAGGAGATCATGTGGATATCCTGGGAAGACAGAGTTTAAATGATTTGGTTTTGAGGGTGGCGGCGGGTAGAGGGGAGGAGATTGAAGAAATGGTTGTTAGTAGGATTGCAGAGTATGCGGGGAATGTTAAAATTGAGGAAGAAGAGGAGTATAAATTTAAAGAAGATGATGGGAATGAGGAAGAGAGGAGGGGACGAGTGAGGGATAAAATTGAAGAGAAGGCGGAGGAGGTCTTGGAAACGTTGGAGAATATCGTGGAGAATAAAACAAGAAAGATGAATTGTGATGGCATGTGGTGTTAGGTGATGAGAAGGGAGGTTTTTTGTCGTTCAGAGGAATAGAACTGGAAGTTTTGGGTTTGGGATGAGGAAGGGGCTAGAATTGTATATACTACTTTACGCGATACAACATGATGTGACACGAAGACACAAAAGGAAATCGGGTAGGCGGGCTTGGTCGGGTTGGAACAAGGCGTTTTGGCAAGACAAGGGAAAGATAAATTATACATCGTTTGAGGGTATGGGCATCGGTATGGTATTGTTGTTTATGATACAATCCGTATTAGATTAGATTAAATTAAACTAAATGGGGAGTGGTGTGTCAATGTATGAGAGATAGACCATGCTATTTTTATTCCCTCGCCTCGAGAGTCGATCTCTAGGTCTTTAATGAATGGGCAAACGAGTCGGATTCTGAATCAAGAAAATTTCTTTTTTCCCTTTTTCTTTTTTAACCTGTTTATGGTATTATGATCTGAAGGTGGAAGGGGAAGTTGAGATGGCAGTGCTTGGGATTTGGTACTTGGATATTGTGGGGTTTAATCTTACTCGTGGGTATGCGGGTTATCTTCTCTTGGTTTCCTACTCGTAATTTTTTACTCTTATTTTTTTGGGGGGAGGGGAAGGGGGGAAGTATTCCAGTGCGGGAGCTCTAGTTGCACGAATAAATGAATCGCTGGATATGAATAAACGAGGAAAAGGGGGGTTAAGCGAGATGTGGAAAGGGAAAAGGGAAAAGGGAAAAGGCAGGAGGTGGGGAGTGTATGTATGTATGTATGTAGGATCACAAAGTATTAAGGTAAGGTACAAGTATAGCCAACCGTGTCGTTGTATCGATTCTTGATTTCTGATTATCCATGCGCGCTATGTCTTGTTACGATGGCATTCTTGCCTGTTGGTTTAATCTTGATTTCTGTAAAGGTATTATTTGTAAGGTTGTGAAAGCTGGTCTCATTAATAACTAGCTAACTGAGGTCTTTATACAAGAGAGCTAAAGTTCTCTTTCCGCTGTCGGCGGCGTCGCGGACGTCGCTACCCTCCCTAATAGGTAGCCTAAATACAGAGGAGGGTGATGAATGTCTTTGTTTTTATTTTTTATTTTTATTCTCATGGGGTTTTTGGGCCCAGTATTATAATTACTATCGAGACGTGATTATGATCGCGGTTTCCTCTCTATTTCCTCCAATATGCATACCTAGTATTGTATTCCAAGATAGAAATGGAAAGTACAGTGAGAGTAGATGGAAGGTACCGCGAGTGAACGAACGATGCTTTATTGTGGAGGAGGAGGAGGTGGTGGTGGTGGTGTATTTATGGATGTTTGAATTTTGGATGCTGTCTCGTTCTATTCTGTTTTTTTGGATGCTTTTTTTTTCTGCAGAACAACGCTATGGTCATTCCACGCATAACGCGGGAATAGCGGGTATAAATTGCCATATCAATTTCTTACCTCATTCGGATTAGGTGTATATTAATTAGTCCACAGCAGGTTTGTCGAACACGACGGTATTATATAATATATAAAAGGGGGGGAGGGGGGACGCAAGTGGGAAGGTGGTGATTCTACTCGAGATGTGGTGCCTAATTTTCGGGACTTTGCTTCCGCAGGCTCCCCTGTTACTCCCGTGGGTATGCGATCGACAACTCTAGATCCGGTCGGAATGTCCTCGCATCGTCGTGCGGAGAGTATGATGCAATTTCCTGTGACGAATTCGGCGCCTCGAGTATGCGTACAGGGTGCTAGAAGGGGAGCTGAAGGGAGTGAGGTGGTGGAGGGTAACACAGGTGATGCTAGTACATCTACAAGCGCTGCATCGGAAAATTCCACTACACCTCCAATTTCAACATTTCGCTTCAGCCACCCCAACTCCACGTGAGCCGACATCCCGAAATCGACGACAAACGCAAAGTTTTGGGGTCACGTACTATGATGAAGGATGAAACGGCCAGAGATTCAAAGAGCTCTTTAATGGGTTGCCAGTCGTTGATATTTGATAAAATCGCGAGTTTTCTTGATTATCATGATCAAGCGAATTTGAAAGAAGCGGTTCTGGGGGAGAAAGATGTGGATGAGGATGTTGATATGAAGGATGCTGATGTGGTAAATGCTGATGTGAATGAGGCGCAGTGAAGAGGTCTTGATCTTCAAGATGAGGAAATGGGCTAGAAGGACGAGAAGGGTGTTTTTCATGATGCTAAGCGCAATGCAAACAGAAGGTACAGGGCACAGAAAAATGTACAGGAACCGAAGAAGACATCTGTGGGAGCTGCGAAGTTGGATGTTGTGCTGAAAGGTAGTTTGAAGAGGCTCTGAGAGGTGTGGTTGTTGGTTGAATTTTGAAGATGGAAGGAGAAGTTGTGTCATGCATGTAGCGATGAAGGAGATTGAGTGGGGAACTTTGGTAGGAGAACTTGAACGCTGGGGATTCCGCCTACTTAGCGGGGTTGTGGATTTGTATATGTGTATAATATACATAGACCAGCGTTTGTGTTCTTTATATGATGTAATATAATGAATGAGAAGAGAAGTCTTCATATACCCATATACAGTTTTGAGCCGAGATGACCTCCTTGTCGTCTTTTCTTGACCTCCAGAACGCCCGCCCTGATGCTATTTTGCCTTTTTAACCACCTCATCTCTTCATATATCATACATCCTTCATATCACATAACATAATACACCCCTCTCTCTACTATTCAAAACCCTAACCCCACCCAATCTACCCACATCTCCCATCCTTCCAGCCCGTCCTCCACCTCTCCTCCACTTCCCACAATCAAACTCCTTCTTGCCCAACTTCCTATTCACCTCATTATGCGCCTCACACATCCACCTCCCAAATTCATTCCGACTTTCGGTCCGTACCTTGTTTTCGACCATGTAGGCTTGGAAATCTTCGGCGCAGACCCGCAGGGGTAGAGCTTGGAGAAGAGCGTCATGAAGGTTTGCATGTTGGTGCGGTCAGTGGGGGTAGGGGTGGCGGGGTAGCTGGCTGTTAGGGTGTGGAGGAGTGTCCAGGTGGAGCGGCCGAGGAGGGCGACATCGGGGGGGGTCGGGTGGTGGTTGGGGGGTGGTGGTGGAGGAGGAAGATCGCGATTGTAGGGATTTGGTGGATGAGGTGAATGAGGCGAAGGAGTTGCAGGAGCGGCAACTAGGGGGAAGGAGAAGGAGGGTTAGTTTGGGGGTCGAGTTGGGGGTCGAGTAGGGGGTCGAGTAGGGGGTTATTTGGGGGGGGAAGAGCATCGCAACTCACGGTTTCCCATCTTTTCCTAGGATGATACCTTTGGGGTATTTTTTGTAGAGGGGATTTCGGAGCTTGCAGATGTGTGGAGGCTTCGGGTCTCGAGTATCGTCGGCCATGGTTTTCCGCTCTTTATATTTTGAGGATGAGGGATTAGGGAAGAAAGATTGTGAGATGGGAGGTTGGAGGAAAAAAATGGTGTTGTGTTTTTTTTATCTTCTCTTCCTTGGAGCTTTGTAATAATATATCGGACGAAACATCTCCGCGCGATCGGTATTTTCCGCTTCGGGTAGGGATGCGATTCAAGCTTAAAAGTTCGGCTGGCGCGAAGCGTCATTTATCCCGTCATTTACCCCACTCGCTCATTAGTTAGGGCGGTTTAAGTAAGGTCTGTTTTGGTGGTTGAATGGAGACCGATCGGGCTTCGTTTCATCATGTTGATGTTCTTGATTCATATAGCATGATTGAGAATTTGCAAAGGATGGGAAGAATTCCGGTTTTTTTTGTTAAAGACGAAGAGTGTGCCGAACGATGGGTATGAGGAGAGGTTGGAGGAGGTGCGCTATAATGTGGTGAAGGATGGAGGGGTAGGGGAAACGGGAGAGATGATGGAGAGGCCGGGTTTGAACCGATTTTTGTGCCGGTTTTGGAACATAGGTTCATGGATGAGGGGTGAAGGAGGTGAAAAAGTTCTGAGGGATAGGGACATTGGAAAGGAGGAGGGGAAAAAGTACGGAGGGTTGATTTTCACGAGTCAGAGAGCTGTGGAATTATTTGCTAAGTTGTAGAGGAGGGGAGACAAGATTGGGAATGGTATGTTTGCTGATTGTGTTGAGAGTATTGTGTATTGGCTGATATCTTCTAGTTAGTGATTGAATGGCCATATTTGGGTGTACCGATATATACTGTTGGACCAGCTACATCTGGAGCTTACGATCGATTCCTCATAATCCACCATTGAATATATTGGGAGCTGAAACAGGAAATGGAGAAGCATTGGCACATCATATGTTGGAGCATTATGGAAATTGGTATAAAAGATCGCACATAAAACCATCACTCCTATTCATGGTTGGTGAACAGAGAAGAGATATTATTCCGAAACATTGATGGATCCAAATTTATCCGATGATAGAAGAATTCAAGTTGATGAAATGGTCGTTTATGGTACTGGAGTCATGCAATCTTTCGAGGAGAACTTTGCGAATCTATTGAAGGATACGAAGGATAGAGATTATACGATGGGTGGTTGTTTTTTCACCACGGGCTGCGAAGCTATGTTGCGTTCTCTAGGAATGCTGGATTTCCAAACGGGAAAAGTCAAGCAATCGAACGACGGAGAGGATGGAAAGAGGAAAACATTCATCGCAACGATTGGACCTACAACTAGGGATTACCTTCAGAATACCTTTGGTTGTGAACCGGATGTTTGTGGCGAAAAGCAAGTCCAGAAGGTGTAATTGAAGGGATTAGGAAACTTTCTAGATCACCACTAGGAACTGAGGAATGTTTTTCTTGGCACTTGCTTCTTTTGGCTCTCGAAGTGTGGAGGATCTTTTATGGACTGGTGATACTACATTACATATAGAATAGATGCAATGCTTGAATGGAATTCCTTTGATTTGTTGTAACATTATACAGAAAATAGTCCGTTAAGCGATGACGTATAAACCCGGGAAACGGCTATTAAGTACTGGATGGTAAATGCATCTGACATCCATGAATCCATGATATCACTGCACCATTTATTTAGACTAAATAGGTAGATAGATAATCCGGGTATGTGGATTAGATACTGTTATTGAAGTAAATAGGTAGGTAGCTAGGTAGATAGGTCGATAATCTAATCGAAGAAGGCGAGGATGATAATAATAGAGACGATCTCGGAATGTTAATGAAATCTAGATCTATAATGAAGTTGTAATGAATCTGCAATCTGTAAATCTGTAATCTATAAATCTATAAATCTATAAATTATAAATCTATAAATCTATAAATCTATAAATCTATAAATCTTCCATCCTTATTCTTTTACCTTTTATTAGTCTTATTATAATCAATTCAACCAATCAGATATTAGTGGCGTCACTCTTTCATTTCATCAGGCCACGAAACTTCACTCCAATCAATAATCAATTCACAACATTGGAAACCTTAAGAAATCCATGCTCCCGTCTTATTTATATTCACGAAGGTTATATGAATTCATAATTCCCTTCAATAATTGCTGCATCAACGAATGAATATACATAGATATATATATTACACACACACACCCACACACACACATATATATATATCCATATCACTTCAATTAAAAAACAGTTCTCGCATTTCAATCTCATACCTACCTACTACCTACCTACCTTGATACTTGTCTACCTACATAACATAACGGTGTATTCTCATATTACTCAAACTCCTTAGTCAGTCACACATAGAGTTACACACATCAACACATACGGAATACATCATGAATGCAGTGAGATATCACTTTCACAATGTCCGCCCCTCGTTATCACGACGAAACACCTACATCTTCCTCCGGTCAATCCACACCCGCTCTCTCCAATTCCGCTTCTTGGGCTGTCCCATCGACAGTCTCTCATGCAGTTACGGGGTTACTAAGACGCTTTTCTTCTGAACCTTCAAGTCATGCTGGAAATCATGGACATGGAAATGGAAATCATCATAATAATCACTCATCTCTTCAAAAGACTGTCTTCTATTCTCCCGCAACCTCGTCTTCAGTGGTCTTCAAATGTCTATACACCTCCTCATCGCACAGCTTCGCCGTTTCAACCCCCGCCACTATATCCGGTTAGTCTGAAAGGGTGGAGGGAAAATACTGATCAGTCGGCTCAGTTATTGAGTAGGGCGTTGGCCGAGGAAATTAGATTGTTGGTTCCTCCGCGCTTACAGTTGTGTGAGGAATGGAACTTGGTGTATAGTTTGGAACAGGATGGGGTTAGCTTGGGGACCCTGTTATAGAAGTGTGATGAGTTGAGGGGGCTGAGGAATGGCTTTGTGTTGGTTGTTAGAGATGGTGAGGGTGGGGTATGTATTTCTCCTTGTGTGGGATGTTGATCTTGCAGGAGGAAATGACGTTGAATATTGAACATGGTACTAATACGATTGGCTAATAAATAGTTGTTCGGCGCATACCTAACAGAAGCACCTCATCCCGCTCCCCACTACTTCGGTACAGGAGAATGTTTCCTTTGGCGTGCTACAGTCCTCTCCTCTCCTTGGCAAACCTCCCTCCTCCCCCTCCTCGGACACAATCAATTCTCAACGCTCCACCACTATTGGCGCCCATTACTCACATCCCCTTCTCTCCTCCCTCCACAACATCCCTCGTACCACCCAAATCCTCATCCTCAGGCACAAGCACCCCCGAAAAGTATTCCGTTTTTTAAAGCTTTCCCTTACTCCGGTATAAATGATTACATGATGTTTTGCGAAACGGGCTTCCTGAGTATAGGTGGTGGTGGGCCATTATGGTTATGGCTCGATTATATTTGAGAAGGGATGAGTAGTAGTTGTCCAAACTTTTGGAAACGAGCCTTTGAGTGAGGAGGGGAGAAATTCGATATTCTTGGAGTTTGAAGTGTGGAGTATTGGGAATTTAGGTTGTACGAACAAGAGCAAGAGGGAAGGCGGTTGAGTGGGGAGCGTGTGCTGAGGTGATGTGTGGAGTCAGGGGTTATGGGATGCGGGAGGTGTTTGAAGCGATTGAGAAAGCAAAGGATGAAAGGGATGTTTCAGGACCTTCCGATTGATATATGCATGATACCCTTATTGTGAGATTTTGTAGGCAATTTTTGGCACTTTAAGCACGCTGTGCAGTTTTTATTTATACCTTTTATTTTTCACTTGCTGGTACTTTCGTTCTCCTGGTTCAGTGACAGAGCAAAGTAGGTATGTATATGTATATGTACATGAAAGCCGAGGATATTCTAGCTCAACTTCCCAAGAAACTAGCAATATAAAAGTTGGGGAGCTCGGAAGTGGAAAACTGCGAAACGAACCAATCAACGTCAATACTTTCTTTACACGTCTACACATACACACATACACATATATACGCTTAGATGATTTCTTAGACTTGGTATTGGATTCTTCTTACATTCTAGACAACTCTGTGACATCATGCCTAATCTAGGTTGCTGGGGCTCCTTCTTTACCTTTTGGAAAATGACTCGACGTTTTTGGTTCCTTTGGTTGGGGGGTGCGGGTTGGGGATGAGTGGGGGTTTTGAGGAAGTCAAGGGAGTTGTAGAGGGAGGCTTTGATGTTGTAGGGGTTGGTGGAGTTGAGTTCGAGGTAGGTGTATACGTCTAGTCGTGAGTATAAGATTAGGTTGGCTTTTAATTTGGATGGGAGAGGAGGGGGGTATTCATGGGATGGTTGTCGATGAAAATTGACGGAGGAGAAAGCAATATACGTACCAGCTTTATAATATATCTTCCGCTTTGAGATTATCACCAACCCCAATTTTTGAGTGCCTTCAGTACTCGGTACACGTCCATTGTATCGGCGAATTCTTCCGTGTAGATACAGATGAGACGTACGGGTTGGAGAAGCGCGGACTCGTTTCCAGGTGCTACTTTGGCGGCTATGCCGAGGGAGTTAGTGGAGTGGATTTGGCGATTGCGGACCAGCTCTCATTTACGTCGATGGGGGACTGAACATCATCCACTGGGAGAAGGTTAGAAGAGGGTAGAAACTAGAGATGAGTGGTGAGGGAAGGGCGAGAAAGTGAAATTTGTGGACTGAGTGATGAACCCTTTGATCGAATACAAGTATCAAATAGGTATGGAGAGGTACTTGAGGCTACTCGGATATATTAAATCCGGACAGAGGGAAAATGTAAAGTAGTCAGGAGCGGGCAAACAAGCGAAATATGAAACTCACTTTACCACTGGTACATCGACATTCAATAGCCGTATCTAGAATTTTTTAACAATAAGTTCCTTCTCTTTGTTTATCAACCGATTGATTGCAATTGTGGATTTTTTTAGAATTTGTTTCTCAATCGTGTTTCGAATGGTGATTAGTTCCTCAAGTAAGCGATTTCCTTCGGTTACACATTTTCCCCAGCTGCACACAAAATCAGTATATGAATACTCGCAACTGATCTGAATTTCCTCTATAGACATAATTCACTCACTCGCTATCTTCACCAGGAGGTGCTTCCTCATTCACCGCAATACCCTTTGGTACCTTTCGAAAAGGATTGGTGATGTATATCCACGGAATTGATTCGGAAAATTGAGTAGTTCTGGGTGGTAGTCGCTGTAGGAATGCCTCAACAGTCTCGTCCAGTTGCCCATGCGCATATTTGACCCTCATGCGGATTGTACCGAGCTACTTTTGGTGGTGGACTTGGCAAGAGCTTGAGCAACACTGTAATCTGCCTTTTCGGTCAATGATGCCTGGTGGCTCTTCCAATATTCTGTATCGTCGAATTCTGCAGCACGTTCTTCGAACGAGGCTTTGGTTTCTGCATCACCTGATTTGATGGTTACTATGTGGGAGTAATTGATAGAGTGATGGGGTTACCATAAAAATCCGATTCATCTGATATGTGACCTTCATCTATTGATACCTGTTCATCTTTTCCGTCTGCCATGATGTTATGAAGTGAGGCTTTCTCACGCCAACCCTAATTAGATGATAATTGACGTGTAGTGAAGTTGAAGTTGAATTTGGAAAATAGAAAGATAAGTGGACAACCTAATGCATTGATAATTCGAAAATTCCAGATTTCACATGTATCAATATATGTTTATAGATCACTAGATCAATGAATATATCACAACAACAAGATGGAGGCAAGTACTCAGAAAGATTTATCAATTGTTGAAATTGAAAGTGTTGGTGGCCATGGGTAGATTCACCTCAAGGAAGATGATGCACGGACCATATAATGATTTCTTTTGGTTGTTCATTGGATAAAGTGATATTCAAATCTTGCTTTCATCAATGAGAATCTTTGTGTGTTTCAATAAGTCAATTGGAAGTACCTATCTCTTGGACTTGTGGAAAATGCATGGAAGATACCAGACCAGTGTCTTGAGTTTTGCCTTTTGAGCTGACCTGGCTTTTCAACCAAAACCCTTGATCATGAAAGATGCTCGCTTGCTTTGTCAACCTATAATAAGACGTACATTCCGATGTTCGAGGCCTCTCAATGACAACGTGTGCTGCATATACTTTTCCACATGTGCCGGGAAGTGGAAGTTAAGAGATGCATGGTAGTCCTCAGGAGGTTGTAGATGATAGGTGGAAAATGCAAAAATGAAAAATAACAAGAACTTTCTGGATATTTCAGGACAACAAGGAAGTAAGTACATGCATGAATGTTCAAGTTGGGACGATATCTGTAGATATTTCCTCTTCTCACTTGCTCTGACCCATCTTAGTCTTAAAAATGGACCAAAGAGGAAGAGATAAGACTGCGCAGGTGGTGTGTGAAATGTTTTCTATTCTGTTAGATATATATCTCATCGACCTCTTGTTCATGTATGTAATACGTTTTAGAAGTACCCGACTAGACTAGCTGGAGGTAAGCATTGTCGGATGTGTGGCTTTATAACAAAGTGGCGGTGCAGTGTGGTGGTGCAATGTGGCTTCCACCAAAATAGTTTTCGTTCTAGAGGAATAAATACCAAAACAGTTCTACCGGCATCCATCCCAACCAACTTTGAGACAACTTGGAAGATCAGCAACCCAGAAAGATCAAAACTCTCAAAGCTCTCAGAACGAAGATCTCTTCTTGTTAAAGCACTATTCATACTATTCATACTATTCATACTATTTATACTCGACTAATGAAAAGTGACTTCTTTCAGGAAAATAACCTCTACAAACTAGAGCTTCATCAATCACTCAATCACTCAATCAAACATACCTTCAGACATGCCTTCAAAAATCGAACTTCTTGATTCTGATCTATTGAGTCTTCCTCCGAGCTGCATAGAATTTTGGCCACATAATCCTTCATGGCTCGTCATTGGTACCTATGAGTTGGATAAGGAGGAGGAGGAAGAATCTTGGGTAAATATTGCGAAGTCTTCGAGTGAAGTCTTTGTGAATACGGAAACTTTTTCTCATAAAGAAGGATTGTTTCTTCAGCTCCTCTGAGTCTAATCGATTATTCTCACCATGAGCACTTTTTCACTAAAGATAATGAGATCACTCCAAATGAATCTGAATATCAATCAGAGCCACCATCAACTCTTCAAAAGAGGAATGGAAGTGTGATGCTATACCATCTTGATGGTGGTTCATTGTAAGCATTGTTCACAAATATACACTCCTCTTGCCGACTCTGATATGAGTAGAACCCTTTGTCAAGCACGCCCATATCCCTATGGAGCAATTTATGACCTTCATTTCTGTCCCACAGATCTAGATTACTTTGCAGTATCTTCTAGTACGGGCAGGATATCACTCTTTAAAATAACAACTGATGAAAATACATCACCTAATCTCGAACATGTCAATACTTGGAAAGTATTTGACGATTCGGTTCTCATCACTTATTTTGCATGGTGTCCGTCGAAATCGACAGATGGCTCCTTGTCTCTAGCTGTAACAGCTTCAACAGGAGCTGTTCAAATACTTAAGATTACCGGAGCTATATATGGCAAGATACACGGTTCGGACTTAAGATTACGAAAAGAAGAGCCACCCATATCGTCGCATTCTTTGAAGATCCCATATTGCGGCGAAGAACCTCAATATGCATATTGCTGCTACTGGGCATTCCATCCCTTCATATCTTCCGAAACTTTCCATGGTTTATTTTCTGGAGGCGATGATTCGAAACTTCGGACTTGCATTCTAGGAAATCCTCAAAGTAGGAACAATCATTTCGATTGGAATTTGCAAACGTCATACTCAGGGCATGAAGCTGCCGTAATTTCTATCCTTCCATTACCATCCGGAGACTACAACTGGGTTCTCCTAACTGGTAGTTATGACAATAAAGTCCGCGTAATAGCCATGGACTGGTCTACTGGCCCCATAGGTCCAACCGTGCTTGCCCAAGAGAAGCCAATCAATGTTATGGCGGATTTAGATGTTGGAGGTGGTGCCTACCGTCTTGAATTCCTCCAAGATTACATCGGAAATCCAGACTTCGACAAAGATGTTTCATTCCAGGTCCTCGCCTCATGCATGGAAGTCGGTGCAAAGATCCTAGAAGTTCAACGAAACGACGGTATATGGAATGTTAAAGTCATCGCATCCATTGATATCGAAATCCCACGATTCCCAAATCCAACCAACAAATCCCAATTATGCTACGCAAGCGCAGTGCAACCTGCTATTAAAAGTGGAGGAATGGTGTTTGTGAGTTCTTATTTAATAAGGGAAAATTAAGTGGTACACCAGGAAAAGTTCAACCTGTTATCGCAGATGGAGATAAAATCTTTGTTAGCACGTGTTTTAATAAACGACAATTGGGCGTCTATAAACTTGTCGAGGGTGATAACAGTGGGATAGAAGAAATCAAAAACGGGAGCTGTGGGCCTTTCAGCATGATAATATAAGATTCCGCTCTTTTTCCATCTTGGATAGTGCAGTATCCCATGATTAGTGGATGCGATGCCCAGGTCGGAAAATCGAAGCTTGATGATAAATCCCGCGGGGAACTATGCTATACAAGCTCGGGATAGATTAACAGATATATAATCATTGAGAAATTAGAAATAACAATAGAATGAAAAATCTACATACAATCAACCGTATCGAGTCCAATGGAGAAGTTGGGCTCACAAGTTATATACAAATGATTGCAAACCAGATTCGACCTCTAGGTCAATGTTTGAAGTATTTGGTCCTGGTATGACCGTGACTGCTACCCACACCTTTCATACTATACCAGTATACAAAGATACTACCATGGCACCGCACTAAATACAAAATACATCACCAGAACCAAAGCAACATAATGCATCGGAATTCCACCCATACCTATGACTCCTATTCAATAAGTCACTTTTTCCAAGCTCCACCAAATAATATCGCTCCAATATTCCCCATTTGGAAAGAAGCCATTGAATCCAATCATCCATGGATTTATACGGTGATACGAGTATACAGGTATAATATTCTACATCAAACTTCCTAATTTTGCCACCGAAGATGTGACTCCTCTGTGCGGAAAATTGAAATACGTGTACATATGTAGGTAGGTAATGAATACAGTGCGCGTATATGAAATTTGTAGTATGCTATTCTAATCATTGCTGTATATGTTGGTATGTTATCTAAGGAAATTTTCGACAATTAGATATCCATACTCGAGTCTATCATTTCCATTTATTGGTTCGCTCTTATTCATCCCACGACTTCGAAGGATTCCCGAGTTCCAATTTGAATTTCGAGTCTTGATTTATAAACTTCTTTCCCTGGGTTTCAACTACCCAGTCCCTTACAGGTAGGTTCTCTTTAGAATTATATCCAAACGTATATCCATCATCTCCCATCCCTCCTTCGAAAACTTCACATCCACGAACACTTCACCACCCAAACCCCTCCGTCATCCTCTTATCCCTTCTTCACATCATCATTATCCCCCCCTGAAACCATAGATAAAGAACACAAAACCAAAGCGAATCCAGTCCAAAACAACATCAACAAACCATCATATCCCTCACAACAACACACAAATTTAAGCGCAGAAGAAACCGCTAGGGTTCTATCTCGCATATAGTATATATAATATATCATATATAACAAATCAAACATAACACATCACACATCATAAAACCTCAATCTCTCATCTGCAGAGAGTTGCAAACTATAGATCTTAGATTCATAACTTGGATAATTCGGATTAGTGAATACTACCTAGAACATGTTTACAGTGATGCTCATATGTAATATAATAGGTAGCGCGACGAGCGGTTGGAAGGGGTTCCGGGGTGTGTGGATTAGGGTGGCGGAGAAGAGGGGAGGGAAGGAAGAGGAAGAGGAAGAGGAAGGAGTGAAGAGAGGGTGAATATATATACACAGACACGCATTCTATTCCCATTTCCCATCTCCCATGTCCTACCTCCTACCTCCCCATCCTTCCTCTTCTATCTTTCAAATCCCATCCGCATCCCCATCCCCATGCCTCAATCACACTCCACCTTCCTTTACCCATCAAACAAAAGACATGACAGAAATAAGGAGAATCGAAACTGACAAGATAGCACAATATACGAAAGGGTAAGATGTTATGTAATTCCTTGTTATGAAGGTGCGTGCCATGCAAACAAATTACTATGTTTATTATGTATGTATGTAGGTGCTGCTGCATATATCAATACCTAGGTATGCATTGGGTTTTAATGTTGTGTTTAGAATGAGGAATATGTGGACGAAAGAAAACGAGAGCCCAGATTGATAGGTTGTTGTATATAGTATAATTAAGCATGTGGATATAGAATGCCCTGCGATAGTGATAATTTTTGTTAGTTTGGTTTCCTTGATCCAACCTGATGCCACTTGGCAATCAGTTACATTCACATTGACAAGCACCATCTACAAATCAAAACAAACTGCAACTACATATTCTTCATTTATAACAAGCAGCCAAGAACAACATTCTACATTCATCAACTAATTTGACGGCATAGTTTTTCCTCAAACTCCATGAATTTTTCACCTCAACCAAAAAATTTCTCCATCATGCTACACCACCCTAGATTTATACCCCATTGCACCTACGCAACAAGTTTCAACCCACTCCCATTCTTACCAACCTCACAAACACCACATACAGCACATACAGTGCCCTTGTATTTAGCTTGATATTTGCTACCATCAAATGCGCAGACCTCGAATGGAGAGCCTGAATAGATAGGTGTATGTGAAGCAGCACAGACATCGAACTCGGCGAATTGATCAAATTCAATCTCGTGGGTATCATTAGGGTTGCGTTCACATTGAGCCTTAATCTTACGAGCCTAGATTTCTTTTGTTAGTAATCAGGATTTAATTGTGGGAGGAGCTGCTTACATTCTCAAGAACCTTAGCACTTCCGCCGTTTGCTAACATTCTATTAGCGAAACTTAATGCGGAATTATAGTTCTTGCTGGTATAAGCCAACTTCATAGCACTTGTCAAAGCCAGTTGTCTATGAACGACCTCCAGCTTGGGAATGGTGAAGTAAGCTGACAATTCCAAACTACGCTTGAGTTTCTCTGGTGATTTTGATACTTCTTCAGCAGTTCCAATCTTCCGCCTTGAAATTTCGATGGTCATTGCTATATAGTATTCTGATGCTGTCATGATGAGTTTCTTGGCTTCAGACACTTCGGAGGCAGTTGAAACGGCGTTCACAAGTAGAGCATGAAGAATACCCTTGAATATCGTAGCACCATCCTCGAGTTTATTTTGTCGCATGGCGTCATATCCTTTTTGCAAGTCGATGGTTGCTAGTGATTCAATATCTCTTGGAATGATGGGGAGAACCTTGCGAGGATCTGTCTCATCAACCGTTCGTCGAACATAATTAATCAAAGGTGGAAGGCTTGCAGATGCTGGGAGGTATGTTTTCGATGCCTGGTAAATCTCCAAGAATCGAGGTTTCAAAGGCTCAAAGTTGACAGCGCCAAGTTGACGATTTAGTAATTGCATAGCTGTTTCGAAAGAACCGCCAGCCACGTGATCAGCAGCAATAGGAGAGTTGCGGGCCCACAAATCAGCCTCACTACTGCCAGCGCCAGCCTCTGGACTATCGACATTGACAAAATCACTCTCAACCTCTGGGACAATATCATCGCCCATGTCCCATCCTGCGGCATCTTCATCATCATCATCAGCCTCAATAAGAGCGCTAGTCTTAGCTTCATCATTTCCAGCCTCGTCAAATCCAAATCCATTTCCAGCAGCAGAAGGCTCATCTTCTAGAGTAAGGCCCTCGACTTGACCAAGTAGAGCCTTTTCGAAAAATGATTGAGAAGTTGCCTTTGTTGGCCAGTTTGCCTTGAAAGTAGGGACGACAGGCTTAGGAGGAGAGAGAGGAGAACCAAGGGAGGGTAACGTGATTTGTTCTTCAGTGAGCCCCGTAGCCTCAAGAATGGACTCGCATTCCTCTGCAAGGCCATGGGACTTTGCAGTCATATAGGCGAGTGGGTCTAATCTGGGTAAGCATTTTCCGCGTGAAAGTTGGAATGCTTGGTTTGAACTTACAAAGGTCGATTTCCTTGAACATCTGTATCCTGTCTTGAATATCTCCAAGGTACAATGCGTTCTGGAAGCGGGCAGTGAAATCGCCACGATGTTCCGCAATCTTCGCCATTCTTGTCAACTTACCCTCGTCTCCAGTGGCAAGATATAAGAACGATAATTTGTCAAATTGTCTCAACTTCTGATATGTCATCTCGACAATTTGGTGATTACCGTGAGCAAGGGCTTCCGCTGTTAATCTTGACCACAACTTCGGTCGGTCCAATTGCTTGGCCATCTCCACGGCAACTTCCAAATTACCACACTCAATCGCTAATTCGAACCGAGTTTGTGGATCTTGTACGAATTGCAGAGCAATCTCAGGATAGCCCTTCTTCTGCAAATAAGAAATGATGCTTTGACCAACAAGACTGGAGTTCTTAATGATTTGCAACATCTCCTCGTAGTTTCTCTTTACCAGAGCAAGCTTGAAACGATACTCGGTAGGATCAATATTCAAAATCTTTGGTTTTGCACTTCGATCCAAGCAGTACATAGTGCGTGCTTTTACTCTGACAAGATAGACGGTCTGATCAAGAGTTCGAACGATACCATTATCTCCATTCAACAAGGTGTATTTGATGTGATTCAAGGTCGAGTAAAGAAGGACGCCTGCATCGTCCCAGGTAGCACTCTTGATGCGGATGGTTTCGTGAAGGGAGCTAACTTGTTCTAATGATTTCGTAACAATCGTGACATTATGTTTGCTCAAGAGAGCTGCGTATAAACCATCATTCGACCAGACAACATACTTGACACCCGAGACAGCAAGTTCAGCAGTAGATTTCTTTTGCTGGATATCATATAGATGAACAGCAGTGGGAGTGATCAACAAAAGGTTACCAGTTCCACCAAAGTAGATATCGGTGGTTCCGTTGGGAGGCTTAATTGTCTTGGTGGTAGAGTTTGAAAGATCTTTGACATCAATTTGCTGAGTTGTAGCACTGAAAACAGCAAATCTGTTTCGTGCCACAAAAACTGCAGAAGTACCTTGGCCTCGCTTCGTGTCATTTGAGTCCATTGAACCAGCTCCATCTCGTGGGAGATTGATGAGTTCATATGAACCACCATCCGCAGGAGAGGTAACCAAGACAGCTCGCTCCGCTGGGTTGTAGGAGAGTGATCTAGGGGGAACCCAAGGGCTACCGAGTTTCTTCAACGTCAATAATGTCGGACTTTCAATGTTCTTTTGGAAGTCGTAGGATTTGACGTGCTTGTCCTTGGTAATGTAAAAGAGATTGTTCTGATAAAAGGCAGAAGCAGGGCGTTCTCGCTCAAGCTTGAATACCATGACACCATTATCGTGGCCAGCAGCGAAAAGGTTTATCTCAGGATGAGCTGCAATGACCCAGAATCTATCATTCTCCCGCTTGAATGACTGTACCGATGTACGCTTATTGAGATCCCAAATCCGGATGGTTTTGTCTTCGCCGACTGACAGAATCAGGTCCTGATGAGGATGAAATAAACATCCCGATGCATTTTGGAAATGTCCCCTGCAGGTATCGACTTCCCAAGCTTTGGTTTCGCTCATTCGCCATAATTTCACGAGTCTATCATCACCAGCAGATACAATCAGAGGTAATGTTGGATGGAAAGCTACCCAATTGACACCTCTATCATGACCCTCAAGCACAAATTTGACTACTGCATCGGTATTTCCAAACATGTCTGCCTGAGCTTGGTTCCCTCTTGACATTTGATCTTCGAATGTCATCGATGTTGGCGCCGAGTGCTTCTTTCGCAAGCCTGAAATATCCCAAACTCGAACCGACTGATCAAGGGATGCAGATACTACCAAATCGTCCTTGGGATGGAATTGAGCGCACATTGTATAATGATTGTGGCCAGTCATTGTGCAAACTGAAAAAACAAAATTAGCACTGTATACCTATAGAATGTTGAACTATTCGCAGCTTACTTAAAGAGCGATTTTGCCAATTCCATATTCTAATAGTTTGATCATCCGAACTGGAAATGATCCAAGGAAGCTCATGATGAAAGAAAACTGTGCGAACATAATCCAAATGACCATTCAAGGTAAATAGACATCTGCGAGTCTGCAATGACCAGACCTTAATTTTGTAATCATCTCCTCCTGAGACAAAGAGGGGTTGTGTCTTGTGGAAGTCAATTCCTCGAACTGGGCCATCATGTTCCTCAAATCTATCAATCAATGTCCCCATACGATAATCCCATAGTTGAATAGTTGAAGAATGTAAAGAAACTAGAATCCATGGTCTATGATAATAGTTAGGTATAGTTGTTGCGCATTGGAGATGTAAACGAACCGTTTAGGATGGAAAGCAATGCCCTTTGCTCTTGATGATTTTGACTCAAACTAATGTGCATATCAGTACCATATTCTCAATGACAGGACTTCTAAGGCTTAAAGTATGGAGTTGCGACATACCTTCGTCAGCATCGTAGGGGAGGAATTGGAATTAGATGCCATGTTGACCGATGCTCTGAATAATGAAACGGCCCTATACGTTGCGCATCAAGAAACTGGGCAAATTAATTAGTCTTCTCCTAACCTGTCACTTTCTCAGGTATAGTGCACAGTTATCTGGAGAAAGACGTGTAAGAAGAGAATGTATTTTGGTGGTTTGGTTTGGAATTAATGTAAAGTATATGAGGATATGGTATGGGATTGAATTTCGGGAGCGTGTGAAATGCGACGTTGCTGTTTCCCGCAATTAAGGCATCAACGTACTGAATTGACAAGGCTGCCATTCAAATGAACACCTACAGTAAGCGCCACATCTGCACCAAAGCTCCACTAGCCACAGAGGCTAGAGAGAGGCTTGGAAGAAGCTACAAAGGATCCCTGAAGCACATTCTTGGGCTGGAGCTCTCGATAGGATTATGGAAATCTGTCCCTTGGAGAGAAGGCGATAAGACTTTAATTCGAATTCTGGTTCTGGCTCAATTCTGGCTCAATTCTAGTCAGCCTTGTGTATGAGAGATTCTTATACTCTACTAGTAAGGAGTTATTTTAGTGATTTTTATTTTCTTTTTATCTCTAACATTGGACTACACATCAATGTCTCAAAGAATTCAATCATATACCACAAACTTTATCTTGTTTTGATCCGCCGGCGGATAAGAGCTATAGCTATATCTATAGCCATAGGAAGTTGTTCATTATTCGTTGTCATTACAACCAAGTCAGTTAGTTACCTAGCCTTATCTCTGTAGGTAGGTAGCTTATAGAGAAGCTTGCCCCGGAAAGACGAGCGAGGAGGTCTTCCCTTTAGGAAGTGTATAATAAACCTCCGCAGTCAGGATGGGAGGCTTTCGATTGCCATGGGGACTCTCAGGAGCTCTACTGGCATCTACATATCTTCATTCCATATGTGTTACTGCCGGACCATCTATAAATGTTGGCTTGCAAACATCCTTCCCCTCAGCCCCATATCTCCTTGAATTGTTGTATGTATAAGCCCCCTTAGAATGCCTTTCAAACAATACTGATTCATATGTAGAGAGACTGCAGCAACTGAAAATGTCTCTTCATATTTTCCTCTTCTTGACCGAATTGCAGACGGCTATTTTGCTAAAGCTTCCACCGATAAAGACCTATATGAGAAATTTATACAAGTTCTCAAAGAAGATGGACATATGAACGCTGAAGCACTTTCATCCTACCAGCTTGCGTTATCTATGAGAGTGGCAGCACCTCGTATTGAAGCACAATTTCAATATTACCATACTGCTGCAGAGGCCTCAATAAAAACAGAGAAAGATTCTTCTTGTCCAACGTGGGTGCTTTTTAACGGGCATCAATATTGCTCACCAACATTAGATGAGCCGCATGGGACAGTGACAGGTGATTCGTGAGTCTTGAGTGACCAAGTGCAAGCGTCAAGAGGCTAATCATTAGCTTATAGACAAATACAAGAACTACCATTCGACTATGTCCTCGGGAATCCCACTGGGCCACATTCCGTATTATATGCTGATATAACATCCTCAACATTTGGTCAATTCCACAAGACATTGGTGAAAACTGCCCGTGAAGGTAAAACATCTTACCGTCTCCGTCACAGGCGAGCAATCGATGCTGGCTCGAAGAAACCTCTTATAATCCCCGGCTATGGTGTAGAGCTTGCTCTTAAAAGAACAGATTATATTGTGATTGACGACCGCAATGATGAGGATGCATCGAAATCCACAACTGAGACAGAAGTCAAATTTGAAGATGAAGAGGTGGCAGATCTCAAGCCCCTCTCTACATCAGAGCTCTCTTCTCTTGGCCTTAAAGCATCTAGTTTCGTTATGCAGAGTGAGAAACCGTTTGACTCCCTGATCAAACTTTCGCAAGATTTTCCAAAACATTCTAGTGCTATTGCTTCCCATGAGATTTCTTCCGATTTCCTTGCAGAGCACAATTATAACCGCGGTCAGCTGGTCCCTGCGGGCTACAACGTATGGTGGGTGAATGGTGTGCAAATGATCGAGCGTCAAATTGATGCTATAACAATGCTTGATATTTTACGGAAGGAAAGAAAGTTGATTAATGGCGTTCGCGATCTTGGCTTGACAGGACCTGAAGCTGTCCAGTTACTTTCCCATTCTAATATTTCAGAGGCAAAGAGTGTTGGGGATGTTCAAAGATTTGATTGGAGAGATGAAATCGAAGGGGGTAGTGTTATTATGTGGCTGAATGACATTGAGAAGGACAAACGCTACGCAGACTTCCCTGCAGCTCTTGGCGCTTTGCTGCAGAGAACGTATCCTGGCCAGCTACCATCAGTCCGCAAGGAAATATTCAATTTGGTTATACCGGTGGATTTCAGCACGTTGGAAGATATCAGTCTTGTTGCTGAAACCTTAGCAAATTTCGTCAAACGAAAGTTAGTCCTCCATATTGGGCTCGTTCCTATCACGACATCTCCAGCTGCTACAGAGCAAGCAAAAGTCTTGTATCATCTCTTAGATGTTTATGGACTATCTGGAGCTATTGCTTACCTTGAAGCCTCCGTCGTTAATGGAGTTGCCAACCCTACCGAAAAGGTTTTCGAAGCTGCTATCGAGGGACGAGCAATTCGAGCTGAGAAAGTAGCCACTTCCCTGAAAGATTTACTAAAGTCTGATCACTACAATGATCGGATTGATGCTTCTAGTCGTTGGACTCGAAGACTCTCCGCAGATGGCGAATTTCCACCAATATTCGTGGATGGAGTCGCACTTCCAAGAGATGAGAATTGGGTACAAACAATGGTCCAGCGCCTTACTGCAGACTTGCAAATTATTCAACAGGGCGTATTCAATGAAATATTTAAGCAGGATTCCTATATTCCAGACTTCTTCCTATCTGAAGCAACAGCACGCAGAAACGCCCTTATTGTTCCAGAGAGCGATAAGAATCTCAAAATAATTGACGTGACCAGTCTTTCGAACCAACATGGTGACATACTCTCTAGACTACCAAAAATTGGAGCAGATTTGGCATCTTCAAAGGAGAACTGGGCTCATATGGTCTTGATAGCAGATTTATCGTCCGTCTCCGGCTTGGATCTCCTTTTATCTGCGGTTAAGTTTCAAGAATCTGCTCCATCTCTTGAAATCACCATTGCACATAATCCTTCCACAGAAAAGGAAATATCTGATTTCAGCACTCAATTGTTTTCACATATTCAGAAGAGTTCTGACAAACCATTTGTGGCCGCGCAGGATTTTCCTGATCTGGCAAGTCCCGAGACACTTGAACTGGACCATGCGACTAAAGGCTCCGCACAAGCTTATTGGAAGACTGCGGGCCCATTAATTCGAACTGTGGGTTTATTGCCGGGTGAAAATGCCATTTTGCTTAATGGAAGGCTTGTTGGGCCAATA
Source organism: Monilinia fructigena (assembly GCA_003260565.1). Lineage (NCBI taxonomy): Eukaryota > Fungi > Ascomycota > Leotiomycetes > Helotiales > Sclerotiniaceae > Monilinia > Monilinia fructigena. The sequence continues at coordinate 500,416 of QKRW01000027.1, forward strand.
CCTACTGGGTCTGAACTCAACCAAGATGACTTCGAGCAGTTGATTTCTTATGAACGTGCCAAACGTATAGCTCCAGTTTATGCTGCGATGAAAGCTCTTGATTTGTCAGACAAAATTACCGATCCTCTAGCAAGCGCCAAAATTTCTTCCGTGGTAGCGCTATCATCTGTGTCAGATACACCTGAGGGTATCTTTGAGCAGGCACCAACTAACCGAATCAGTGCATTTGACATTTGGAACTCTTCTTATACATCTATTAAAGTCGGAGATTCTTCAACAGCAACTATACATATGACTGTTGTTATCGATCCGGCCAGTGAGCAGGGACAAAAGTGGGTTCCTATTGTGAAAGTTATTTCCGAGCTCGAGGGAGTCTATGTGAAGTTGTTTTTGAATCCAAAAGAACGTCTTCAGGAACTTCCAGTCAAGAGATTTTATAGATATGTTTTAGAGTCGAAACCTAATTTCGATGGAGAAGGTGCTTTAGTTGCGCCTGGGGCTTCATTCACCGGTGTACCACAGGAGGCACTATTGACTGTCAAGTTAGATATACCACCAGCATGGCTAGTGGCACCCAAAGTTTCCATACAAGATCCGGACAATATCAAACTTAGCTCTATCAAATCTGATGTAGACGCTTTGTATGAGCTTGAGCATATTCTTATCGAAGGTCACTCCCGCGAGATGCCATCTGGCAGCCCTCCTCGTGGAGCGCAGCTCATTTTGGGAACTGAGAAAGACCCACATTTTGCGGATACCATTATTATGTCTAATCTTGGGTACTTCCAATTCAAAGCCAACCCGGGCTTATATAAGATTGATTTAAAGAATGGAAGGAGCTCTGAAATCTTCAAAATAGATAGTATAGGCTCGAAAGGATGGTCTCCTGTTGCTGGCGATGAGTCCACCGAGGTTGTTCTGATGAGCTTTCAAGGAACCACTCTATACCCTCGCCTTTCTCGCAAGCCAGGCATGGATGCCGAGGATGTGCTTGAGGCCAAGGCCGACTCAGCAATGGATTACGTATCGCGTGGACTCCATTTCGCGCAAGGAATTTTGGGCAGTAAGACGAAAGCTGCTGCTGTGGAAGAACAAGCCGAGATCAACATTTTCTCTGTTGCTAGCGGACACCTTTACGAGCGTATGCTGAACATTATGATGGTGAGTGTCATGAAGAACACAAAACATACGGTCAAATTCTGGTTCATCGAGCAATTTCTATCTCCATCCTTCAAAGATTTCATTCCACATCTCGCTGCAGAATATGGCTTCAAATATGAGATGGTGACCTATAAATGGCCTCACTGGCTTCGAGGACAAAAAGAGAAGCAACGTGAGATCTGGGGCTACAAAATTCTATTCTTAGATGTCCTTTTTCCATTATCCCTTGACAAAGTTATCTTCGTGGATGCGGATCAAATCGTTCGCACAGATATGATCGAACTCGTAAATCATGACCTTCAAGGTGCACCGTATGGCTTCACTCCCATGTGCGATAGCCGCACCGAAATGGAAGGTTTCCGTTTCTGGAAGCAAGGTTACTGGGCGAAATTCCTTCGCGGTTTACCCTACCACATTAGTGCCCTCTATGTTGTGGATCTTCGCCGCTTCCGCCAAATTGCCGCCGGAGATCGTCTTCGACAACAATACCAATCGCTTTCAGCAGACCCAAATAGTTTGTCAAACTTAGACCAAGATTTGCCAAATCACATGCAACAAGTTCTTCCAATCCATAGTTTGCCACAAGAATGGCTTTGGTGTGAAACTTGGTGTAGTGATGAGAGTTTGAAGGAAGCGAGAACTATTGATTTGTGTAACAATCCTCAGACTAAAGAACCAAAGTTGGATCGGGCGAGGAGACAGGTGCCGGAGTGGACTGTGTATGATAATGAGATTGCGGCTGTGGATAGGAAAAGGAAGGGCACGAATGAAAATTTAAATGGAAATGAAAGTGGAGGGACTAAAAATACGAAGAGTAGAACGTTGGAGGAGGTGCTGGATACCAAGACAAAGAAAGATGAGCTATAGATGAGATATCAATGAAACGTGGATACTGTACGAATGTAGAATATCACTTGATTGTCTTCATGCTTTTATTTGCTTTCTTCCTTGGCTGTGTTTGATTAGTAGCTTCACAGCCATTCTTAGTTTGAGGTGTTGTAACCTCTGATCTCTTACCTTTGGCACATTTTTGATGGAATCGTTTCCTTTGTTGTACTTCATCTCACTTCTACAGTTTCTCCTATACCTATAGGAAATTAGAACATGACTGCTTCATGTTATAGCCAAACAAACTTAGAGCATGTTAGTTCTTGCTCATATATAGTAGAAGCAGCCACACCTCAAGCTATATTAACCTCAAAAAGCTTGAACTCATCAATCTCAAGACTCGAATGATGAATGTCATTCTAGTGCAGCTATGGGTGCGGAGAGTCTAGCCTCCGGTATTCAATGTATCTCGTCTATAGGGCGCAATAACTCGGCTATTTTAGCGTTGAATGAGGACTAGGTTACTATAGATAAAATTACTATTCCAGTTTTCTTGAGCACCAACAATCCAGAGAACTTACAACTTCCGAAATAATCTTACTGTGAATACCACTGTTATGAAGTTCCAGGAATAAATCCCTTTCTTGATCAACGAGGATACACTTCCTGTTATTTCTTCTCTGTACAGGACAAATACTTGATCAACCAGAAGATACTGTAATTAACATTACTGTTATTACTTTTATACCCAACATAAACAACCAAATTTTTAGCACTGAAGAAATTTACAAATCTTAAGATGAATGATCTATTTTATGTTGTACGTATTTCCTTTCTGTTCAAAGCTATTCCAAAAGGCGAGTTATTCTCATGGCTGATTTCATTTACAATAGCCATTTGATGAGGATCATCCAAGCTTTCCAAAAGAGCTCCGCATCGAGAGGAAGCAAGCACAGAGAAATCTTGCAAGTGATCCCGTCCCCATTATACAAGATCATAGAATGAAATGCAGTCAGATGTTTAGCAAGGGGTGCCAAAAAGCTTTCTGTGGAATCTTACGCCACCAAAATAAGGATTTCCGCTTCATCCAAAACATGAATCCTCCCCTCCTGACCGAAGTCTTTTTCGAAATCAGGCATAGCACCAACCATGCAGAGTATGCAGACATTACACCTGCAGCTCTAGGTGTTCGCGAGCTACGCAAGCTCTTCTTTGTCAGCTGCAACTATCATGACCCTGAGCATGTCATCATCCGAACATACTCAAAGCTGAATGACTTCAACTGGAATGACCAGAGAAGTATTAACGATCTGAATCTGTTCCGAGAAGCAGCGATCATGGAGGCCTGCGGTGCGGTCACTTTTGGCGCAATCGGGGATCCTCTCGACGCAGATAAAATAGAATCAACGATCGACGAAGGATCTAATGAACGAAGTGCAAAGAGACAGAAGATAAGTTCTACCATAGGGGTTTCACACGAAGGAATGCATAATGGTGGAGAGGGTTCGGCTCGTGCTGCTACTCAAGGAGGTGCTATGCTCGCCAATCCTGCTGTGGGATCCATCCATTTACAGCTTACTGCAGCAAAATCCAAGCCCCAGACTCCTAAAGTGCCGTTTGACATGAGTCACTTGAAATTTCAAACTTCTCTAGGATTGGCTGCGCAACTTCAACAGAGTGGATATCAACTTATGTATGCACAGAGATTTCGGCGGAGATATCAAATATCTCTAGGCCATTCTCAGCCGCCTTGGTCTACGCAATATGACCAACAGCCTCACACGAGCCAGTCTACAGCTCGTCAGAATATTCAACAGATGACTTTGAGTCAAATAGCTGCTCCTCAGTATACTCCACGGTCGGAATCGAACAAGTTGGACCAAGCATAAGGAACGAATCAACAAGACAGATTTGGTCCGTCTCAAACCCAAGATAATGCCTCTATATCTGGCTTCCCGCAAGTCTCGACTTCCTTATAAGGCCAAGGATCTGGAATGTATCAGCAACATGCGCAACACACTTATAGCCAAGCCGAAGACCCACACTTTGCCGCCCCTCAACAGCATCGTCAGGAAAGCACCATCCAATACGATGCGAATCATCAGAACCCCCATGGAGGTTATTATGATCAGCAGGGTACTATCACCACTACCTTTGGCTCAGAAGCAACTTTAAATACCACTCAGACCAAGGACCCAGACCAGTTACAGTCTGGTGCCAATACTCAAGCTCCTGACAATGGCACAGCCTCTCAAAGCCCATCAGACAACACGACCGATGAAGGGCTGGCAAATTTTCTCGCCGATTAGGAGATGAATGTTTTGGACTTCCTGCATCTATAAACTCAATTATATAAGAGCTGCAGGATGGCCTGGATATTTGTGCACGGTTGTGTACATCGTGGAACAAGGGTTCGTTTCTGGGAGCAGGAAACTTTAGAGTGTTGGGGAGTCATTTCAACGGGTTTTCAACTTGACTTTATGTTTTCTAGTTTTCCTTCTTTTCCTCTGTTGTCTTCTAGAGATTGATTCTTCGCTGAGTGTAATACGTCGGAGAGTATAGATAATTGATCGCTGCGTTGGTTTCTCAGCTTGAGGCTCTCTGTGGCAGATGGTGGGAGGAGTACTTACTTCAATACACATTCGAGTAATTATACCGGCTGATTGAGTTGGTATATGCTCGCAGGAGTTATAATTGAGTGTGATGTGCTGTGTTGTACTGGGAGAAAAGTTTCACAACCCTGAATAGCCCGCGCTGTTTAGGAGAATCTTGCAGAATCTTGCAGAATACAGCCAGAATAAAGCCCCTGAAGCCTCTTAGACACACTAATAAGTCACTCATCGCTAAGACTACGTGAATCAATCGCCAAAGTTTGCGCCTCAAGTTTGGCTTCAAGCGAAGTCCCGTGATTTTCAAATGAGTCGCGTAAATCATTTACCCTCTCAACTTTTCTGTTGTGCAACCATCCACAGCCTATCTTGTAATTAAACTTCTTCTGGTTACGAAAAAAAATCGACCTTTTGTTCTTTGAGGAGCTGAGGCTAGCAATTGTGACCTACAATTAATGCGATCAGAACTGGCTATCGTTCTTGTCTGTCTGTTCTTTGACCTGGCGGTCTATTTCTACTCATCGAGATTTACTTTTTAAGAATAGGCAATAATCAGTGCTCAGAATATTAGTAAGTTGCTTTCAATTCTGCTTTCCAGCTTCTACTTCTGCTCCTGATATTGACTCCCTGATTTACTGATAATATTAATCAAATAGCAAGTCATCCTGATAACAATCCATTTGTTATTAGGAACGAGCACTTCAAACATTACGAAAGGCAAAAAACACCCAGTGGTCCTGATACTGCTCGTAGGTTTAGTTTCTTCAGTGCACAATCAACAATAACCAGTCTTAGACGTCGCAAAGGTTTCATAATTGTCGACTATCCAATACCAACGCGATACCTCACCTACTTGCCAATACTTATTCAGAATTCTCCTTTCACGTCAGAAGATCCTCACAGACGGAGTTTTACGAAGGTAGCATTGGAAATAGATCGAACAAATTCACGTGCTTAGTAATTACATGCAATAAATCATCTAACTGCCACTTATCATGCTAATCTCGCCGTCAAAGACTATTAAGACCATTCTTCTAAAATAATATTAAGTGTCATTCCACAATAATCTCTTCCGAAGTCTATCGATTTCCAAGAATTGAAAATGGATACAACTGCTTTGAGTGTAAGTACCACTTTAACAATGCTGAGACTGGCTAGCATATAGCCCACACATCAGAATTGTTACTCGATACTGACTAAGATAAATAGACGCTATACACTCAAAGATATAGTTGCAACAACAACATTCCACACCCTGCAACCTTGTCACTTGAAGAGAGAGCAGACATTACTCCAGCCATCTTAGGTTTCCCTCAGCCGCATAAGTTCATTCATCTTCACTATCAATACTCGAAGGGCAATGCATCGAAGAAGATCCTTATGCACCTATATCTAGAGTATCAAACTCACGACTGGTTCAATCAAGAAGATATAGACAAGCTCAATTTGTTCAGAATTGCTGCTTTCACTATGCACTACGACTTCGACGTTAGCGATGCAACTGGTAACTTAGGAGCCACTAGATATGTCGCAGAACATGAGAAAAGACTTTGGTTTCCAAACCTACCCGAATTTGCTAATGGAGAAAACCGCCAAGAAAATTCTAATCTCACCGGAGCCCAAGGAGAAAATTTGTTGCAAGATGTCGCTCGGCAAGCCGAGATTGAGCGACAACAAATTCAGGATGACCTTCGCATGGCCGCTTTGCGAGAGTTGTACAGAACCCAAGTTCCCGATCACTCGTTCTCGACTAGAATTCCAGGAATATATGTTCACCCTTCGCTCGCTTTGGCTTCAACTGGTAATGCATCAGCTGGTACTGCACCAACTGATGATGGATCAACTGGTGCTGCATCAACTGCTCCCGCATTACCTGCTACAGCATCATATTACTTTGCACCATATGATCCCACAATGGTCGATGACTCATTAACTGATTCCTCATTGGCCGAAGCTTTCTCTAATGCCTTCACTAGACTTTAGCACGCCCATTTCCACAGACTGGATAGTATTCGGTACAAGAATGGCACAGGGCCGACATCCACCCCGTACGTATAACCACCCTGAAGTTGTCTCCAATTCAACTCAAATTAATACAAAGCTTTAGATCAAAATAATTATTGCAGATGATTGGTTTTCTACTTTTTGGTTTACCTTCGTCTTTAATAAAATTTTCAAAGGTCACGATATCGGTCCTGTGCTCACCCGTCTGTCTGTTCTCTCGATTCAACGACGCTTCTCTAGATTCTACTCTCTGGGTTCTCAACAAGTTCTAGGTGATATTTGGGAACCATGTTCTGCTACTAGGCTGTGCAATAGATCCAACCAGTAATAGACTTCTCGCTATTGATCATGATTCTTTCACAAATGAAACTCAAGCTTTCTACATATCCAACTGCCGCTGCATTTATTCAGTAAGTTTTTCTTCCCCCTCAAGATTTATACCTGACGATAGGATACGGTTGCTAAATAATTTCAGTTTCAGTTTCACTCTCAGCCTCCTCGATGCTGATTATGGTGACTTGAATCCGAACATTTGTATGGAATGGTATGGAGGAAGAACCTGGTTCATTCCAGCTGGTCTTAGCTATCAGTTTCTTTGCTTTATTTTCCTTTCCTTCGTTCTCTTCCTTCACGACAATTTCTCTTATGGATCTCGCTACCGAGTAATATGGCAATTGCAAAGATGGGAATGCTCATGATCTTTCTTTCCAAGACGTTGTTGAAGAAGCACTGGTTCCTCATCACATCTTATGAATGATAGATAATATGCCTGCCTAGCTTGCATTAATAGTTGCTTTCGATTCGGATTCATATTAGGTACCTAGATAACGCGTGAAAATAAAATCATCTTATTCGATGAATGATTTGTATTCGTGTGATTGGTGAACTGCTGCATGACTTGAGAGACTCTCTGATTAGTTGATTACTTGTTTGATTTTCCTGAGCTATTAATAGATCTATCGAGAAGTATCATCGATTCTTGAAGTGTCTCTACTAACAAAAGACTTGCTATAATGCCATACCAAACGGATACTTTCGAGAAAACGGTCTTCACATTGGAGAATTCTTCACACAAAGCAACTTTAAGACAAGAGTATAATTCTATTCCATTCCATCGCGGCAACATTAAGTGTTCATTATCGATAACGTTTAGTGATACATATATACATACTATACACAGAACATCTAGAGAGCGGGACCTCTACCGATCCAAACCCTGTAGCTTCTGAAAGGACCTTGTCGCTTATCAATGTTCTTGTACTGTCTGGCTGGAGCAAGTCCCTGTTGGTTGGTAGTGAAGTACAACCATCCATCCAAAATGGCCATGGTATCCGCAGCCTGGAGTTGACCACCACGAACAAGTGTCTTGAGGTTATGGTTTTCGGCTGCGACGGGGCCAGATCCACCGGCGGGAACGCCGTTGATCTCATCGGTGACTTCGGATTGTTCGGTATCGGCGTAGAGAATTGCGTTTTGCTATTTTCTTGTTTAGTACTTTGATGGAAAGTGGGGAAGAAGAGTACTTACGGCAGAAGCACAGATGTATACACGTCCTCGGTCATCGGCTGTGAAACCAGCTTGCTCGGATGGGAAGTTTCCGGGGTTTTGGACCTTGGCCTCGATTTCTGCGTCGGTTAAGTTGGAGATGAATGCCTCCTGGGGTGCGTAGTACCAGTGGTTGGAGGCCTTGACTCCCCAGTAGATGTTACCTCCGGTCAATGCGATACCGTTGGTACCAGAGTTGAGGTATGAAGGGGTGGTGTCCTTCCAGTTTCTGATGACTTGTCCATTGTATGTGGAGATGAAGTATGGGTCAGGGGTGGTGAAGGTGCTGTTGAAAAGATGTCTGACGGTGGCTCCGGTGTCGAGATCAATGGTGCTAATGGAACCAAAGTTTGAGTCTTCAGTGATGAAAGCAAATCCAGCAGTACCGAGGGTGTTGTTGATTTTAATGTCATTCAATTGGATCTTGGCATTGTATAGCTCAGGTGGGTAGATGTAAGTGCGAATAAGCTCTGCGGTAGTGTAGTTAAAAGACATGATCTTAGCACCATATGGTGTTGGGTGGGAACTGGGTATTCAGTCAGCTGATATTCTTGCAGGGGATCTAAGATCAATCTCCTGATAAATTGGCGAGGTAGTGAGATAAGAAGTAGTAACTTACGCTCCATTAGGAACTCCACTGTCGATAACCCAGAAAACACCCTCGGCATCCAAAACCACGTTCTGAACGTTAACGAAGCATTCCGAAGCATTTTGGCCCGATTTGCAATTTTGCCATTCTTCAGATGGCCAAGGAACCTCACTGTTGAAGCCGGTGGCCTTTGTAAGAGTCCAGTTCTGTGGCTCCATGTTCCTTGCATAAGTGAAGAAAAGATTGGCATCCAAATCCACTGCCAATCCCGTTGGAGGGATTTTACCCTCATGAACGGCCTCCAAGTTTGGCCCGATAACATCTAAGTCGGCGGAGCATAGCCCGATGGTGGTGAGGCTTGTTCGCTGCTGTGACAATGGTACTGGACAGCTTCCATTGGTGCTTTGAGCAGCTGCTGTGGCGGCCAATGCAGCCAAAAAGAGTAACATCTTGAAGATTTTTGGATAGTCTGCGTATCAAAGAATGGAAAAGAGACTTGATTGGAAATGACTGTATAGAATGAACTCCCTGATGTAGAAATGATATACTTATTTGACATATAAATATCATGCTGGCAATTCTGCGGCACTGAGAAACTTCGGCTAAACATGACAGCAAAAACCGGTAGAAAAGCTTTAATAAATGAGCAACTTGGCACTCACTTGGCAAATGCTATTGTAGAGTTTCTTCTTGAACAATTGCGCGCCAGAACGTGAATCCTTCGGGTGATGTTCTTCTAGTTCCACTCTATAGAATGGTAGACTTGGCAAATGATATTGGAATCTGTTCATATTGATAAAGGGGGCTCGGCGGACATCTTGGCATGAGCAACTAAGCATTCTGCAAGGCAATTTTGAATTTTGAAAAATATTTTGTCTTTTTTTTTGGCTGAAACAAGGGCAGTTGCCTTATTATATTGTATAAATAACAAGTAAATGCCACCGCTCTTTGCTGAAGATCCACCAAAAGCTTTTAGCCTTTTTGACTACCAGCACGAGAACTTTATATTTACTGCGGTTCCCAGGCATTTTCATGCCTGAAATGAAGTACTAATTACCTTGTGGGTAGCTAGCTTGTATTTAATATGGGAAGGTCGCGAAGAGCTCGTGGAGAGTCGAAGAAATAATAATAAAGTATCGACAAAATATCAATTGCCATTCATTCATTCTCTTTGTTTGTAAATGCCTTCAATATGTAGGTAGTTGCTAACTACCTAGGTACTGTACGTCATTTGAATCCCTGTCACCCGCATTGGTGGGTATTTGCCGACGCACATGACTCCACAGCAATCGTTGGTTGAGGCGATCATGATTTGCGGTGAGATAACTATTCGTCAAAGTTAATATTCTCTTGAAAAATATCAACGGCGTTGTTTAGATGATTTGGACGAAAAAAGTTTGGTTCACTTTGGGTATTCACTTCTTTCCGATTGCTTCAAAGCTACAGTGCTAATATCGAGAAGGAATATTCCACCACTGAAAACCATTAGTAGCTTTGTAAGAAACTCAATATTTTGTTTTTATGTAAGATTTTGCATGGATATGTCTCTTCTAACTTCTAAGATAAATAAATGTACCCAGATCGAATGCGCCCAGATCAGACTTCTATCTTTACCAGTCGCTTACCATGCCATAATCCCCTATTTCCTCTCCCACCCAACTCCTTGTGATTAGAGTCTGGCAATCTGTATTGATTCCCAAAAAGACCTGGCATGTTCCTCGTGGGAGTCACGCCATATATAGGGAGTGTTCTTTCACAGTGTACTGCTGCTGCTGCTCGTGAAATTAGGTTGGTAGAATGTCTACATCGATGAAATCCAGTTAAGATTTGGGGCTGAGATTATTGTTATTCTGATCATCGATATCGCTCATTGAATGTAGCGCAGAGGGCGGCGACGAGAACAACTCCGAATCAGTTGAAATTGATAAACTCGCTGCTCAGCATGTACTTACCAAGGCTATCGATTTTAAATGATATTTATGAATTGATCTTGTCAGATATTGAGATGGGGATTCCGCTATTGAAGATGGAAAATGCGAGGTATCGAAGAGGTTGAAGTTTTGGAAAAGCTTCCACGAGAGGTTTGCTACTTTGCTACTTGCATGCCTTGTTGTCAAATTTCCTTAATAATTTCGATCTTGTGCCATATGCTCTTTATAAATTCTCCTGCACTGAAATTTGAGAATTCAGATTGGGTTGATGCTGTTGGTGAAAGGCTAGACGTGATAGAATTGAATGTAGTTACTAGAGGTGCGAACCTACTTTGGGCGTAACACACGTCTCCATGGCTGGGTCTGCCAACCAGCTTGAAAATACATCATTAACCTCAACCTCATCCACTCTTCGACATATCATCCCCAAATCTGTCTTTTATATTTACAAACAAGGCTGTATTAAAATGACCAGCCTTATCAACCATTGGGCAGAAGTAGTTTCATTTGAATTCGTTCAATTCACAACAATCCTCTCAACCTGAAACCTATAGACTTAACCGTACCAGCCATAACAACCACAAGTAGTCCATCTGATTCCTTGTCAAACTCATTCGACCATTAATGTTCCCATTCATAATGAAATTTTGGCTGTATTAGTTCTCTAGCCAATGTGAATCATGGAGTTCTGGTTGCTGCGTCGATGGCTATGGTACGTTCGTGTGCTAAGGCTGGATTATTGTTGATGAAGTTCAATACGGTAGGTATATTTCTTATATAAACAGCCAGCTTGATATTCTGAAACCAGAATCTTACAACCAATAGTTTGTTGATTAACTATTTTACAGATAATCTTTCTCACAGATTTATTCATATTGTCGAGGATATAACAACTAAGTTACACAACAATCCTAACATCAAATATCTCAATCTAGACATCATTTATTGTCTAGTGAGATATCTCAAGAATAGCAAGACTTCTTCAACAAGGTCTAGCTGTGAGTGTTGAACTATACTCTTATACATTCTTACTATATCCTGATACATCTGCAATCCTGTCCAATATATCATTAGACAGATATCATACCTTATCAAGTACCCCAGTAAAGCATTCGCATACACTAACGGTAACAAGATTCTTCTCTACATCACCATGTCTGGACGAAAAAGCTCAACAGACCCAAACCTCTCAAAGGACTCCAGCTTCCCACCAACCAGAGCCCCCCTCCCCCCATTCGGCCAACCTGGCAACCAAGGAAGATCCGCTCTTCTACGCGAGAACTTCCTCTGTAACATTGCAGATGCAATCCTACCCTCGGGTCTCTTCCCAGATCACTACTCACACCGCCGAGATACCGCATACAAGACCGGCAACTTCAAAAAGACCGATGTTGATGCCGAACTTGCAGAGGATGACTGGGTTAACCTCACGGATAAGACTACCAAGTCGAGTCCCATCAAGATCACTCCTCGTCCTGCAAACTCTCCAGAGCGTCCTAGTGTGGCATCTGGAGCATTAGCTAGTCCGGGCTTTGATAAGGCAAATCTTATTACGGGATCTTTTAATGAGGCAAATGTTACTTGGGCTATCACTAAGAATACGGATATGACCCCTGCGGTTGTCGGTCAGCCAGATAACAACAAGTTTGTTGTTCGTCGTTATGATATTCGGGATCCCGCTACGGTTCATAAGAAGAGACTTGAGCTGAATATTGACGGATTTGATTGGGATAGTGAGGAGCATGTTGAGAGACTCAACAAGGCTCGGAGAAATTGGGAGGTGTTGACCTTGCAGTCGAATCCACAGACTAGTGGGAATTCGAGGTAAGTTTTGAAATCTGCATGTTGGGAATGACAGAGGACTGATTTTTTTATAGAGTGACCGTTGATGGTAGACGCTCACCAGTTGACACATTCATTGGAAGTTGGTCACCGGGTCGTGAGGGTGTGGATGAACCTTAGAAGATCACTCGGTGGTAACGAAGAGGGCATGCACGTGGCGGAGGGGCTTGGTAGATGCAGACTGGATATTACATGCATTTATCGACAATGAGATACCAGGGCTAGGAAGTTGTAAATGTTTGGTTTGGGGTGCGATGATTCGATGATGGGTAACTTTGGGGCTGCACGGGTGTGTTCGTGAATTGATGACACGTTTTATCAATTTGGTTAAGCCAATACAGGAACAGTGCTATTGAAAATCATCAAGATCTTTGTACTAGATACTTATCGGTTTTAGATTGTGGTGATACTGTGACTTATTTTTCCCCGTGCTGAGTTTGCTCGAGCTCGTCATCATTGCATCACTCCTATATGGGCAATAAATCCAAAACTAATGATGCTTAGAAAGAATAACAAATGGCCATTGATAACTGATTATAATTTCACTCATAAATGTGATTATAGGTCTCAAAGTTAAGGAACTAAATCATCAATTCTACTGCAGTTAATATCATGCTATACTTGATCCTGAATTCTATGCTGAAAGTATCTACGAGCCCAATCAGATACCTGTCTTCCGCCCCCAGCCATAGTTAACGTCGAATACTTCCACCAAGTACACGGTTCTGGTATTGAAAAGGTATGGCACAAGAATGAGGCCATATGCTAGCAAGTATGTCCGGATAGATGTATATTTGAGCAACATGTTAGACCATTTAGACTTAGCTATACGAGATGGTTACAATCTATGCTAGTCAGGATTAGGCTTCTGTTGTTCCGATGTAGAAGAGGGGTGACCTAGGGTATCCGAGTGCTGAAACCATCTGGAATTAATGGAGGGAGTGAAAATAGAGGTAAGGATAGGCATATACGTGAAATAGAATATGGGTCAATAGCGAGGATTAACAGGGGGAACGGATGGGCGGAGAAAGACAGAGAATGAACAGTAAGAGGAGATGAGTATCAAGCAAATTACTCCACATAAAGGTTCAAATCACATATGCTTTTGTATGATCAGGCCCCCTTTGATCATTATTCACAGAGCATATCAGTTGGAAAATTCAGGGGAAAAGGGGAAAGCGGAGGATTTTCCCCTCTAAAATGGAAGAGAAGTCGTAGTAGCCAAACCGATACGAATGAAAATGATACGAGGCTGAGTTACTACTAGGATGACGGCAAATAATACTGAATTCAAGGTCTAGGTCTTCTCCAAAGGATGCTCTTTTGCATTGAACTTATGCCCCTCCCGCCGCCCCCCAAATGCAGCGCGTCTAAATGCTTCTCATTTCCAGAAGCACACAGCTCTTGTTGGTAGAAAATGGAAATTAAATATAGAGAACATCATGTGAAGCCTTTCACGAGCTCGAGCACTAAAATTCTGCTCAAATACAAGAGAAGAAAGAAGACGAAACTTAAATCAAGTCTTTTACAGTCATGATCACTCTACATCTAAGACTGGATCCTTGAACTGTGAATACTTTCAGATCTAGACTTCTGGATTAAGATAACACAATCAGGACAAAGATTAACAATACCCTTTGCATTCTTATATTATTAGAACCGATTCTCTATCAAAAGCAGTGGATGGCAAAATCACCGTATCAAATCAAGGCTGATGTGCGCAAGATGCAGATTTATCAATTGCAAAGAAATATTCGATGTGTCTTCAACATTCACTTGGAGCTTGAACGTCGATTCTATTCTGATCAACAGAACATATTCACCATCTCACCTCCCCATCAGAAATCCCATTATGATCTTATATTCACCCATCAACCACTGTACATGTACAGATGATCGATGGCGATGGCAATGGCGGGGTAAAGGTCGATGGCTTATTTTAGAGAATTTGGAGTTCTTCTGTTGATGTATACGTAAACATTGATACAAAAAGATTCCAAACAACTTCTTTACCTCCATATTTTTCTTTTTTCATCACAACCTTTGTCCATAGCCATCACTTTCTCACAACGTCAACATTTTGATACTGATACAGACTTTTCTCGATCCTTTCACTTCAACGACATCGTTTTACATCCTTTCTCAGTATTGGATTTTGATTTTTTTCGCCCACAGTAACGCTCGCAACGCGTTTTTTGATAGCTTTTGGGAACCCCCTTGAAGCTTCCTAGAGAACCTTGACCTTGGTAAGTTGGTCGATCTATTTCTCGAACTTGCGAATATAATATCTTCTTTTTGTTAACCCTTCGAACTTCAATATTTGGGTGTTTTGCGTTGAAGAGACTCTTGTAAGAGCCTTTCTCTCCTTGCAAGATACGTCTCTTCAAGTTCTTCGTCTCTCATACGCTTGCATCCATGATCATAATACCCCAAAATACAATTTGCCGCAGCTGTTCTTCATTCTTGCATGTTAAGCTTCTTTCGTTGCGCTTGGTGCTCCAATCCCCTCCCTTCTCACCTCACAGATCTTCTTTCTTCTTGAGCTTTGGCGGATAAGCTTCTCTTTCCTTTTTGCAGAACTTGACTTCATAAGCTTGCTATTGGGTCTTGCAAAATCAAACCACCTTCACTCATCCCCCTTTCACAATCAGCTTCAACTAATGGTGTACCTGCAATATTGCTTCATGTTATCCAAATCATTCCATACATATTTTCATCTCAGGAGTCTCTGTTAAACATCAATGAACAATCTCTTGAAGGCCTCAAGCTACACCTGACAGGGGCTTAACAAAACAAGTCTTCGCCGGAATTAGCTTTTTGGATATCACAAGTATTCATACTGACTCACTTGAAAATTTAGCGAATTACCTAGACTCGCCCTACGGTCGAGTATAGATGAAGGAGAGAAAACAAACAATGGAACCAAACTACGAAACGAACATGTCTGCCCATTCAAACTCACCTCTTTCCCCCGGTTTGGCTGCACACAATGCTGCTCCTGTATCTTCCAAAGAAGCGAATCCAGTTTCTGCTGCTTATACCAGAGATGAGGAGGTTTCCAAAACATCAAGCATTTCTGAGACTGTTACTCAAAAAGTAGAGCGAGAATCTGATTCCGTCTCTCAAATTATTCCTGGCAACAAAGCCAATAATAAAACTACCTCTGGCACCCGCTCTCTCCCCCGTCTTCTACCAAAAAAACATAGAAATTCGTTCATTGCCACGAAAGGTGAGCCTTCTCATGAACTACCAATTACCCGTGAGAAGCCAGGTCAAACTTGCTCGTATCGCCAAAACCACTTTGTCGGTAGATTCTGTTTCTACTGCCGTGGTATAGAAATGCCATGGGGAGATGAACATCCAATTGCTCTCGACACTAGCGGCAAAGAAATCCATACTGCTCCACAAGGCTCACTCCTCGAAGGAGTTCGAGACTTGACTGCACCCTATGAGATCACTCAGCTCGCCGTTCTTATTGATTTGCGCTCCCAACTCCAAAGTCCTAGTACTATTCAAGGTTTTCTAGAAGCCATTCGATCATTTCCCGGATTGGATGAAGTTGCTCGTCGAATTTCGGATTTGGTCAGAGAGATTGAAGTTTTGGCAGATGATGGTGAACGTGAACAAGTTCCAAACTGGTCCAATGCTCTCCATGACTTGTTAAAAGAACCAAATTTGACTCGTGACCAATATTTTGGACGAGTAACTCAAAAGTGGAACTTGAAACCCATCAAAGAACGCATTCACCGAGTCAAAGCTCCAGCTCCAGTCATTCCATCCTTTCGATTGCCGACAAGAGGCCCCCAGGTAACACTCACCAGAGAAAATGCAATCAAGAATGATGCCAAGATTCATGGTAAAGCTGATGTTGAGGAGCTCACTCATTACCTCAATAGGAACGAGAGTAGGGGACCAGGATATGTTCAATTTACACTCGACTTTGTAGACTGGCTGAGAAAAGGAGCACATGGTACCGGCCTTGCTGCACCACAGTGGGGTCATCATTATGTGCAACAATACCATTCTGTTACTACTGCTCCGGCCGAAACTCGATATCCTCCACCTCGACTTATTTGCGAGAGTGGTATCAAAGCTCCTGAAATAGGTGGCCAGTTGGACTTCTCTGCACGTTGCAATTCGGACTTCGATACCACACCACGTTGTAGTGAAGAGCTTTCCGACGTTGAGGTCTATGACAGCATTGATGAGGAGGCTTCTGGAGAGCCTGGCTTCCGTAAGCTCCCAGTAGTAAAGAAGAACACGCCAGGTCGTCCCGGTGTTGAATGGCAATTCCTTGAAGGATCTGATCTCGAGAATGCAGAGCTTGGTAAGCCTGACCCAAGCAAGTTCTACTTGACCCGCGTCAATGTCCATGACCCTTTGGAGGTTGATGTGCGCCAATTTGCGGCAATACCTGGTTTTGACTGGAATTCACCCAACCATATCAAGGCTCTCAACAAGGCTAGGGCTCAAAACCGCCATCGCGTTCAAGGTAAGATTGCCGAAACACGAATTCCATGGACAAAGATGGAGAAGGACTGTCTTTTTGAGGAGGTGCAAGAGGCTATTAAGTCTGGTCTCAATAGACATTCAATTGATTGGGATGATATCGCATCTCGCCTTGGGAGTAGATTTCAAGGCGTTCTTCAGAAGAAGGGAGAAAAATTGGCACCCGGCGTGGAGAGACAGGTGGAGGATGGTAAAAAAGACAGGAGTAAGTGAAAAACTCCCTCGGCTTTGTTTATGTGATTAGCAGGCTCATCTCCGGTTTACAAAATTCCCCGCGGAGAGGATTTATTCACCTCCCATTTATGTATCATAGCTAACGAACTGATTCAAAACAGCTCTAAAGACCAGTCGCAGCGACCGCGTAGGCTATAATCGCAGTGGCACTGCAACCGAAACCCAAGCCCTCAAATACCCTGATATTCTTCAAATGATTAATCATGCAACAGGACTAGGTGGCAAGGGAGGACGTGGCTTGCTTCGAGGTCCTCGTCGCGGCCTTGAAGAAATGAACGATGATGCCAAGGATGGAGAAGATGATCGTCCAACAAAAAAGGCCAAGGTCATTTCTCGTTGCTTCACGACCAGCCCACCTCGTGAATTAGAGAATAGTCAAAATGATGACGATGATTATGACGCTGATAATAGAAGACCATTTTATAGAGCCAAAGAGCCTGCTGCTGTGCAGGCTGCTTTTGATTTGAAATTCACCAAGAGCAAGGCCAAGGAGTTTGACGCCGATTTGGGCGAGGAGTAGGCCATTTATGAGATTGTATTAAGAACCTTCATTCACGACTAGAAGCGTATCATTCTTTCTTACCGTTTTCTTGATACCAATTTGGGTTATCATCCGACATCCTAAAATACCTCTGGTTTCTCGCCACTCGCTGTCTACCTTTTCCTCTCATCAACCGATAAAACGATTTGCATACACAGTCCCCACTTCAGACCTTGCAAAATGGCTCAGACCTAATTTCGATGGCACAAATTCAACACAAATTTCTTTTCAAAGTGCAAATGCAATTCTTCCATCACTTCCCCACAGCGAGCTGTTCATTCTCGTGAAAAATTATGTTACTTCCACCATTACAGAACTCAACGACGTTCAAACAACACAACAAACAAAACAATACACACAAAACTTTCTTTTCCTTTTCTACTCAAGTCACGGTGGTGTATTATGGTACATAATATGGATATGACTGAAGGACTTTGCTTTCTGTTGCACACATACATACGTAGGGTTCTTATCAGTTCATCTGATTTGATGCGATAGCATAGCAGTTTGTATGATGCTAAGAGAATATGGAGGTCAGTGATGATCATGTCTCGGCGTATTTCTCATTTCTTTGGTGCATCAAGGTTGAGGATGGGGTTTGGCCTACTTCATGATAGTGTGGTATTTAATAGTGCGAGGGTATGGGAAATGGGATGTTAATGTGACAGCGGTGGGAAAATAGTTGACGGAAAATGACCAAAAAATTAGGTAATTTCTAAGGGTTTTATTGTGATTTGAAATTATGTGATTTAATAGTTGTGATATGGAGTTTGTGTTTATATTTGTATTATGGATAAGATTTGTCCTAGTTGACATTGAGAGAATTCCCCCCCCTTTTCACAACCGCTTATGCTTATGTGTATATTCTGATTTTTGTGCAACAATAGCCAAGTAACACCCATCAGAATTTTTCTCATTCTGTAGAGCTAACGTGAAACTTAAATATCAAGGTTATATACTCATAAACAAAGTTAAATTAAATCATGATAAGCTGATTCATCACAAATACGCATATTTAACTCATTCGAGCAAATGTGGCAAAAGTTTTGGGACCTTTTTCCTGTAAATCTTGAGCTATTAAATTATTTATGGAGATTTGGGGATCTGAATGGAACAAGAAGGGACATGTTGATGATGTGGGATGATAGATAGGCTTCGTTGAATTGTTGTTCTGGAGCTACTGTGATTGCAGTTGATGCGCACTTCCATTTTGGATAGAATTCTTCATTCTTTCTATGTAGGTGGTGCCGGTTGAAAGGGGTAGGGGGTTGCGTTTTGCTTCCATCTATATCAGCTGGAAAAAATATGATTAAGATTTTATGGTGCGCTGGGGTGTATCGTAGGTTTAAAACCAAGGTCTGTCACTTGAATGTATTCATACTTTTATATTTCAATCTGTCGTCAATTATGCAGGTGGATGAGAACTGTTTGGTAGAGATATTCATTATTCCCTTCCCTTTGAAGTGATTAAAATATGCATACTATATTCTGATGATCTTTTGCTGTTTATCATGTTGATTGTAAAGGAAGTTCAGACTCTTTGATTCTACGACTTCAAAGCGTCCTACCCTAAAACTCTTTTGGCACACTCAGCTTAACTTTTCTCTTACGGCTGTTTGACTGTAGATGTCTTCTGGAGATCATGGAAGAAGATTCACTAAGAGATCAATTCCTGCATGTTGGTAACAGAAAAAACAGCTTCCACACTATCTTCAATAACATGGGGTATTCATGTATTCATGCACTAGGTCCTTTGAGATCTAAGGGGCTTACACTTCATTAAACAGATTATGATATTAGACAGCCATTAGTTACCTATTGTGAGGTCTAAATTTGATACACATACGAAGACCATCCAGACTGTTATCAATAAAACTATGAATCAAGTTCGCCATTCTAAAGCCCCTACGAACTTTTAGGAACCAAAGGAGCTATTTATATATGACAAAAGAGTAAGTAGTTCCAGAATATAAAATTAGAAAAAATGGTGTATGATTCACATAACAACAGAGTTAAGACTTCTAGCTAGTATATTAAAATTTGAATCCTAGCCTTTAATCAACTACTTTTTTAACACCACGACAGATTATTTGTCACAAATGACAAAACAACTCGTCAGAGGAAAACGAAACGGTTAACGGAGAATATACTATCTGATTAGTGCTGAGTAGACTCTCAAACAAAATTGACAACCTGGGCACTTATATCTTCTGGATGATAATTCTATCGAATATGACGTGTGGGAAGGGCCAATGTAATCTTGTTTACCCCCGCCCAACTTTTCTGATCAACTCTCCCGCTTCCAACTTTTGTCTGGTGCCGTAATTTCCCGATCTTTGGCAACTTTGAAAGGTAGCCGTGTACGTCACATCGAAGTAAAAGTTGTATTTTGCTCCTCTGCTCATCCTCAAGTCTCCCACTCCCAGCTCCAAACTCTACATCAAAGGAACACTCATCATACCATCCATCCTCTACTTCAAACGCACGCTTAAGCAGGGTAGGTCTTCTTTAAAGAATGAGTTTCAACATTGCCTGTCTCTATCTCGACATCTGTGGATCTACACCAGAACAGCTGCCCTATGTTCTCTCCCAACCAATTCCCGTCTGGCCAACATATACATGGACAGGGTGTTTGATGCAAACCTGGTTCTTCACTATGCGCATAATTTTCCATAGATCGTTGGCGAAGCAGCTTGATAGTTCTTCTACAAGGTTTTGGATGATTTAAGGTTGTGAGTGGCGATCATGATGGTGAGTCACGTTAAGAAGTCCGTTCAGAGAGCTTGCTGCATATTCATTGCTAATACCGGGCTTCTAGGGTCTCTTGTGCTACTTCTGGTGATCTCTGTCGACTTTTGCTCTTGGTCAAACTGGTAAAACCTCGATTCTTTCTTGTAAGCTCATCTAAAGGGGGTGTATACCTCGTTGAGTGACTAATACTATCTGCAATGGTCGCTAGCTCTTTGTTTGTGAGTTGGGTAGAGTTTGGGGGAATCTACTCGACTTTGGTTCGAGAGTTTAGTAGATTAGACATCTGATTAAACCTCGATAATAGTTTCCCTTCAGAAACACATGGCAGCTTAGGTAGCTTAGACATCCAATGTGATTGTGTTGATTGATCTGTATGGGACTATTCGGTTGCATAATCTGACTCATTCGAATGTAAGGTTTCACATGTAAAAACTTGGCTTGGCTAGAGGCTGGATGGTTGATACAAGTGAAGACTAGAAGATTTGAATTTAACATACTTGATAGAGGTTGTACTTGATCAGCCTTATTTAAGGATAAATGGATGGACAATGTCGTCTGGAATATATGTAACAACGAGCATTGACTTGAAGAACATTATTTTGAACTTCATATCAGATGAGTAATTGAGTTTACTAGTCTAGGTCGGACCGTAATCACCCACTATTTATCACTATAATTTAGCCACCCTATATTTACTGATCTCATTCAAACATTGTTTGATTACTTATCTCAAGTCGACTTTTCCATGTCTTCTGGCCATTAACCATACTAGATAACCCATCCCTTGGAATCCAAGGGGGATACAAATACCAAAACTCAGCTTGAATGGCTGAAAATTATGAAGCTTCTGCAATGCTTGAATTGTGGATTCGAGATCCATTCACATATACCGGACCAGAGCATCATTCAGGCCACAATGCAGCGGTAGCATAGGCACATCGTCCACCCCAATCCTAACAAGAGAAAATAGCAGTGCGATTGAGAGGATATCCATGAGAGCGACAATGTTGAAGCCATGGGCGGTTTATTGACGCAGCGGAATATGGATTTCGTGTATGCGGGTATCTTTGGTGTATCGCTGTTGATGGCGGAGCCCAGATATGATGATGATTGCATTGTTCAACAAGGTGAAGTATTCTGGATGGGTATTCATAGAGTGTGAACTTATAGTTGCCTAATATCTATAAGCAGCAAAGTTGGGCGTAAGAACGGAGTGTCTAAAGGCTTTGAATTATATATCAATTAAGTACAAGAACATATTAATATTATCCATTTCATCACAAGCGTATCATTCCATTGCCTTCACCGGTAACTATTCAATATTATTCGTCCATCTATTTTAACATCTACGCAAGGTCTATTTCATGATCTATCATCAATAACCTACTAAAAATCTTCATAATAACATTCATCATTGTCATCATCATCGTCCTCCTCATCCTCATCCGCATTATCTGGAATACTCGACGATGTAGTCACAGCTGAACTGATGGTAGTTGATGACGTGAAACCCGGGAATCCTGTAGATAGAATAATTGAAGTATTTGCAGAGATTCCAACTGGAAAACCGGCACTTGCAGTGGTACTCGAAGCCGCCGCGGATAAAAAGGTTGTTGGTGCTGCGGAAGAAGTGGTGTTTTGAAATATTACGGTGGAAACTACGGCGAGAGAACTAGTATTGACCTTGTAACTAGAAACAACTGGGAGGGATGAGTTGGCAGCTGCGGTGGCGGAAAGCATCGTGGTTGGCACTGCGGAAGTTGTAGTTTGCAATGTAGTAGACACGGCGGCAGAAGAACTAGCCTTGACAATTGAACTAGATGCAACTGGCAGGGAAACATTTGCGACAGCAGACGAAGAGGATATTGTTATTGAGGTTGGGGCTGCAGATGCAATATCCGAGAGGCTCGTTAATGCTACAGAGATTGTAGGAGCCACCGATGAAACATTTGAAGAGATACCCGTTGCTGATGCTGAAGGGATTGCAACCGAGGTTGTAGCAGCCGCGGATGGAGTTATTGTCGATGTATAAATAACCTGATATGTAGATGTTATCGTCTCGTACGATGTGTCGGTTGACGAAGAAGTAATCGTGGCGATACAGGGATTGTTTGTGAACTGCTGAACCTCCCACACACTCGAGGGACCTGGTACTGAAGTGACAGCTCCATTGTACACAAAGCATTGGGTAAGTGCACCGATCTTGGTAAAAACCATTCCGTTACATGAACTAGCAGCAGTATGTAAATTGTTAAGTGCATTGCAAATGGAGGCACAAGCAGAGATGCCCGGATTAACATAGGCACGAATGACGGTTCCGCCTGTCAGTGATGCGGAGCATTGCTGCGAATAATAATTGCCCCCGGTCAAGGAATAGACAGCACCGCCTGAGCAAGTTGACCCTGCCACAGTTTCTACGCTACATGTTGTTGCAGTTGTGATAATTGGATATGCGGTCGTAATGGTGTTAGTAAATGTGCTTGCGTAGGTTGACGTGACAGTCAATTCGAATGGACTGATGGCTGATCGGGGTACGACCGCGACAGCCTGACTTAGCTGTACCAGTGCTGAAAGAATGACTAAAACTCTCATATTGATGGAAAAGAAAGTATCTCACTAAGAGAATGAAGTGGAAAAGAATGACTGATTGAAGCAAGAGCAATAGATAATCATGGCGCGATAGAGTACTTTTTTATATTAAATAGAAATGTGGAGAACTTAGGTCAGCTCTACTCTTTCATGCAAACAAAAAATCATTGAATTCATACTCCTTAGTATTATCTGAGCACTTTGCATGAAGACGAGAGTAAATTGATTGCGGCCTGAGCCAGGTCGGGCCGCATTTTCATGACACGATACAACAAGTATAAAGATGTAGAAACAATTGCACAAAAACCAATGCAGTATGGTAGATTCCTGGTACTGGTACTCATGAACTTGGCCATGATAATACTTACGAAATTATGCTCTCTGCACAACTTCATGTATTCTCGATTCTGTCTCCTTTCCCCCACTCTCTCAGCAGATCTAGAATGCGGGACGACATATGGATAACACATGGTTGTGGATCGAATTTAGAAAGCCGTACCTACTTAGGTATTCTATCCCGAAAGTCAAGCCTTCATTCTTAGCCTCGAGATCTCGGATGAGGAAG
Source organism: Monilinia fructigena (assembly GCA_003260565.1). Taxonomy (NCBI): domain Eukaryota; kingdom Fungi; phylum Ascomycota; class Leotiomycetes; order Helotiales; family Sclerotiniaceae; genus Monilinia; species Monilinia fructigena. The sequence continues at coordinate 524,114 of QKRW01000027.1, forward strand.
CTAAGACGAAAAATAGGAGAAGCTCAGTAGAAGCGCCAACTTAATCATGTCAAAAGCTTCATTATTTCCAACCGCGTCTAGCTAGCTTCAATAGTTTCAAGCCGACAGAATAAACAGAAGTGGATAGAATTGTGAATATTAACCAAAAATTGAAGACTGCGGCTGAATGTGGCTTTTTCTTTGAAGACTCATTCTTCAGGACTATTCGAAGATTTTAAAATTGCTCAAAGTCTAGAACTTCAAAAATCCCCCCCCTGCATCCTTTCCCCAGGCTAAAGTTACGTGGTCAAAGCGTCGTGGACCCTGATTAGTCCACCAGTGGTCCTAGGGTTAGGTAGTTTCTATATCACGATCATGTGACCTAATCCAGACAATTTGCAAGTTGCCAATTATATTAGATTTGCGAGGATTTACTCCTTTCTTCTTAGCTTCAACTTGCAAAGTTTACTCAGCTAACCAAAGTCTAACTGCATGGTCGATATCAGGATGAGATGATATCTCAAGGCAAGAAAATATAAATATATCACGTTACGGTTGAAGTTCGGAAATGGCACTCACGAATGAACCTCACTTGTAAATCAAAAGTATTCCATTCCTCAAGACCAACTCAACTACATTTTTATGTACTAGGGCCGCATCATTAAATATCTGCGTTAATCAAAGTGGTTCATTCGTACAAAAAGACATAAGAAAATCAGAGCATCCAACGCACGATAATACAGGTACTCTAATCGGTCCAAACGATCCTGTAGAACCAGACATCTCTGACCAATCTCTCATGTCACTCCATACGATTGCTCCTATCTTATAAAGACGAAAATCTCACAACAAAAAGAAAACAAAACCCCCGACCGCACAACATAAGCTGTTGTGTAAAACTGATGGAGAATTTCAGTGTCCGATGGCTCGGAGTGAACAATTTAGAGAAGCGGCGAATATGTAACATAAAATAGGGATGTGATGGAACAAGAAGTCTTAAGCCTTTGTCGTACTGGTTGCCTGTGCCGATTGATAATGCTCTGACTTTCTGCGTTTCACGGGAGGTTCATTGACTGACGAATTATTAGCAGCATGGTAAGACTGCCTACGCTTCATGAGTGGTTCATCGTCTGAAGATCCATCAGTACTAGCGGTTTTCATTTTATCACATTGAAGGGAAGAAGGTTCATCTTCAGAAGATCCTCCCCTACACTCTGGCTTCATTCCAACAGCTTGTGTGGTAGAAGATCTTTCACCATCCTCCATCTGTTTTTTATTGATAGCCTGTGTGATAGATGATTCTTCATTACTCTCGGCTTGCAATTTGACAGATTTCGTAATTGATGGAACAAGACACGCCTCAGGAAAAGCATTAAAAGCTTGGCATGCACTAACAATTTTAATCATCTCGTCCAAAGGCTTGCGTTTCCTAGGTTGTTCTACGCTATTTCGAAGTAACGCATCGAGGTCACCGAATTTTGTAGCTTGGTTCATGCAACCGCTTGGATTCCGCTCGGAACCAGTACGATCCTTCTGCATGGTGAGATGTCTCTTTGTTTGGAAATCTTCTTTTTTTATTTTGGAATTCCATTTACTTATTCGGGCGAGGAGAGAGCCTTTTCTTTGAGTGACCTTTTCCAAGTCGACGTTTATATTGTGAGCAACTTGCTCCCATGGCATGTTATTTTTCGTGTACTGTTATTGGAAGGTAAGAAAATATTCGTAGACTTTGTTGATTGATAATTGGGTCAAAAAATTGAACACTTACGCCGTTTTTGAGGCCGAGGATTACTTGATGACGCAACAGTTCCCTCTCCCTTTGTGACCAAGGCAATCTAGGCATTGCTTTGGACCGTTAGTTCGGAGAATGATTTGATTTCGGCCTCTATTCAATGCCCGGACGGCCTCCTTATCATTCCAGTCAAAACCAGCGATATGAGGGTATTCCCGGACATTGATTTTGCCTGGATCCTTTCGAAGCTGTCGGACCATAAAGAATTTCGAAGTATCTGGGGTAGCCCAATAAGCAGGATCCAAATCTTGTCCAGGAGCAAATTGCCATGGTGACATCTGACGCTCTTTTTTCACATCTGCAATTTCATCTTGATCCTCTTCGTCGGCTTCGTTACGACTAAGGAACAAGAGTTTCTTGCCTTCAGTAATATCATCAGAATCTTCATAACCAAGGCCCTCGTCATCTTGCTCTTGCTCTTCATTTTCGTTAGGTAGAACGGTTGACTTGCTACTTTTTGCGCTGCCTTTTGACTCTTCCTTTAATAAACTTTGACCTGGAACGGGTCCACAAATGCGAGACTTGTAGGCAGCTATCGTTAACGTAGGATCCTTTAGAGCCTCTTGCAGTATATCCCACCATCTCAGATCAGAAAATTCGGGGTTTTCTGCAGCGATAGAAGCGATCTCTGTCAGCGCATGCGCTGCAGCTTTTATACGTTCTCGCTCAATACCCCTGTTCATCTTGAGAGCATTTTTCCATTGGTTGGTCACAATTGCCCATGTGGCCATGGCCAACAAAGCTATTTCGCGAGAATTATCAACATGAACTGCCTGTAGGATTGTACCCGCATGACCCAGAGATACAGGCAGATTTTGATATCGAGCAATGGGTAAAAAGCCACCCCATGGCATTTTCATTCTTGTGCAGATGACGCAGTATTCTCCAATAGTATGATTTGTGATCTCATCGGCACGGCATGGTGTGCCAGGCTGAGGATATGGTTTTGTGAGTTGCCTTGGTTGATTTCCTGCCTGCGTTGTAAGTTAGTATTTACCGGTGAGAATTATTTCGGTTTTGCTAGCCGATTCATTACATATTGTTTGATCTCAGTTGAGATCATTTTTCTTTTGGTTCTATTGAAACTTTCAACAGTGAAGGCTTGGAAGTTAGAGGCAAGTAGAGTTAAGTATGGAACTCACTGCAAGAGAGTAGACCTATAACCACCTAATGATGGAGGGAAATAAAAGATATGATAGGAGCGGCACTGACAAAAGATAAGCCGACTAGCTCAACAAATGCACTCAGACAAATGGCTTATTGTGGAGGAAATAAGAAATAGAGAGTCCACTAGGCCTCAACTGTGAGGAGGGACTTTAAGTTTGTCATAATGAGGATTTGAAGTAATGAGGTTGGTATGGTAAGGATGTGTTACGGTCAAGGAGGTATGCATGATACATGTCCAGAGATATGAGGATGATGAGATGTGATTGCATAGGGGGTAATGTCACCTTGATAAAGCAGATTAAAAAAAACAGGCGGATGGGTGTATGATTGTATGATGTGCTCAGATACATATTGTAGTTAAATAACAGATTAGACTTCCGAGGCAGATAAGTATAGAAATATGCCAGGCCAAATACCATACACCGAAGACATTCATTTTAAGGAGACTTGTCATGAGCCAAGCTATGTGTGGTGAAAAGCCACTAAGTCTTGTTGAATAGAATGGTGTGAGAGACATGCGCATGAAACGTTGAACTTACCATTATGAGTAAATTCCACTATGGGCAGAGATAATATGAGTGTATTGGTTCTCTAATCAGATTATTGGGAACGTAGAAGGCGTTATATTTCGTAAATCAGAAGGAGAGAAGTAATGTAAAGCGCTATATTTTGTTGTGTTACACTAGATGCAAAAAAACATGATTAGCATGCGGAAACTACCGGGTATCAAAAAATGAAAGAGATTTTCATACTGCACCGATCTTTGCTAAGTCAGGGGTTGTATCTGACACGTCTAGGTATGTATATTGGGTCGCAAATGCAAAGACAACTCCTCCAGAGATACCAGGCTGTGGAATAATATGATGTCGTGTTGGTCTGGTCTTCAGGCAGAGAAAGTGTTGCAATTTCACAAAGTAGTAGGATGGGTGCTGATAAAGATCGAGGAGGAGAGTGAAGCCGAAAATATCTAGCAAGAAGCAAGATGACTGCAAGATATCATGAAGACTGAAATTTCTATTGTTCTTTGAATGTCGAAAGTAATAAATGAGACAAAAGAGCAAGTGGCAAGAGTATCGGGTTGTGTGAAGAAGTGTGTCGGAACTAGACTCCTTTTTGTAAATTGTGTAGGTAGATTCCCCTTTCAAAGACAAGTTTCGAACTTTGGGGTTTCAAAAAACTTCTCCCCAAAATATGAATCAGATGGTTGAGATCAAAGAGTCTTCACTGCTGTCTTGTCAATTTTTGATGGTGAAATCTTCAAGTGTACTATGAATCTAGGTTAAGGTAAGATGAGGGTTGCTTGAATAGACTTGAGGAAGGGTATAGTTCCCTATTGGATAGTAAGAACTGATTAGTTATCAGATGAGGTGAAAGAAAGAGGGAGCCTTGTCGACGAGGCGGAGAGGATTGGAGTGTTGATGTTTTGATGTCGGTGGTTAGGCTTTTATTTGACGTGATTTTCATTACAGACACTTTATGGTTATACAAATATCTTATATGAGCACCAGAATTGAGCTTTCCGACCCTTTGTTTTCTACATCATTCTATGTGGCTTTCTTTTCTTTTTTTCATCTTTCTTGCTTCTCTGATCTATTGCTTCGGCTCCTCTTCTATCAGTTTATGGATTCTTGCATAGTTTTCCTCGATCTGAGAACTTAAAGCATTGTCTAGGACAGGTATTTTCTCAACTTTGACTACAACTATATATTATGAAGTGTATCGTTTAAACTCTCACCTTCACAAGTTTTTCTGCTATGGCAGTTAATGTGTCTCAGACTTCTAAAGCATGTTTAGAAGACTTATCTTTCAGATCAAACTTCATTTCGTCTGGCAATTTACCAATAGATAGACTAATAATACACTGTTTGGTTCTTTTCTATCCTTGATAAATGTTTGAGACTACTGGTTTGTGGGTATCATTCCATGTCTCGGTGGGACCGATCTTTTCTGGACTACCAGATATTACTTATGAGCTAACTTACAAGTCTTTTGTAGCTATCAATAATATACCGAATTATATACCGCACCTTCCTCCATCGATCAAGCCTCTGTACTCGATAACCTCTATGTTCGACACTCCTATTTCCGAAAACCATACTCCGATACCTCTCTACAACCAATCGAACTAAAACTCTACGACACCAAAAATATACAGGGGAAGTTGTTGTCAGGCATGGGGAGTACAAGTATTAGCGGGGCTGGTCACAAAATGGGAAGGTAGTAGCCTAGGATACAGTGGAGATAATGGGATACTGAGTACATATGTGTTTCTTTCTAAATAATCATACATTCACAAGTATTTCAAGAACAAGGAGAAATACACATAGCTGGGTATAACATGATCCGTAAAAACGCGACCTATAAGTGGAGATTTATGTTTGGCTATCGATACGAAGATAGGATAAAAGCGATATGTACAAGGGGTATCCAACCAATAAAAAGGGGGGGGGAAGTTGGGAAATACGAAAGGATTGATGAAGGTGGAACATGAACTTCCCGCTGGTAGTATCATTTCTCCATGGAAATATGGAGACTATACATTTGTGTTGTCATCACCAAAGCAGAATAGGTATGAGCTATCCGAGCCCAAATCTCAATGTCACATGGACTAGATCAATAAAGGGGCATATGGTGACCAGCAAAAATGCGGTGCTAACATTCATACCTGCTGAAGCTATGGCTTGGATGTAAGTACTACATAGATATAATAAGATTATATATTGGGGTGGACTGACTGAAAGAGTCAAAGTGTGGGTAGAAAAGGGGACGTGAGAAGCGAGGGTGAGGGAAGGAATAGAAGGGGAAAGCTGTGCCAGAAAACACAGTCACAGTGTCCCTGGCGTTGTAAAATGGCTTACTGAAGGTTCCACTTATACCTAGTTTCAAGTAATTGATTAGAAACTAGAATAGTTACGCACTTGCCCTCACTCGGTAAATAAAAGGGGTAAGATACTGCGAAATGAGATTGAGAATTTTTTTCGAAGGGGAAGACTTAAGAACAAATAATCAGCTTCAGATATACCATTTCACAATTGCCTCAATAATCAGAGGATCTACGGTATAACACCTTGTTCCTTCTTTTGATGCCCTCACGGATCTATCTAATCACGCAAATGCTAGTCGACTTGAAAATGTATGATAGACGACATAACTTGCTCTTGCTGGGAACTGATCGCAACATAGCAGCCCGGAATAAAAAGTATGATCAAGTCATTTGAAATATGATCCTGATACTGCCAATCCTCAATTTGAGAAGTTCAGCTCGTTCCCACCTAAATCATGAAGCAAAACCTGCTCTCTTCTTCTGATACACCTCTATGACCGACAATCTCTGCTGGTATGAAAAGATTGACTGTCTACTGATTGATATTATAATTTTGAGCTAAGTCCATGAATTTGCCTCTTCTATTGAAGATGATGAGCCTAGCAGTGCAGCGTGAACATAGGTGATCCTTACTGGCTGGGCCTCATCATTAAGGCATAGGAAACAAAGTCGTGACCTGGATATCTTTAAACGTTCAATTTAGCATGCAAATGAAATATGAAGAAGTAATTACATATGAAACGAAAGTGATACTGCTACTATTTGGCTAACTAGAAACTTTAGAACAGAAAGCCAAACAACAAGCGACCGGGATCCATAGCATAGAGAGCGATATAGAATATAGAAGTGAGGAGCCTTCGATATCCGTAGCAGAGTTTGCTCTTACCTGACGTGTATCGAGATAATCAAGGAGAATGTGATCTTAAAAGTTTGCAATCCCTTGTACCTTGAACACAAGCAAGAACTGGTCGCATGATTCTTAGCATATTACAGCCCCTTGATACCTTCTGGTAAAAGCAATGCTGTCTTGAAATGCTCAGCTAGCTTCCAGTTATGCAGTTGTAAAGCAAGGTTTCTCCTTTCTGTATCACAAGATGTGCCAATTTTCTCCACCAACTATCTATTCATACTGTTCCTGTAGCCGTGATCTAGACCTCTCGCGCCCTTCCATATGACCTCAACATCTCCGCGAAAATGATTTTTAGTAAAGCAATATCGACAGTCACTTTGGAGGATGCCCAATCGATTATAGAAACTGGACACCTGGCCCAATATTTACCTGATATTTTATAGAGGCACAGCTCTATAACTTGATGAACAGTCTTACAGTAGAAGAATACTAAGAGATGATACATGAAAAGGCTTAAATCGGACCTAAACACAGTTTTCAGGCATAATATAGAACAGAAGCACCTAGATGAAACTATCTTAAGCTACAAACATACTTGACGGATGCTAGCTTTCTATACCACGGCTTCTCATGATAATGTGACCTTGCATAGTACAAAACGCACCGTTAGCCTCACAAGTAGCCTCGTACGACAGACTCATCCAATCAAACACCATGAGAAATCCAACGCCGCACTTGAAAATCTGCGATAGCCGTAAGAATTTAATTTTCAAGCGCTTAGACTCTACCTACTTAAGAGTAGATAGAACTTTTTCTTTCAGAAGTTTCTCTAAACCAACCATTTAAATAAGCATCATTTCAAGAGATATTGGAAACTAATTCTTGTATTTAATACCTTTATTTTAACTTCTAAAACTCAACAGCATACGCCTCTGCATCGAAGCTCCATACCTCACCCAAGTACGTGGTACTATAACTGTTTGCATGATGGAAGATAAAAAACGCATTAAGCAAGAGCCGATGTCTCCCCCGTTCGGTCTAGACCCTGATACTCCTATATCCTCCATCGAGAGAAGTGACTCAGGATCACCTGAAGCTCAAGTAACTGCAGCGCTTCATAGGAGAGAAAGAATCCATCCCCGCGGTGGACTGATCGGAAGCCAACGCCATCAAACATCAAATGCTCAGAGAATACCACCACAGCTTCTTAGAGAGCCAAGAGGTTCACTTGCTAGCTATGCTGACAATCTTCGGGAATTCTTAGGCCCCCTTGACCCCATTGGACACGAGCAACGGCGACAAGCTATCAGGCTAAGTAGGCAGCAAGAGCAGGCTGATATTCCTGACCCTACTAGTGATGCTAGCTATTATGAGAGTCTCCGTGAATTCCTAGGCCCCCTCAATCCCCGTGGACAGCAGCAGCAGCATCAGCAGGCCGTCACTCGTGTACACTCTAGGGTATCTAGCCAAAGTCACCTGGCCGATCCACGCTCACAAACAGCAGGTTTATATGACTTGCAATCATCCTCTCAAACTTCCAATAGTCGACCAATGTCTAATCATATTAGAACCCTTGGTTCAGATCAATCTCAGAGCCTGACACGCCCACGTTCAATGCAGTGCCCATCTCCTTACCAGATACCTGCTCAAATTACGCCATTTAGACGTTTGTCAGGAGCTCACAGAGGTCTTCTTCGTCCTATAGATTCACAATCGCAGCTACAAATTGACGCAATCCCTATCCATCGGTCAGATTCTGCACAATTTCATGGTCAAAACGTCAATCGCTCAGACCCTGTTGCTTATAATCCTCTTTCTATGGCTTTACATCACGATAATGCCTTACAAACTCCTTTCCGAGCGCGGGCTGAACCTGCAGCAGAGTATTAAAAGACTATCTGGGTTATCCGACTCTGACAATAGCCCACACACCCAGCAGGACTGGTAGCAATCTGTCTATTGTTCCAGCTCCAAATGATATTCCAATGGATAAAGATAGATTCTCAGCGCCACAAGCATTGATGGACACAGCTACTGGCTCGAGTAGTACCACCAAAGGTTCTTCAGGTACTTCAATTCCGGTATGTATTATTATTAACTCTTCATGCAGTCAAATGCTAATGCAATGCCGCAGGCTGAGAAGAAAAGAAGTCGTGGCCGTCCATTGGACTCAAAAACCAAAAACAATGATCCTAAAAGAATGCAAATCCCAAATCTGCGATTCATTCTTCCTGTACCTTCCGCGGGCATACCTTCTCAATCATCCTCTGTAAGTAATAATCTATCTATGATTTTATATTGAGATATTTAACCCCTTTTCCCTAACAGTTTCCGGTTTCTTCAAACCAACAACCCACCAAAACACAATCAAAACCATAAAACAACCTTCAGACTCACCAGGAATGCGTCTTTGATGCTCAATCCTTTCAGCAAGATTGTACCTGCTTCTATCAAGCTGGTGGCCGACAATGGACAAGAGTGGGAGTACAAGTACCCGGGCACTCGGCGAAACTGGAAGAAAGGACCAAGCGGAAAGGTCACGGTCGCAAAGCTCAATGTGTGGGCAAACGCTATCTTACGTCGAAGACTTCCTAATGACTTCCCTACTGTCCCAAGAAAAAGCTCAATCTCAGCACACTCCAAGCCAAAGGCCGACAAATGGACAGAATGGGAGCGAGGATACCTAGAATCACACATCATGGATGCTATCAGAACAAAGAAAGGAAACCTGGATGAAGAAGACTGGAAGATTGTTGCAGAAGCACAAAAACGAGGAGTTCCTCGATTATAAGAGACTTCCAGGTCTGCCTTTGGCCTTGTTGACCTCCCGCATGCTCACCATCGATAATGTTCCTGTTATCAGAGGTGGTGTGCTTCACCAAGACCGAGGGGCACTTTCCAGAGCGTTCCGGCCCTGAAATCCAGAGTATTCTGTATAGTTGGCCTGAAAATTCAGGAGAAGATCAAGGAGGAGATAAAGAAAACACCGTGGGAAGATCCAGATTATCTAGACTGTGATACCGATCTTAGTGAGTCTGAAGTGAGCTCAGACGATGAAAATGGGACAGTGGATACATATGCGGTTGGCACTGATAGAATGGAGCTTGATCCAGAGGAGTAGATTGATCTTGGCAGCTTGCTAACACATATATGTGTATCTAATCACTTTTCCAATGCTTATAAAGGATTAGTATAATAACAACGTATTTTAATGGTAGGCTATCACTTCTGACATCCCAAAGGAAAAAATTCTATTATTATCCCTTTATCGTGTTTGTAGGTTGTGTATATTTCTATATATTATATATATATATATATAAGTTTAATAGATTAAGATATTAGAGTTCTCAATATCTAAAAATTTAGTTTTAATAGTCCGAATATAACCTCAAGAGAATGAATAACTTTGTTTTAGACTTCTTAATATTTGGATTATTTCTAAATAATAGGATTCACACATACAAGGACGGTGACAAGATTCTGCTTAAGGACTATTCAAACTTGATTTCAGATAGTATTCGGTTTCATCACATGATCTAGAGGTGTTGTGGATCCCAATGCATATCTACCTACTCTAACCCAATATGGGAAGCAGAATCAGGCTAATATGTTGTGACTACGAAAGCTATAATTCCAAATCACAAATCTTGGGGCCTAACCTTGGTAGTGGACCTATACCGTAACCGTTAGTGCTCATTTCCAAAATCTTAATGTAGATGGTGAGCGAACAAGATTGAGACCAAAGACAAACAGTCATTAATGCAAGAACGTGCGGTGCTTGACTTCATTCTGGGGTTTTTCATGTAATTACCCGATAAGGGACCGAGTATATGACTTCAAGCCAATCAGAGTCCATCTTACTGAAACTCATCAAGCTATGCGTATTTTGAAGTCATCTTCCACGCAGTCCAAACAACACCTAAAGTTTTCAGCAACCATCCTTACAGACTCGCACATCCCGCTGATCGTGGGGTAGGGCCATTACTCAAGAAACTTCCATAAAAGGCGGGACCTGATTCTACCCATCACTTCTTGTGATTTTCTCTATCGGTATGCCACCTCTCTGCATATGTATAATGACCTCAATTTCAGATGCGGGGCAGAGGCCAAGCTTTGATAATTCACTGCAGACTGCAGCTGCATCCTGCCAGCGCTGATGATACACCCTTGCGTTATATTTGGAATCTTGGTAAAGATGTATGGTGATGGGGATTCTTTTGCTCGACCATCCATTGCTTTTGCATGCTCCATTGAGGAATTTGAACCTTCCCATGATGCTTGTGTCATAAGCATTGATGAAGGTTTTTGTGTCGTCGATATCATGAAAGTTGAAATGAAGGTCGTCTTCTTTCAGTTAGACACATCACCATGGGGAGGAATGTTCATAACCTGAATTTTTTTTCGACTTCATTAGACTTGGTTTCTCTTAAAACGCTTAAAGGCTCCACCAGGGTATCGTGTTGGCTTTGGCTAAGTGGTGATGGAAAATATCGAAATGCTGTGTTTAATGTGCGACAGATATGTTTGAGACCCCCCATGTTGGTAAATCGAAAGGCATTCGAGAAATAACTTCCCTTTCTCTGTTAGATTTCAAACTAGCAACAAAGGGTCAATGAAGCAAGCAACCTTTCGCTAGTTTCTAAGAGGCATCTCTGCAGGACTAGTCCATTCAAAGCCAGTGGGCCCATACTCTGTTGAGAGAGACCAAATATTTTGGAGGGGTTATGGGCTCATCTGAGTGTATAAGAAATCAAAACAACTTTGACTTATTGAGAATTCTCAGATCGATTTATTCATTAATCAACTTCCCCGCAAAATCATCATATTAGCCCCATGAAATTCAGACTATGCCCAAGCACCAATAGCATGATGCAAACAGCATATTCTGCATATCTCCGGTTCTGCAAGCGGAACACTGCTTCAAGATGATAAAACATCTTGAAAAGGTATTGCTCGTTTCTTATTCATAAAAAAATGCAATTGACGACCAAAGGGGAAGCCGAGTAACCTCAACAAGCGACCGTTTGTTGGAAAGGAATGGTCGACCAGTACTAGACCCTGAAAACGGGATACAACAGAGACCAGTGTTCTTCCACTAGTCATAATCCCTGCAAGTCCTGCGCCCCCATACATTCTGAGCACTGACAAACACTGTATTCTGCACTACAGTGTTAAATGAAAGATTGTTATTATTGAATGATAGAAACAGATAAAGGACGCTCTTTGGATTGTTTCTTTTTTTTGTGTTATTTTACCGTATTCTCTCGATCAATGTTCTATTCATACTATTAATTTCTTATTACTAACAAATTTCAAATTAAAATTCGTTTTCAAAGAAAAAAGGTACTAAGCGTATTTATTTATTTATTTATTATGTTTAACGTCTATATGAGCTAGCTAGGCTCTTGACCTCCCGAGGGGTACTAGAGACGGGTGATACACTAGTGGGTCGAAGACCCAAGAGCTCACCACTTAGGTACGTATCGTACGACGTCGCTAGGTTGAAGCACTGAGGCCGCCTCCTTCCGCCGTTTGAGGGAGCGTCCTGCATTGAAGGGATTAACCTTTGCTTGTTATATCTAAAAAGAGAGTGAATGTCGGGCTGTATATGGCAATCGCATTGGTAGGGAGTGCTAAAAGGGCAGTTGTTACGTTAGGATGCAGCCTTTGTATCGTCGTATAGAGTGTTGTGCCGCGCTCTATGGGTCGGTACTAAGCGTATTAGTTTACATAAAGTGCTAATTATGATTCTTTCCTAATCTTCATTCTTTAACAATAATTATACTTTAGTTTCTGTTTCTTGAAAAGAATACCTAAAAGTTCTCCAAACGTTATGTCAATATGGTTTGTAAGCTCTTTTGATAGAAATGGAAAAAGGTTTGTTGTACTAGCATACCGCTTAGTACCATTATATAGTTTCCAACATCTTTAATACACTATATGCCATCTAAAGCTGATTCTCAACTCTAAAGTAATTCTCAGTGAGTTTTCCTCCAGTTACCGATAAAACTTATTCATCCTTTGGATTATATCCCTGATCTAAGATAATAATTATGGTAGGGGTCATACCTGGGTAGTCCAGAAGATTCAGAATATCTCAAGTTTGTACATGATTACGTTATCAATGATCCTGATCGCTGCCTATAGATAGGTATCGACAGGAAGTTACCCTTATTGCTGAGATGCATATTACAACTTGTTTGATTTCATAAATTACGACTCCAAGAGATCTAGGGCACCAAACTTCACATTTAGACTAAAGACCAAAGAATAATATATTGAAGAGAAAAAGAAGAAGTAATAGTACTGTGAAGCATGGATTTCACATGATCAAGCTTAGTCATTAGTTTATGTTTGTATATATTTGTAGTATATAATAAGTGAAGATCAACAAATATTGTTGATCTTCATTCCTCGCACAATACACATACATTACCACAAAGACCATCTCCCTCGTTTCAGTACCTATCCTTCCGTCTTCAATGTCACGTGCGTGAATAGGTGACTCGGTAAAATTGTCGCTTGATTGCGGGGTATATTACTTAGTCATGATAATTAGGCCTTGGGCAAACCTAGATGAGTTAATAGCATAGGTGAATTTACCAGGTTTCTTGAAGAAGAAAAAAGATACTATAATATTGGCCAAAGACTAGTTTAGGGTGGTACTGACAGAGCCATAAAAAGATATGTCGTTCATCTGCACACACTGCGCATCAAGGTGCGCCGGCCGCAGAAAGGGCACCGATACAACTTCGACGGCATTCAGAACTTCAATCTCATATCTAAACGCCAGTGTAGAAATACCATAAGATGCTTAAGTCCCATTTAACTTCTGGTTGAATCCTCTAACTTTCTCTGAGTTTCCATAATATCCACGGAAATATCACCTGGAGAGAACACAACGTCACTAACCTTCTGGCCAACGAAATGCACCAGAGCGCTCATATCAGAGTCAAAAACCTCGTGTAGCCTTAAGAAGCCAAGGAATATACAAACTTTAAAACAAAGCAACTGACGCGACGGTTACCTCTTCCCATATAGATTTCGTTTCATGATCATTATTGGCACAGGATTTGAACTCAAATAGTATGCTGCTAATTGACCCCCTGAGTGAGTAACACATTTGATCACCTTTTACTGTTATCCTTTTCTTCGACTACTGCATCAAAGCACTTATCTTCATCAATGTATATACTTCATCTGAATTTAAATGTTTGAACAGAGGTTTAGAAGTACAACGTCAAATTTGTTCTCTGTATTGAATTGGTGAATATGTAATTACATGCTTATACCAACTTTCTTATTCTTGGACTTCCTAACTCCCCAGATGCTTTGTTCGCCATACTGTATCTTTTATGCCTGATTGTTTCCTTCTGATCACTATGTTGAGATTGGCGATTCCGCATAGCTGCCTTGCCTCAAGCTCGTTCTGATAAGTAGATGCAAATGCACATATAATGTGAGTGGTTGTCTGTGCCGTGAAATAGGAGTTATTCGTTGTTTGGTTCGCTATCTGCTCCGCGCTTTCTCTTGCCGAAAGCCGGCGCTTATGCATCTGGAGCAGAAGTCACGAAAGAACTATCTGTTATTCCTTGTGTGCTCATTGAGATGAGGATTCCAGCTGCCTTTTCAAACACGATGCATTAGTATAACGACACTTACTCATAGACTGGATAACATACCTCAATCATATCCGCTTCGTCTTTGTCCTTCGCGCTTATATCTCCATTTATCATTCTCGTTGGAATCCATACACCGAGCATGCACCGATGCATGATTCTTTTCCAAACTACTGTTCTTTTTTGCGGAGTCTGTGCTACCTGGTATGGCATTGATTCTCCAACTGGCCCACCGACTGATTTCTTTCGCGGCCTTATCCTCATCAAGACCCTCCAGGTCTGGCGCAAGACGACGAAACTCTCTTCGAACCTGTAGATAGGTGTTTGGTTGGTTTGCAGGGCCCAAATTGGTTTTCTTGAGCATTTCTGAGTAAAACTTTGCCTCTTTTTCCAGAGTAAAGTCTTCATCATTGTGTCTGGAAAACAAAATGAGGTGGAGGACCATATCGCGACAGAGATGGTTTCGGTTGAATGCGTACGAAAAATCACGAACTGCAATCGTTTCAGCATCGCTCAATTTGACGTTTTCAATGAGATCGAGATTGAAGGGATGAAAGGTCTGAGCAGTGCTAATAGCATAGAAGATTCTGCGTAGAGAGCCCGCATCATCGAAGTTCACCGTATCGAATAGATTGTTCCAACGAGGATATTCTTGATCCAAGACTGCACTGTTCCATTGTGGATAATTTTTACCGCGAATTGGAATAGCCATCTTGAGCAAATTTGGAGGTGATTTGACGTAGAATAATCTTCAACTTTCAAACAACACACATTAAGCGTGGGTGGAATATGATTAAATGAAAGTGATGCTTCCTCTGGATTAGATTTCTTCTTATAATGCGCGCTAATCTTAAAATCTCTGTTAGCTTCAAGAATGAAGAAATTAAACCTCTATCAGCCAGTAAAATGGCCAATCAGGACAATATGATCAAGTCTCTAATAGCTGAAAGATGAATCCAGGAGGCTCACCCTTGTCTGCAATGATTATGATGATGGATCTGATGGTGTTTCAGATTATTCGTCATTCAATTTTGAAGAGAGATTTCTTTGAAGACTATGAATAGAATCAGCTATATTCTATTACTGGAAAAGTTGTGTGTCCTGGAAATACGCCAATATTGGCATTCGCCAATCAAAGTAGGGCATTCGCCAATCAACGTAGGGCATTGGCCTATTAGTATATACCCCGGAACATATGAAAAAGCTATTTAATACACAATATAGTGATGCAGCTGGCCATGATTGGTGAGTGGATAGTGTAAATTCCAACTTGAAAGCAGCACTCGTACCACGTTCATCTGCTCCAATTCATCCAACAAACTATATTTTGTCTTCTAGGCTGTACTTGAAGTATCATCTATGGATATTTATGGGGTTTGCTATGCACATAATCTGAGCTCGGTGTATCTTGAGGTAGTATGCCAAAGGCTGCTGGTACTTCTCATTGTATGATTACTTCTATCTTATGTCAATAGAGGCACTTCTGGAGCTCTTCGTAGCAGTTATATTCAGAACTCCAAAGGTCATGGGCCATCTTTGTTCTCTTTTGACTATATCTGTTCCGGGCTAATCTAGTTGTCAGCATTTCACAAGCAGGCAAAGCATGAGAGTAAGATTTTGGAGTTCACGAAAAGACTGATAGTCCTGCAAAAGTGCCGAGTCTGCCAATTAAGGTCTATGAAGGCAAAATTGTCATATTCCAATTCCAGGAGAGGTTATGGTACTCCTCGAAAGATACATTTCCTGGAGTCTGCAGTAATCATTGAGATGATCCTGGATTTTTGATGGCAGCTGACACTATAAAATGCAAAATTATACGTTATGATCACTAGGAACCTTTCATGTCACAATTTCTGGTAGACTCAAACAAGAAACACAAATTTTATGATATTCTAAAACACATGTAACTATCAATCGGAAATCATCCAAACTGCCTTTGAGTCACATCTATAGGATTTGTGGAGGCTTGGCAATCAGATATCAACTCCTATCAATATTCTTTCGATAACCTAGAAGTAGCTCAGAATCAAGGCAATAAATTAGACTAAAGACCTCCCCAAGCACAAGATTAAGAGAAAATAGGCCACTGAAACCGAAGAATCAGAAATAGCTGTCAAAAGTCCAAATAGTTGTCTATAGGAACGAGAATGGTTTATTTAGAAAGAATCCTGCACAGAAGGATCTGAAAATCGAAGAACTTAAAATGGGAAAAGATTTCTAGAACACTTAAACCTCTGGAACTGATTCAGAAGGACCTGTCATCTCAGAGTCGCCAGCCATGTCAGTCGCAGGATTTGCCGCAGCCTGGTCGATAATTTGGCGGTTGAGTGCCCAAATTGGTACCCTAGTGGACTCAGAATGCGGGACATATGGAGTTCCTGAAGCTGATGGTCGCTGAACACGTCCTGAAGAGATAGGGGGTCTTCTTATGGAGCCAGAAGATCGTATGCGCGAAGGAGCGGCAGGTAAAGAGCCAAGAGTATTTGACACGTCTGATGCAGGAATTGATATTTGCCCAAAAGAAACCGAGCGAGATGGTTCTGATAGAACGGGGTCTGGTATAGATACATTGAGATTAGGTACAATAGATCTAGGGGCTGACAATTTCTGTGATTCAGTGAGTTGATCATACATGATAGCGGCTTGCTCAGCGAGAGTATCAAGAGCTTGTCGACTACCTCCCATTAATGGGATGGTATGGAAACTGATTGGAAGATTTGAGCTCGTAGATGGTTTGTCGTAGATAATCTCCTCATTGTAGGCAGTGCGTTTTTTGTATCGACGAGTGGGAGGTTTACTTGTAGTGGTGGTACGGACCACCGAGCGCGGCTGAAGTGGGCGAGGCTCGGTCAGATGACTAATTCCAGAGTCCTGGGTCATTTCTGAGGGCGATTCAACCAGAGAGCGACCATTGCCATATTTAGAAGAAGAAATCGAATCTTTATCGTCTCCAGAAGATCCTTGTACAGCTGCAATCCCTTTGCTCTTTTTCGCTAGCTGCTTTTCATCTTTGGTTGTTTTCTTTGGGGTTGACCATTTATCTGGGGACGCGTACTCGCTTCCAATCTTTTCATTACTGCGATGGCATCAGGAGCAAGGAAGTAACTCATTTCTCGTCGAAGGACCCAATCTGTGCGTGACGGAATATGGCGGTCCTCTTGAAGCGGCATAGAAGTAGATATAGCTTCTCGCGTTGAATTATCATTTTTCCTGACATTGATAACGACGAGGGGCGCCAGTCACACCTTTATTCTGCTTCTTGTTTCTCATGAGAAAGTTGTATTCATGAGCAATTTGAAGCCAATCTATATCCTTTCCAGCATTGAGGTGATCTGTAAGAAATCCAGTGACAGCTTTTTGTTCTTGTACGGTGAAGAACTCATTATTATCATATGATTTGCCAATGTTTCTTCGAATAATTTGACTGCGCCAATTGTTGAGGTGCTGGATAAAATCGGTGTTGTTCCAGTTTACTTCTTGGCCCTTTTCGTCGACCCCATACTCATATCTAATTTCGCCCCGGATCACCTCGTTTGTATGCTCATCGTCTTCTTCCGTTTCGAAGTCGATGATGAGTTTGGAAGGCTCTGCTTTGCCAATCGTTGAGGGCTTTCTATCGATAGTACCGTCATTGATGCAGCGAGTACCTCGCTTACCCTTTGGAGCATGTTTCTTGTTGATCTAGAGTAATATTAGTAGAAGATAATGAACTACATAACAAGCATAGGCAATAATCTTACACGGTTCTTTTTATCTTCTTCAGTCTCGGTCATTCGATCGGGGACAGGAGCTCTCTTCCATTGGATGTAGCCTGGCGCGTGACCAGGGCTAAAGGTAGCATCTGCACCTCTTTCTGTGGGCTCAGGAGTACCTTCATAGCGCTTAAATATAGTACTAGAGGCCTCGGATCCAACTTTTGGTCTCTTGAAAGTTTTCTCTGGAGATGATGTAGATTTGCCTCGAAGTTTCTCTGGGAACAAATCCGGTTTTTGAGGCTCAGGGGCATCTTTCGGAGGTGCCATGATGAATATTTTAATTTGTTCTTACTAGTTAGCGTTCTATGTTCTGATATTTTAGACAGATAATAAATTCTCTACTAGCGAAGGAAAGTAAAAGGGGGTAGTCTATATCTCAGACCAGATAAAACTCTTTGATGAGAGCAGAAGATGTGGTAAAAGAATTGCAGTGAAGATTCCAGCATCTCACCCCTCTTATCTCAAACATAAGAAACAAGTAATGATGGAGTAGGCTGAGTGATTGAATTGAATAGAAAGATAAAATGGACATAATACATACTTAAAGGACAAATTGTGTGTATATTACCCCAGGCGTTGATACTTGGAAGAATTTCTGGTCAAAGGAATATTATGATGCCTAATTTGAGAGTATTTGTTAGAACGGTGACCCTGAAATCGTAAGAAGAGTAACGGTATTTGAGAGAGTAATTGGCCTTGTGTTGGAGATAAAGAATGTTCTCGTGCTTGCTCGAACAGTTTCCATCTAAGAGTGATATTTATCATAGTAGATGTGATAAAAAGAGCTCTGATGGTAGATTAATGAGCAAGTAGAGCCTTAGAGAAAATGAAGCGGTTGTGGGTATATTAGAAGAAGCTGAAGTGCGTTCAGATGAGAGCAAGTGTGCTACAGGCTGCACTTTGGGGAAGAGAAGTTCAAATTCATGGCTGAACTTCGTAACTTAAGGCAATCCATTGTGTTTGGAAAAAGCAGAAAACGGATTCTCTTTGATAGCTTGAGAAAGTTTTGGGATAGGAAGAGCGTTGAGTATGTTGACGAAAAAGAGGATTGTTTTAACTTACTGATATTAACTCACGTCACGTTGCTTTCATTTGTGAGCTCTATTTTTGACAAATGAATATCAATAACATCTATAGAACGTATTAAAAGAGATTTTCATGTTAAAATAGAAGGCTAAAAGGAATTTACTGATCAGAAAGCTTGGGTGTTGAGTGAGAAGTTTGAAGTCCAAAGAAGATCCGAGCTTGTTGCTTTGTGTCGGATTTTTTGACTAATTCGGCATAGCTTTAAAATGGACCGCTTAAATTGCTATAAAAACAAGCCAATAGAGTTACCGATCTCTATCAAATGGTCATTAGCGCAATAAAACACGGCTGTGATCAGGAAAATGAGCCAGAGCGCTAGCCTTGTTAGTAAAGGAGATGTATTTGTGAATAAGGATCTTTTTGAGACAAATAGACAAGTTTGCAGACCTCTCTTGAAAGACAGAACAGTGTTCTTCGATGTAAATCAATTCCTTGAATTGTATCAGAGAGATTTGAATGGGGTATATTCAAGTTCATATCCTGTGAGGCATGATGGAGCACTGATAAAGTGATACATGGGAATTAGATCTTGATATTTGCTGACTGCCTCTGTGACTGCATGTACTCAGGGGGTTTATAGATCATCTATAGGCTGTTACCAACGGTTTTACTTCTCCTTCGGATCAGCCCTACTATAGAAACGATTTCTGTTATGTAGAAAGATGTGAAAAGCCTGCCACAGATCCTAAGACTCTAATTTACCCTAATATTATTCAAGTCGTGAAGCATCTTTAGGCTCAGAAAGATCCATAACATCAAAACCACCCTAACTTCGTCATAACTACTTTTATGCAACATTCCTCAGTTTTACCACTTAGAGATCTTATTCTGAAAGATCCAGCTTGAGGGAGTAAATTTTATGAGGCTCTGAATCTGTGATGAAGAGGGTATGATGTAGTAGCTACTTCTGTAGTAAAAGAACAGAGAATCGGCATATATCTCTCTCTGTAAATACCAACAGGTGAATTTCTAATTCAATTCTGAATCTAAGATCCCCATATCATATAGAGATATAGTAACGTGAGCAAGTTCCGATTGCAGATACTTGGAAGATCCTGAAGGTACCGCTTTAGAACTCGATAGCTGACTCGAGGAAACTAGAGTCTTCTGGGAAGAAAAAGATCAGGATTCTTGCCTTTTTGGATGAGACCCAGGGCATCTTTCATTTACTAGCTACAGGAGACCACTAGCACATACATTCTAAAACTAATTCGCATGAATTTGAGCCCTCGTCTTGGAGCTTGAGTCTGACATTTCAAATTCTGTATGGTACTTTTTTGGAGAGGGTAATGCTCACTGATCATTGCTCTGCTGTTCATTCTCTCAATATCTATAGGTGTAAAATTTCCGTTTGTGACCTATATACACACATTCTTTGTATGTGCATTTAGAGAAACGCGTACCAGCTGTAAGTTTTTCTGATATGTTCCTAATATACTAATACAATGATTATTTATTGATCTGCACCCTAGCCTATTTGCGATAGCATCAGCAATCTTAAGCCTTGGCTTCTTCGTATGCCAGTAGAAGTATTCTCAATCATCAATTGGCAAGTGATATTGTACCAATTGATAGTTATAATAGTTTTTGCTATCGGTCACCTTTGGGGGTATATGCATATAGGCTTGGACTGAGGACTTCTGCCAAAACATGATTCACAGGCCATTGCTCACCACATATTTCTAAAATACCTCTCCCTACATTCTCTATCACAGCTTCATATAAAGGCAGTTGAATTTTGAGATGCAGATTATAACTATGAGCTACTATCGAAGTCTTGAATGTGGATATGGATTTTACATGAGTCTTGACTTCTCTGAGAGCTGATTAGTGCGTCAAACCTCCTTCATTTTCACTATTCTCGGGTCACTTGTTTACTCAACATCTGAAAAAGAATCCACATGTTTGTAGTAAACTTACTCTCGGATAAAATTGCCCACAATTATCACTCTAGAAATAGTACTTTTGCCTTTTCAGTAGTATAGATAGCTCGTTGCCATCAGGAATTCTGATTTTGAAGTCAGTAATCTGAAGAAGGCTTGGCGCTAGGTAGTGATATTCACAATTTTTTCTATACCAATATTGCTCCAAAAGTTTTGAAATTCACTACCTATAGACTATAAAAGCCACCCTTCGTGGAGCCTTGGGGTTTCAAATTAATGCTTTCGTCTCCAACGAGAGATGAACTAGTTGCTCGTTGACCTTTTGTCGCATCATTTTCCGCCAAGCTATCAATCAAGCTATTGATGGTTCTTGTGAGAAACAAGCAATACAAATAACTACGACAAAAGGATCTTCTTTGAGTTCCTATGCATTTTTGGCGCTTTTCAGCCCTTTGACACAATCAGGACTCTGCAGTGCCAATTTCTATATTGATTAGTTGCAATCATCATAATTTTGGATATTCTCTACCTAATGAAATCCAGCAAAAGTTCAAGCTAGGCGTACCATTAGGACTTATTAGAAGGCGAGTTCCCAAATGTACAGGTGTATTGTACTATTGGAAGCTTTCTAAAAGAGATATCTTTGTATTGTCTAGACACCAAAGATTCTATTCCCTTATCAGGGAATTTAAAGACCTCCGGAAAGAAAAGAACCGTTGCAAATAGGTGATCAGTCGATTCTACATTCCTCAAAGCTACCGTACAAATGTATTTCATGTATTTACCATCGCTATAGAAGCTACTAGTCCGCCATAACGAAAGTTATTAGTAGCAAGCACTGTCTAAAGACGCTATTATCTGTTGCTTAGTACCTGGATCTAGATCTACATGCCAGTATCGCGTACAGACTTTGATTCTATTGGGTGGAGCTACCAATAAATTCAACTGTTTTTTCATAGAAACTTCTATTTAACGTGCTGTATGTCCTAGCTTTAGATCTTAGTACAGCACTCACACCGTACGAAGTGTGTATGTATAAATCGCCCGTAGATCTATAGGGAAGAAATCAATACTTAAGGACTCGGATTCTACCCGAGAGCCCAATTCTTCGTCTTCTTCCTTACAAAAACTTCTCAGTAGCCGGAATAGCTCTTGGAAAAAGAATCAATAATTCTATTGTCAAGACACGAAGACGGTTTCCATTCTATCTACTAAAACCATCCTCTTGTTTCCTTTCCTCGCGCACGCAACACTTTTCACAAAGTATTACCTCTCTATTACCAAGTCATATTCTAGAATGGCTCCTTCAAATTCTTTTCGTACTTCTACACAATCATCTGTATCCAAGAACTCTCTCGACGTCGCACCAGCCCAAGTGCAAATCAATATGTCGACCTATGCCCCAAAACACGTAGAAATGGTGGTAATATCCGAGGCAAGATCGCCAAGAAGGTGTCGAGGATCTTTGGAAACAAGAAGGTTGGAATGCCAGAGGTATGACGTCCTAACAATTTCATCACATCAACAGTATTTTTCAAAAGGCTAACCATTTTATTTAGACTTCGAGGTCTGGAATTGCTGAGCCATCTGACACTAGAAGCTCTCAACCACCTCCCACGACATCTCCACTTGCTCCAAAGATTATATCAAGTATATCACAGAAAAAGATCATTCCTGCTACCTTCAGCAAGAGAATGACACGAACCCAGACCGCAGCGGCTGGTAACTCAAACGCCGATGACGATGACATCATCGAACCCCTTCAAAGAAGTCGAAGAAGGGAAGGCGTGTAGCCCCATCGAAGGGTTTCTCAGAGGAAGATAGAGCAAAATACATGGTAAGTTTTGATTTTCCAATAAAACAACAATGGAAATAACAAAACTAATTTAATATCTCTAGGCTCAATCAAACCCAGTCACCTTTATGATCCCTCGTCCTCTCAACAAGGGCCCTCGTCTACCGCGTCCCATTGTACATAATTTGGGCGTGGAAGTGGCAAAGCCAGCACGTCCTGAAACTGAGCCAAAGCCTCTCCCTCTATCCTGGCACAGACGTCACAGTGAGCTCAGGGCTATTGAGATAGCGGCTAAAGAGGTCACTGAGAGAGCTGCTGAGGAGGCTATGCCTTCTTTTGTTGTTGGAATAGCAGATGAGGCGGAGGAAGAGATGGGTGATTCTGGTTCTTCCTTTCTTCTTGAGGAAATAAATGATGTGGAGGAGGAAATGAATGAAGACGATCTTCTTTTCGTTTCCCAAGAGAAGGAGAATGGAAAGGTGGGTCCATAGTCTGATATTAAAGTATTGTAAATCATGAGAAAGACAGGATGCTAATTGAAGATTTCTTCAGAATTCTGGTGAAAGTCCCAAAGAGAATATTAAAGATTCTTCGAGTTTCGATCCTTTAGACGTATCTACAACCAGCTTGCTCAGAGTTCGCTTTGTCAAAAAGATGGATAAAGGAAAGGGAAAAGTGAGTTCAATCTTTGCCAATATTGTATCATGGGAGAACATAAAAGCTAATCAACTCTTTTCTATCAGGCTGTGGATAGTGATACTGAAGATCTCAGTACTGAAGAGTCTGATACTGAAGAGCCCGCCGAGGTTCCAGATATCAATAGCAGGACTGGATCCTTGCCGCATATCTCAGATGACTACAATGGAATTGGGGAGCCAACTTGGGCATCTAGCAGCACCGATTTTAGCTGGCTTCCTTTCATCACTCCAGGTACCGAAAATGGACCTGATGAGCCAACTGTTCTCTCAGGAAGGAAAACCAAAAGAGTAAGTTCCTTCTCCCTTTGTGTAATTACAAATAATCCCTTGCTGCCTTAAATTACCATTCTAACTTGACACAAAGTCACCAGTCCCAGTTCCAATGAATCCATTGGCCAGATCCTTGAAAAAGATGCCCCCTGGTCAAGACGCAATTGACGAAGGTCTACATGACCGAACCCCAGTTGTGGTTGGAACTCCACAACCAGAAGCACTAACCCTTGTCTTCAAAACTGGAAACGAAGATTCAGCGAGACCGGGTGTCATGCTACATCTCTCTACCGTCACCTACAAATACGAAAAATTTGAGGTAGATTGGAATTGTGCAAAATTTGTCAAAGGCCTTAATAAGTGGCGAAATCAAATTTTGCTCAGACTCCTCGGCCACAAGAGTGAGCCACGATGGAAATGGACGCATGGCGAGATGGAGGTCTTGTGTAACATCATAGAGTTCCATTTGAAATTATCAGAAACCGAAGGTTCCTGGGTTAAAATCGATTGGGAACTTATCGCCGCGACGTATAACGACCAATTTGAGGGCGTGACTCAAAAAGCAGGAGAGTTGTACGCTCAAGTCAGTCACAAATCCGAGAATGGCAACCAGTCGATATCAAAGCCTGGAAAAGCCATATTAGCTGATCGTGATGCGCCGGTACGATCATCTGACGGTGTGAGAAACCAGATGTTGCACTTTACCGACCCAAGAGCAACTAATTTAGTACAAGCTGCTAAGGGTCAGAACAAAACTGCTGGTATAGTATCTTCCAGTCCAGGATCCTCCTCTAATATAGAGCCAGCATGGTCAGCAAATGTGTCATTAAAGAGAATGGACATTGTGCATGGAAGCGGTACAGCCCGTTCTACGCTAAAGAGACATATAGAGAGTAATGAGGACGGTGACGAGGATGACAAGAATGAACGTCCTACAAACAAGAAGACCAAGTTCATTACATCAGCTCGTCGCCGCGGTGGAATTTTGAGGAACGAATACAATCCCAATTTTAGCTACGCGGATGATTCTCCACCTTCGGGTGATGCTCCCGGTCGCCGGTTCAATGACGATTCACCTTTCAGAATTGCTATGGATGATGAAGGTGAGGCGACTCGAGGCATACAGGCTATGGCAAACGCTAATCGTCTCCTCAATCCAGGCGGAATCGAAGCCAATCTCGCTATTGACCCTGTTCCTGACCAAAAGCCTCCTATCAACAGAAAGATACCTAGGGAGAGTGGAGAAAATGGTGACGAGAGTAAGGAGGGAAACTCGTCACCGAGAAAAGTGAAGATGGGAAAGCGGCTTCCTCGCAACTCTCGAGCTCCATCAAATAATCAGCGGGGTGATCACCAACTTCCGAATGCCCCAAGTCGGGCATCTACCGCGAAAATGACCCCACTAGCTTCAGTATCTAATCTCAAGAAGAGATCAAGAGATGAGAGCCAAGCTGAGGGTAACGATGAGCAAGAAGTCCGCTTCTAAAGAAGGCGAAAAAGGACAGTCGGCTTCCCAAGATGAACATTCAGGGTCCCAACATCCTTCCTGCTGCAGTACTTGAGCCACATGTGACCAATAGAAGCCGACATGCTGGTCTTCGTCCATCACTAAATGGCAGGGTAAATACGAGGGCAAATAAATACAAAGACAGGGCTCATCTTCCGACCTTGGATGATTATCTCGCAGAGGATTAGTTGGTTCCGGCGTGATTTGAGGATGAATATTTCTCCCATCTTTACCCTTCACGAAGACCAGTTGATGAATTCAGTCATATTCTAAATCGGGATCAAAGCAGCGCGAGAAGCAATAGTGAAGATATATTGATCGTCATAATTTATTATTGGAAGCTGGCGACTGATGAAGATTGAAGCATCTATACGACTGGTCGGTATGTTGTCATAACACTATACATACGAGTACGATTTTCGGGATATTGAAAGTTAATCCAAGCTATGGAGACGAAGAGAGTTTGTATTGGCACATGCACAAGATGCGTTGGGGGTCATATAAACTGATGCAACTTTATGTAAAGTACACGGTTATGAAATGTCATGATTGGAAGACGGAAAGGTCTAAATGTTCTGGGTTTCTTTGAAGGGCTTTTTCTTGGTAGTTTTTGGTATTGGATTGGCACTGGGAGATGTTAGATGGTTGCTATTCTAATTTTGATATAAGGTTAGGTGTAAGGAGTATCTGAATATGGAGACAGATTTAGTTATGGTGAATTTTGTGAATAGATATCCGGCTAGGCTGATCAGCTACTGGATTTCTTCCACATCATGTTTCTATTCATATAATATCATTGATAATTATGTGTTCGAAATTGAAAAATGTGTCTTTTTTATACTTCAGAGATATGTATAGACACGATTTGAATTTGATCTGTAATTCACAGCAACGAATATATAAAGCAACAAGATTTTCTGACAGTATGATAAGGATATGAGATTTTAAGATGTAAGATTTTCTCTTGATCAGAAACGAATGCCTGCATGAAATAGCTGATATTGGAATAACCATGTCTCACGTATTGACTTTGTAGAAGAGAGATCTATATCTGTGCCGGTAGGAGAATAAATTCCCCTTCTCGCTTGAAGACTCATTGCACTTGCTTCACTGTCTCCACTTGTTGTGACAATTGCAGTTCCAGTCATGTTTCCATCGAACCTTTACATCATATAAGGTGTACTAACTTATGTGTGACTCTATATCCCCCAAAGTGAAATAACCATTCGAGTAATTACTCAAGACATCAACTTTGAAGATCTTACATGTTGCCACTTACTGCCTCATAGAGGAGAGGAATGAAAACATCCATATATACAATGCTGACACCAATATTCTGGATGAATCCCGCTTTTGAAACATATAAGGTTATATGAGAGACATAATACACATAGATTGTTTGTGGTATGACTATTGACCATGTAGGATGTTAAGTTTTGATTATGCGAGTAATTGTCTTATACTTTTAGTGATGTTAAAGTAAAATCACATTCCTGCCTTGCAGTGAAAAACTTTGTTGACATCAAAGAAGGAGACTTGAGGATTCAATGTTGGACTTGCATACCCGTGGACTTGTTTTCATCGTTGTACCCATTGATCTATCTGAGAATACAAACCATTCTTCTCCGGTATCTATCTATGTGTTGATTCAGGTAGGAAATTAAAATATGGTTGTTTCTGTTTTATATTTGATTTTCTGCTGAAATATGGCACGTAATTAGTTTTTAGCTTTAATGAAACCTGAAAACTCTGGAATCTATTACCCTCTTGAAACACCGGTGTATACCGAGTCCAACCTTCGTATCTTTCTATACAAAAAATCTAGATTTTCACACAATCTCAAAGTTTCCCATCGTTCTATATACCTATTTATTCCATACTCACATTTTTATGGCTACCGTGATCCTTCTCCTGGAATTAAACGTCAAGCACCTCATCCCTCTCCTCTTCTCCCGGAAGTAAGCACTCAGTACCTACCCTCGCCCAGTCCTCCTTTACCATTTTCTCTCTAGGTACCCACCCCAATACCTCCTTTGCTCTGGTACTCTTAACTCTCATGTTGACACCAAAAAAGGTGGCATTGGATGTTCCAATTACTTCAATTGCTTCAGATAAGGGTAGCTCCTTGATTCTCGTTTTTTGGATGATATTATATGGACGTTGGGAAATATGCGAAACGAGACACGTCATGTATTCCTTGAAAAATAATTCGTCAGATACAGCGAAATAGTAGGATTCCGGGCCCCACTTCTTGGGATCTGATGCTGATTCTCGAAGCGCATCGTCAATGAGAGAGAAAGTAAATATTAGCGAGATCGAGAACGTGAAATGTAGCCTTGAATGTTCACGCCACTAGAAATGGTGAATCCAGAGTTTATTTTGGGGATGGAATCGAGAGCCAAGGAAGAGTAAATGGGTGGGATGGAGGGGAGAAGGGGAGAGGCCGTATACTATGGTTGGCGAAACTATGGCCACATTGGTATTTTTTGACGCAGCAGATACGAGCTGCGGTTATGTTAGCCTTGCAGGAAACTTGAATATTGATGAAGGTAAAGATTTAGGAGAATGCTTTAAAAATGAGTTGTTTATTTTAACTTTATATTATAATAATACTAATGGAATTGATTGGATATAAGAAAATAAATTTTATAGCAAAGTAAAATATACTGATATTCAATAATACTACATTCGAAAAAATATAATAAATATTAAAAAGCTATATGTTATATAGATTCCGGAAATTAAACAAATACTCAATATTTTTACAAAACAATGTGACACTAACGTATCCTCTCGAGGAGGTGGAACGGAACACTATCGGGGTCTCAAGCACTTCACCGGGTGCCGACAAAGTCACGGTTCGGCTTTTTGAAAGCCTGCTGGGTGTTACGGGAGCTGCCTCTAGGGTCACGTGGAAGTGTCTAGAGATCTCTCGGGGTGGTTTAGACTAGACTTCAAGTAGGAATTCAATAAGGTTGTAACTGGTTGCAATTCTCGTAACTATAGTAATGAAACTAATGATTGTTCTTGAGCACGAAGCTCTACATTGTAATGAAACCCATTCCCTATATAGACCTTCGTACTGAAGTCGACCGACAAGTCGACCGGCAAGTCGATCGATAAGTCGATCGGCTTTTGATCACATGACACTTGTCCCGTGATTCCTATTGTCCTAGCTTGTCTTTTCTTGTCCTGGGGCTTAATCCCCTGGGACATTACTAATCCAGTGAAGCCTTCTTGCTTACTGTGTTCTGTCTTTCCTAGGACCTACTGTCCTGGGAACTATGTTCTATTCTAGGGTATCCTAGGGTATGAAATGACTATAATATACATGCCTGAGGGGTGCCTAGTGTCCCCCGGTATATGCAATGAATCATTGAGCCTATAATACCATGATTTATCATGATAAACAGCCTGTTACTAATCCGTTGTAACACTGGGATAGTGTCAAGGGATACATCCGCGATCTCTCTTCGAATGTTGCCTCAAAAGGAGCTATTTCCCAAAGTGTGGCGACTAGCCCGAAGGTCGGCAAGAAGGACAAGAGCTCCATTCGCTCCTGGCTCCCGATAGCCCTGCTATCCTGCGTAGGCAAAGGCCTGGAACGAACTATCGCGAGACGGATAGCATGGACGTCGCTAACGCACAGCACGCTGAGCCCTCAACACTGCGGGGCTCTGCCCAAACGATCGGCTATGGACCTAGTTTCGGCATTCGTACACGATGTGGAATGCGCTTTTGCTAGAAAACGAGAAGTCACGCTGGTTACGATGGATGTACAAGGAGCATTCGACGCGCTATTACCCCGGCGGCTACTGAAGAGGATGCAAGACCAAGGCTGGCCTGTGCCTTTACTGAAAATGATTAGATCGTTTCTGCAAGAACGCAAGGTGATGGTCAGGCTCGAGGACGCCTATACGGACGAGTCGCGGGTACAATGCGGCACCCCTCAAGGCTCACCTCTATCCCCGGTGCTTTACATGCTTTACTTGGCGGAGCTTCTGAATCAAGATCAAGCCCTTCGATTTGGGTACGCGGACGATATTGCGCTTTACAGAATAGGTAACACACTGGAGGAGAACGTTACAGCGATCACGCAGGACGTCCGACGGATAGAAGCATGGGGACTAGCCAATAAAAGTCGCTTTCGCACCAGAGAAGCTAGAGATGATGCACTTCACTCGTAGGCGTCACGCACATGCCCCGGAAGCTGTCATCTCCCCTACACTAACCATACAACCTACAACAAGCGCACCAGGTGACACAAAGCAGCCGGCGCTTCGATGGTTGGGAGTATGGCTCGATCGCAAACTTACTTTCAAAAGACATATCGCTGAACGAGTAGAGAAGGCACGGAAAGTGGCATTGCACATCAAGCACCTTGCCAATACCGTGCATGGCCCCCCTGCGGCCTCCCTACGGAAAGCCACGATCACATGCGTAATGCCCTCGCTACTTTACGGGGCAGAAGCGTGGTATCCGGGACGAACGCGGCTAAGTACAGGCGGAGGCCATCTACGAGGCACCATGGTGAGCACTCGAATGGGGTCACGCATAGCGAAGGCTGACAAAGTGATCAACCTCGCAACAAAGGGGGTACTACCGGTCTGGAGGACCACGCCCATTGTAGCCAACCTACGGGACGCGGGCCTCCCTCCCTGCGAAGTGGCTCTAGAGCATATCCGCATCAATATGGCTCTTCGACTCCGAAGACTTGACGTACGCCATCCGCTGACCATGCGACTGACCGCACCGGGCCACCGTACGCAGAACGGTACGAGACTGCGATCAGCGGACCGGTTGCTACCGGGAGCACCACGCCCGATCCTATCCCCCCCGCACTACACTCCCGGGTGTAGAACGGACCCTACACAGGGGATATACAACTGCCCGGGAAGGGCATGACTATATACAACGGCTTTTGCTCTCCCACAAGAGTTCGAGCGCTTTGTCACAACAACGCGATACTTTACGTTTTGCAAACCGAGAGCCTAACGGCATCCCAAACAGCGCTCGACCTAGCGCCACACCCGACCCTCCCCTCTTCCCCCTCCTCCTCCTCCCCCCTTCCCTCCTTTACCCCCCTCCCCCCTTCTCCCGCTTCACCGGAGCCTAATCTGAGGCGCGACCCATAGAGCGCGGCACAACACTCTATACGACGATACAAAGGCTGCATCCTAACGCAACAACTGCCCTTTTAGCACTCCCTAACCAATGCGATTGCCATAACAGCCCGACATTCACTCTTTTTAGATATAACAAGCAAAAGGTTAATCCCTTCAATGCAGGACGCTCCCTCAAACGGCGGAAGGAGGCTGCCCAACAGAGCTAGAGTTGTGAGAGACCGCCGGGGAGGCGGCCTCAGTGCTTCAACCTAGCGACGTCGTACGACACGTACCTAAGTGGTGAGCTCTTGGGTCTTCGACTCACTAGTGTATCACCCGTCTCTAGTACCCTCGGGAGGTCAAGAGCCTAGCTAGCATCATATAGACGTTAAACATAATAAATAAATAAATAAATAAATGGATTAAAGTATTTTTGTAAGAAAATATATTATAATTAAAGTAAAAGATAATTAAAGCTGTTATAACACAGAGCTTATAATCTATCAAAAGTAGACAGCAAAATTGCACATAGTATAAATAAAGAATATATATAGAGTATAGAATATATATATTATTGTATATGTTATCGTATATGAATGCACTACGTGAAGCCTTTTATAAGTGTAAGGCCCGTGCCGTAATAACACATGTCCTTTCAACAATAATAGGCTTTTGGGGAGCGATTTGCCAATCCTGCGAGAATTTCTGAAATGGCTATGTCATACTTATAGTCGAGGCCAGCATCTATAAGAAGCTTAGTGGGTTGTTTAGTTCGCAATTAAGAGATGAGACATGGGTAGAACTATTGAAGAGGTAGATAAAGAGCGATTTTTCAACGGACGCAAACAAAGTCCATGAGTCTACCGATTGACATTCCAACTGCGGAACATTACTGAATATTTCGGCACCTCCTCAACCGATTGAAACAGGAGAAAAGCTGCGTATCTTGATTTTCAGACGAGAGGAAAAACAGTACGATCAACTGCCACTCACTGGTTGCAATATCCGCCGCTCTTGCTTCTTGGTCAAGATTTCCAAAGTTGTGAAGTCCCAAGTACAAAATTTACTCGAGGGTACTTCGCCAAAGTATTTTGCCTTTACTGTCGTCTCGTACCAGTATTTTAATGTCAATATCTGGATATTTTCGATAGACAAGATCTAAACCTGTACCACCGATATGGCCTGTTGCCCCAATGCTACAAGAAGTTCATTAGAAATTTCAGTTGAACAGGCTAAAATCTCAATATGGGATATGTCGCAGAGTTTACAGGGAGAACCCGAAAGTTAATTGAACGTACATGAATATTTCGACGTGTATAATTTATTCGGCAGTGGTATGACACCGGGTTATTTCTCGATAAGTAACACAAAGGACAAACAGTATCGAGTTTCAAGGAATTATATCAAAAAAAAAAGCTGTGGAACCGATATGCAGATTTTAGTACCAACTCTGCCTATTAAAGAAAGTTGAAATCAAGATTGCCCCCTCACTCGAGGATATAAATTTGTAATCGTAGTACAAGAAGATTTGAATACAGCAGGGTACGTAGCCGTACATGCTTATAAACCAGCGTAACTCGACATGTAAGTTGTCAATTTGATTTACGAATAAAAACTAGCAGTGGACGCAATAGTGAAAGATTGACGTGAGAAGGAAGCGTCAGCATCAGCGTCAACCAGTAACTCACTTTTTGGGTAAGCCAAATTCCACCAACATCTCGGCACTGTAAGATATTGAACATCTGATGAGCAAGCAATTGTAGCTATTCGTCACTTTTCTTCCATATCCAGCTATGATCATGCATCAATTGAATTAGAAATTGAACGTGATTAAGCATAGGATTCTGTGATTTCATCAGCATCTGCTGTGAAAGCAATAGACTCAAACCGTCTGACGAAACTTCTCAAAACTTGAATAAGTTCCAAGAATTTGAAGACAAGGTGGTAACGTGTTGATGCAATGATAATAACCGATACTCATTACTTGCCAAACAATCCCATTCCATTTAGCATCCATCCATGGCTGTTGATTGCAGGCAATCATAAGAAGAATAGATCTAGAAGATACATTAGTAGCTGGCTGAGGGCTACCGGTCGCTAAAGTTTAGTGCCCGTGCTAGTGGCTAACCTTATTATATCTAAGCCACACCACCCTCATGTACGTCACTTCAGATTAACCTTACAGCCAAATTGCATCTCAACAAGAACTCATTGAGCCTCCTTCGTCTACTTCCTCTGCTTCCTCTGCCTCCTCTGCCTCCCCTGCTTACTCTCCTTCTCCTCTCCCATCCTCCAACAACACATATCATATCCACACGATACACAACAGACTTAGGTAGGTAAAGCATGAATACGGATAACATCATCATAAACTGCACTATATTAATTTTGCGGAATGCTTCCACCATTAGTCATTCATTACAACACAGTTGGGATTCCAGCGTTCTGTGCATTGGTCCCATCTTCGTACACACACGAGAAACAATTCTGCAAAATATACCCATGAAGCAATGTTACCTTCAGCTGACTATCGGCTTGCCGAAATCGATATGGTGTTACCGATTGACTGGATCCAAATGAATGAGAACCTGGCTAATCATTCTCAATTAGGGAGGAAGCTGTAAGATGCGGGACATGCAAGTCGTTTGGACTGATTTTTATCCTTGGCTGGTCGTTACAAGGCATGGCTACAATCATGGGAATATTATCCGATTTCGGACAGGATGCTACAAGAAGTTAAGCGGAATTACACAAGTACTGTAAAATCGTTCATTGTGCCTCAGTTGTACATCGGCTAAAGTGAACCGAAGGAGACAAACCCTTAAAGTCTGACAGGTACAATTTCATATTGAAGTTGACTTGAAGGTGGGTATCATCGGAGACGAGTACTCCGAAATACAATGGTCCGAAGACACCCCAGCCCACTTATCAATTTGATAACAATCTATTCATTGCTTTTATGTAACTCCCGAAGTGTATCCAGCCGAATCATAGCTCTTTATTTCTCGATTGGGTAATCTTGAAGTCATACAAGAGTCTGGTAACCAGAGTCTTCGAAATAAGCATTATTGTGGCCCACAAGTTGTGGACTCTTATATACTCAAGGCTCAAGTTTGGGCTCAACCGCAGAGGCGCCGTTGACAGTGGATCTATTTTGAGGAAGCCAATAGGAAATTTTAGCACTTCCTGAAACATTGGTTTAAGTTTTGCAAATCAGCATAGATTCACGAGTATGACCTCATTTGTCTCTGAATAGCTTCAATCTATGGTTACCCCCGAAAGGCTTGTTGGCTGTTTAGGGACACACATCGCTTATTGTGCAATACGGTGCTTGCGGAATTTAGCAGAGATCATCTTCGTTAGTCTTGATAAAGGACTATTCCTAGAAATTCTGGCTTAAATATTCAAAGATTCGATACTGGGTTCTCAGATTGATTAATTTCATATGAAATACTAAGGATAGATCCGTATTGTTCACGGCTCAAAAGTATTACATCCTACAAATAAGATTATATACATTGTGGCCCTTTTAACTGCACCTGCCTGCCTACTAGCATTTTTAATATATTGGCATCTCGGGATTTTTTCACAAAACAAACAAATTCTCCATAACAAATATAATTGACCTATTCATGTACCACTGCAGTATGCGTACTAGAGTGGCCCATGTTCATATTCGCTAGGGGTCTTCAATGCCACAACTTCAAAAAATGACTCGATAACCCACCTACACTTCATAATGACATCCACAAAATGGCTTAAATAGACATGCTATCCATTCGCTCCCCTCAACGCCAAATTTCGGCACTTGTTTACATCTCCAGATAAAGTGACACGATACTGATCGTGCTTACCGGAAGTAGATTCCTGATCAGCGAAACACGAAAACTCAACGGGCCGATCCATGATACAGGCTGATGGTTATTCTTGCTCTATGCATTCACTACATGAATCTACCTCGTGCGGATAATATAGTACTTTTTCTAACTGCAGATACCTTGCCTCTAGCTTACCTTTCAATAGTACATAGGCGATTTCAGAAACATTTGTGCATGTACCTGCTGTTCTTGCAGGAGTACGAACCAGGGTATCAACAGCTGCAGCGCTGTGCATGAACATGCTTAATTGATAGGTTCAGCGTCAACAGTATCCAATGATCTGTCCCTGCAACTCAACATCCTACCTCGGTTCAAAGCCCATATCGTGTTCCTTCTTTTATTATCCATAGCCTTGCCCCTGGGAAGAATGTACTCAAGAGACACTGCACCAAGGGCCGTTAATCTCCTCGCGATCAATCCGAGTTTTGAACTCTACACTAATTACCAGGCAGGGGCCAACTTCATATACGAGATCATCATTGGAAGCGCATTTTCGTATATTCGTAGATACATAAAACTAGACATCGTCACCGTTACGTACGTACAAATGAACTGTTTTCATTTGGTACAATGACTCGGAACACTGTACATTCTCCCACGGGAAGGAGGTTGATATGCACAACACTTTCTGTGGAATAAGCATGGCTACTGCTTCAGGTTTAAGGTTACTCCCGCGGTGGGGCAGTGTGATCATTACTTACTTTTTAGATATATGATGCTGGATATTTGTTGGCCTGGTCTTATCTCACCTTCTTCCTTTTGTCTACGCACAGCTTCGTGCAGTACACAAAGGGAAGTATTCGTCCGCAATCTTTCAGCTTTCGGTTTTCATAAGCATGTATCACCGATAACTGTAATGCTTGTGCGGATCGTTCATGCAAAGATGTACCGTTCTTCCCTCGTACGACGGACTAGGTCTATTCTTTCTTGATGGAAAGCCAGCTGTGATCTTCTCCGGATACTTTTACAACATTCCCATGGGCATACGTCTCAGAAGCTTGCATATCAAATCAAAGATGTGTTCGGCTCGGGTCCGCTCCGTGCGCTTCTATTTTCCTTTTGCTCTATTCCCGTCAGTCATTTCGCTTGCGCTTCCTCCTAATGGATTTAGTTGGATATGATAGATGTTCTTGCAAGTTGCTTTTAACTGTCGTATGAAAAGCAAACTGTTGCATGGTATAACAACAAATAGGATTCTTTTCATGGTAGCTTCGAATCTTTTGCGTCATACATGGGCCCAATTTTGTCACGTTAGAGCTATCTCCCGGCATATGGTGATAGTTGATGTCGTAAAGTTTATACATACACTTCGTACATGCACGCGTCATTTCTTCAAGAAGGGATATTCTATTAAATGCATATCCATGATTCATATTCTATCATTTTTTGTGTGCCCATGTCTATCGTTGATACATGCCCCAATCAATAATCTCCTCGCACCCGTGTCTCAGTACATGATACATACTTTCCACACAAACAACGCCACTCATGTGTTCTTGTACATCTCTATACATCGTAGTCTCACTTGCTTGCTACTACCCCGCACTATCCACCAATCACAAAGAGATTCCAAGATTCACGTCTCTTCCCGTATCATTTTATTCCAACGCCTTCAGAAACCACCCGCATCCTATTTTAATCACTTGATTCACCTAATTCTCCTAGTTCATTATCACGTATCACTTGAAGACAAACGCCACACCTGCGGGGGTATCTCAAAGAAAAAAAGAAAAATTGATCCCAGGAGAACATATAGCTCTCCAGTGGGTGCCCTAGTCACATTCTTCCAACAACAGAATCAATCAAAACCTTATGGGCAAATTCATACATGGTAGCATTCAAGTCTATCCCCCACCCTGTTGAGAACACTCACGTGGAATACGCATTGTATCATACGCAGCGAGCGCTGCCGTGCATTGCATTGCATCCCAAGCATGGCATGAGTTCGCACCGCTCCTGCTCCTACTTTTACTCCGCACCCCAAGTCCCTGTTTCATCAACCAGACGGTCCATCAACAAAGTTAGCACATGGCAAGTTTCAGCTGCAGAAACTAGAATCATCTCCTATCTCAATGCCGCTACATTACTCGCGTAGATCTCCTAAATATCCATCCTGATCATAAATGCCCGCTGCGCTTCACTTCATCCATCCCATACCACTGCAACAACCGGCCATCTATCCCATTGAGGAAAACCATGCATATCAATTTCTGCGAACTGAGACGCTAGAGCGACGCTTCAACTTTGCATCATGAGTCCAGCACTTGACCCTTATTTCTGGCAACTTCCGCAAAGGTGGTCGATCACACCACGGTGCATTTCAGAGTTTCTGTTTCCTTCAAGCGGTAGTCTTTTGCGGAAGTAAGGGGATTTGGAGATGGCTTGTATCATGCAGATTAAATTAAGATTACAGTATCCTGGTTTATGTCTGAATTTCGATGTTGGAGGTTTATTCGTGGATTCGGAGATTGGTCACATCGTCTAGTTTTGCTAGATATTATCAGATAATGCTGTAAAAAAGGCCAAAGAAAAGCTTGTGTGTTGAGGGCGTGTTGGATTGTGTGTTGGGGGAGAGGTGGTAGAGAGGGATTGGAAGATTGGGGTTCCCTTCCCCCTTTTTTCCCCCCTTTTCACCATGTTTCTCCTACATCCCCAATAGCTAGATACCAATCCTAATCCCAATCTCAATTTTAATTCCAGTTCCAAGCTCTCCCATCCGTTTGTCCATCCAGTTGTAAACCTAAACCTCAACTTACCCAGCTATACTTCCTCCTTTCTTCCCACCCAAACGATATACCAACCCCTTCCTCCCTCTCTTCCATTCCCCTCCCATAACCTCTCAAATAATCCGCAACCACCAACCACCAACCATCCTCCCCATCTCCCATCTCCCATTCAAAACTCCAAACCCCAAAACCCACATCTCGCAATTGAAAATGAAAACCCCCAACATCCAACCCTCCCCTAAAAGTACAACACATCGTAAAAAAAAAACAAAAACAAAACATAAACATAAACAACGAAATAACGAAATACGGAAAATATACAATACAGGGAGTAATTCAACTATACTTTTAATATTCAAATACCAACCTTGGATATAAATCAAGAGTGAGGCTTTTATATATATATATAGATGAGTAGTTATGATTTGTGGAGTGATTGGGGTTGGAGATTGGAAGATAGGAAGATAGGAATATATATATGTGTACATCCTAACAAATACATTACATCATATATCACAACTTAAATGAAAGATAGACATGTGGAACTTTGAAGATGAAAGATAAAGGTAAAGTTGAGGATATCTCCATAAACATATGAATCTCAATTCGTATTCCGTTCTTGTATATGTGTCTTTGTATTCCTATGTATACCCAAGCGAGCTATACCGTCCATATTTCCAAGCTTTAAATTCATTTCAACTGTTGTCCTTTCTACTCACTGCTGCTCATCTTGCCTGCTCGTCTCTCCTCTCATCACATGCAACTTCTTTTATCATCGGATTCATCTCCGATATGCTATCACTCTGATGGTATTCCATCCCCTGTCATACCCTCACCGCATCACATAACGTTAAAAGAACAATACCGAATTCAAATGCCCCAAAAAATCCAGAAACTCGCCGACAAAATCCAAATCCAGCCTAACCAGTCCCATCCATCCATCCAATGCATCCGCATTACCCACCAGTGG
Source organism: Monilinia fructigena (assembly GCA_003260565.1). Taxonomy (NCBI): domain Eukaryota; kingdom Fungi; phylum Ascomycota; class Leotiomycetes; order Helotiales; family Sclerotiniaceae; genus Monilinia; species Monilinia fructigena. Next base: position 562,018 of record QKRW01000027.1, read on the forward strand.
AATAAGGCCTACCCACCTGTCCACTTGTCCACCCACAAAGATCTTTCCATTTCTTCCCATATCCTTCCGTCCCTCCCATATCATACCACCATCCCAACCATCATCCTACCCAAAAAGACCAGAAAGATAATCCAAAAGAGAGAGAGAGAGAGAGAAAGGAAAAGAAAAGGTCAATTCAAAACCGATCACCGAGATTTTGTTTGACTGTTTGATGTCTTTTACTTTTCCAATGAGTCCCTAAACCTAAAAATGCTACGAGTCTGACCACCCAAGCATATGATTGATATAACATAGAGTGAAAGGGATAAAGAATGATTTGAATTGTGATGTTGTGAAAGAACAACCAACGATATGCCATAAGCCGCAACGAAGAAAAAACAAACGTATGATAGGCCAAGAAGGAATGAAAAAGTCAAAAAGTAGTCTTCGGCGAAAAATTTCAAAAGATCGCCGACGTGGTATCCCGGATTGCTAGTTATCGATATGGGGTGGGGTGGGAGAAATACCAAAAATTGACATGCACATGTGATTGACGCAATTGTGTAACGCGATCCAAGTCCGAATTCGTCTCTCGTATGGATAAAGTTGCATCGTGAAATGATTGCATAAATGCCAACAATATGATGATCGGCAAGGCAAAAGCCATAACGCCGGGGACGAAAACTATGTGACGTGAGGTGGTAAATGATTGTCGACCCGAAATATGTCGGCCCGCATCTGCATAATTGTTCGTCTAACCCGAGTTCTTGCGTGGAATCTAGGCTTTGTGGTAATACATAGGTGTGATGTGAGACCCATGTCTATCGTTGTACTACCATTACACCACATGTCGATTCTAGACTGTTGTAGAACCGGAGTCGGAGATATTTCTATTGTGACGTTGCGGTGAACCGATTTGGTTCGGTTTGGTGATGATGAATATGTTTGATCATATTATGAGATGAGGACAACGAGAAAGCGTATTTTCAAGTAGCCAAGAAATCCATGCCCATGTTGTGGGCTAAGCTTTGCCAATCCCAACTCCTCTCATCCTGATTATCCATCAACTTCCAGACTTCTTCAAGCACCCTCAGTGCTGCATCGGAATTTCGATATTCCATATATGCTTTGACCACACCGATCGCTTTCCTGATAGGTTCTCTTTGTCTTTTCTCGAAAGCAGCACAGCCGATGATAAAAAGCTGGAGCGAGGACAAGAGTTTGAGCCGGATCACGAGGTGGCACTTGATCTAGTAAAGCAATTCCATCGTCGACAGCTTGAGTGATTCTAGGATCTGGTTTCCAGCATGTGTTCTTGGGAGGATAGATGGTTTCTCCACAAATAGACCCACATCATTTGTTTGTAGAGTAAACCCGCAAGATCTCTAGAGTCTCCAGCTGGCCATGCGGGCTTCCAGTCCCGGATTCCAGCATCAATTTCGGCGGCTCTGTATAGAGCTTTGTAATCTACCAAGGGATCAATCTTCTTTTGCATGTTGTTGCGAATAGAGTTGCGAATGTTAGTTATCTTAGACATAAATAGGAAAAGACCATCATTGACACCGAGAAGGCGGACAGCATCAGGTTGAATAATGTTAGAGGGGATATCCCAATCATCGGACACAGCGCCTAAACGTGCACGGCCTTCTGGCAGTGAAATGATCTCGTCGAGAATGATATGGAATTGGAAGAATTCCTGAATAAAATTTAAGAAAGGTCCTTCTTCGGGTGGGGATTGTTGGATGAGATGCTGGTAAGCGGTTAAATGAATACGATGTGCACCGTTGGGATTCGGATCTGCCAGGGTCTGCAGAACGAGACATAACATTTGGCCAAACCGGGCAGAAATGACTGTATTGTCAACGTCACCTCTCTCTTGTCTGTCAAGATCATGATGAAGCTCCTTCATGGCTTCCGCGTGATGATATTGTGACCTTTCTTCAAGGGTCTCCCTATTGACATCGGGATGTTGCTGAAGCAACTTTTGTCCATAATCCGAGTCGTAATCAATGTGTTTACTTGAAAGAGCAAGAATCGAATGCATCAAACCGACATGTCGTACAGCCATTGGTAGCAACTGATCCTTGAATGCATTGTTCTCTGCTCCTTCGACGGTAAAAAATATGGCTCAGTCTGTAAATATAATGTTCGAAGAAAACTTTATCTCCAGATGTTTCTACCCCGTGAATCACAGGTTGAAGAGTAATACTGGGTAAGCTGACCCTTCGCATGCGGGCTGTCGTAACAATCAGTTCTTCCGGTCTTAGCTGGTATCTCCATACGGTCGTACCTTCTTCAGCCTTTTCCTTTCCACTCTTCCATACTTGTTTCTCTGGATAGCCTTCACAAACAACAGCATTCTTTTCACAATTTTGACCTATATCACACATGATTATTAGTATTAAGGAATGAACGATGAGATGGTGTAAAAATTCGGAACATACACCTAGGTTTAGCTTCATCACACTTCTTCTTTCTTCTCCTACAGGTTATACAGCCAGTCTTCGATCGTCCTTTTGTAACTTTATTCAGCGGCTCGATAGCTTGTATGGGATGTTTACGCGGGCGGCCTCGTGGTCGTTTAGCCTGCGTAGGCGAGAGTACTGTGGTAGGTGTGCGTGGAGCGACCGATTCAAGATTTAATTCCTCCTCCAAAGGTTCTAATTTTGGTTCCAACAACATATCGACATCTTGATCTTGATCTTGATCTTGTGAATGTTCATGTTCATGTTCATGTGTGTGCTCTCCATCCCAGCTACCTCCTGCGGATCCATTATGTTCATGACCTTCTTCCTCTTCTTCTACAAACCCTCCAGAACTCCAAGGGTCACCACCACACGATGAAGTCGCCGAAGTGATGACTGTAATTGCGGAAGAATTGGACCCATCCGAACCATCCATACTTCCGGCTCTCATATCGAACCTCTCGAATTTATAATGCTGAAAATTGACACTCGAATGGTCACACGATTCGTCAATTTGAAACTCGTCGACGAGTTGGTGCTCGTACTACTCTTGGTTGCCTAGGAGTAAATCGATAACCTCCTTGAGTTTGTCGTATAATTTCTTCGACGTCGTCTCGATCTGGACTAGTTGAGTGATCCGACCATTCAAAGATCGCCTCCTCTGATGACACAGGTGTAAGTTGCATATCCATATCCACCCTTTCCCGCCGAATGAGATCCGACCAAAGAAAAAGATGATGAAATGTAATTTAATAACATTCACCACGACATCAACAGGAAAACGCGGTATGTTAAATCAACTTTAATCAAAATGATTAATTCAACAATTGGTTAAATCTTGTTTTAAAAAGGACTAGAGGATAAAAAGGGTTTGTTCTGGGGATGGTGGGTAGAAGTATGAAAGTAAAATAAAGTACTCTTTAATAAATGTATGGATGTGTGTATGTGTATATGTATGTATGTACTGTATGATATGGTGGTAGTTGTTGATGGTTATGGTATTGAAGCTTTGACTTGGACTGGAATCAAAGAGGAGCGAGGTTCACGATGGTATATTACTGGCAATGCCAATGCACAAACGTCCACTCTGTATTTGCCGATGTATGGAAATGGCCAAGTCTCGGGGTAAGAGTAAAGATTCGATTTAGCGGGACCTGTTTTCCAAGGGTTAGTTAATAACAAGAGACTAGGGTTATTTCGAATTTTGACCGAAGATGAAGGGGGGGGGGGGAAACGAGGAATGAGGGGGCTAAGAGGGTTGGAGGGTGAATGGACGGATGATCTTGGATGAATGAAGAGAAGGATGGGAAAGGGAACGGGAAGGGGAAAAGAGAAGGGGTAAGGAGGATGATGCGAATACAAAAACATGGATGATGATTGATGGTATGGCGTGAGTGAAGTGGGTGTGAAGGTACGGGAGATGGACGTGCGTAAATTGAAATCTGACTAGAGCCCTTACACTTCTTTTGAATTTGAATCGAGAGGTTCCGTTTCGTTCAATCTTCACTGCTGTACCAACAGGTAAGAGGTGGAGTATCGGTAAGTAAGTAGATGGATGGGTGGTAGGTAACGTAAAATTCTTTTTGTATGGGTGTCGTGTCGGATCGGATCGTATCGTATAATACCTAGGTATGATAATGATATGGTTTATAGAAAGATATCGGTCGATCGGCTTTCGCACTCGAAGGAGGATTTGTTTGTAAGGAGTATGTGATTGAGAAAATGTATTATTGAAAATATGAGGCGGATCTTTCACCGGGTATTGTTTCCCTCTTATCGTATAACGTATAACGGAAGAACAAAGTTGGGGAAATGGCTTATTGGACACTACGGACTGGTACATGTACGAGTGTATATTGTACGTATGTATGTGTTTATGTGTGTATATGTGTTGTCTACACAAAAGAGAACACAAGACAAGACAGTACAAGATGTACAGATTATGTATTAATAACCAAAAAAGCCAAGCCAAGCAAGACCAGCGTCGGAAGAGAAAGGGCCACCACCCTCAGAATTGGAATTTGCAGTTTAAGAAGAGTAACAAGCTGCAATGGGTCTGTAGAATTGGTTTATTCGATGGGCGAGGTTATAGAGACTTGATTTGCTTTGCTTCAATTGCTTCGTACGGCGTGCAGATGGCTAATCTGGACTAGTTTATGAAGTAATGTATGGCTAAAAGATGGACAGGCTTAGGCGAGAAACCATACAAGACGACAGGGTCGCAACTCGTTCCGTGATGCAGAAATGAAGCTTAGATATGTATAGTATGTATGTATGTATGTATGTATGTAGGTATGTAGGTATGTATGTATATATGTATGGATGGATGGATGGACAGATAAGATGTATGTGTGGATGTCTGTATACCTGGGTAGAGGTACTGTACAGCCCGTAGGTTGGTTGGATCGAGAAAGTTCCTAAGGTGCAAAGCTGTTTTCGGCTGGTAATGCTGCTTCGCTTCGTTCTCTTCCACTTCTATTTCTCCAGACGACGACAAGTCAAGCCTGTGTGAGACCCGTTTGATTGTCTTGTTAAGATATGATGGTCCGTGGTGATGGGTCCAGAAGGTGGTATTGCGGTATTTGCAAGGGATGGAGAAAGGTTATAAACGAAATGGTGAAGGGGAATTTTGGTAGTTTATGGGCTTGTATGATTTTTTTTCCCTCTTTTTCTTTTTATATGAAAGAAGAGAGGGGAAGCGATATATGATGAATTTAGTCTCATCCTCATATATATGTATGAATGAATGATGGTGGTGGCTCATATAAGATGGTACATATAACTAAGTGCTTGTTACTTAAAGCAGATAGGTCAAGGAAATTTGAATTTATTTTACTAAGTATACTACCTAAGATGAGTAACAAATAATAATCAGTTCAGGTTGCAGAATCATGCATCTGAATTCTGATGATTTTGGGCAAAAGCCACTGATATTCAATGTGTCCCTGAATCGTGCATTAGAAAGAAAAAGAAAGGCTCTACAATCTTTATTAGACTCGAATACAGAATGAAGTTAGATCGTTCTGTAGGAAAAAACCAGATATCTTGATCTAATGGGATGGATGGGCTCTCTCCGGTTTATTTGGATCAAAGGCAAAAACCGTAACATCCCGAATAATAAATGCATCAATCAAGATATAGGCAGAAACTTGTCCAAAGTTATATATGTATTTTGACAGTTCATTGGTTCTAATTTTATATTGGCATATCTCATTCTCGAAAGGTTTGGTGGTTGTCTTGCAGATATCGTGATTGAATGAATAAAAACTTGTCCCAAGCCGATGTTTTGAAGCGGTAGAAAGGTTTCAGCTCAGGGATGTTTGACTTGAATTCAGTCCATGGGGGGATTCGGGAAGTGTTCCCTTTCCAAGGAATTCCGACAAGTCTTCGATCTTTTTCTTTCAGAAGGTGTCATAGGGTTTCCACATTCCAATGGTTGAGGGATTGAGGAATTTGAGGGAGTGAAGCCGGGAACTTGGGAAGTTGGTAAAGTTTCCACTTTCTCGCAAGGTTATGGCAAATATTCTTCTGTTGCAGAATCAGAATGGCGATGACAATAATGGAAAGGAAAAGGAAGAGGAAAATATTGGTAATCAAAGTCAGGAGTGTATGTAGAGCGAATAGTGCAGTCAAGTGAAGGTATTCCCATCAATTCCGAGTAACGCTTCCCATTAGGATCTTGACAGAAAGGTATCATCCTCTCTGCTCCTCTATGCCCAATGCACCCCGCCTTGTAGAAACTAAAGAAAGGTGTCACAAAGGTTTATGCTTATGCTTGATGGAAAGCAAAGTAAAAGTTCCCTCGATGGGTCAGGAAAAAGTACACCCAGGAATATCCTTATAATTGTTGCATATCCATAGGACGTGATTGAAAATGTTCAATTCAAGGATTGGTAGAAAGAAATACATACTAGGAGAGTAATAATGTCAGGTAGACAGATAGACAGGTAAGCGCTAATTCACAATAATCAATCAATCTACTTTGAAAAGAAATCCAAAAGATTCAATATCCATAAATAAAATATGATGTATGAACTAGGGCAGTTTACAGAATAGGGGGCAATGAACATAGTGGGCAATGAACATAGTGGGCAATGAACATAGTGGGCAATGAACATCTATGTATGGTAAACACCTAATTAGTAAAGCTCGAAACATCGAAACATCGAAACATCGAAACATCTAAACATCTAAACGTCTAAACATCTAATTAGTAACCATTCAAAAACCAACCCCCCTTTGAGTATTATCTATTCTTTTCATAGATCCACGATGCCACAGATGTCAATAACTTCTGGGCAATTCAAATAACTAAACAACTCAATGACTAAATAAATCTACCTAGTACTTATTGACATCCCCGCTAATTGTGGCCTACCTATTCTACAATGAATTGAACCTTGTGTGGAACTTTCATATCAGGCGCAAATGCATGCATGCCAATGATTGAACATGATGATAAATGATCTTGCTATTCAACTCACTGCCCAACAAAAAAAAGCATCATTGACATCAAAGAAGTCCAATATCTTGACCTGCGACCCTCAGACTTCACTGCACTTCCACCCCCTACCGTACACCCAAAATGCATACGCTACGTTCATACTTGCAGATGTGGAAATATTGATCGTCGTCGACCCTTCGCTCTGAAAATTGGGTTTCTCTACCCGTACATCCATGCCCCCGTTATTGCGTGCAGCTTCGTACTGTAAACTTGGAGATGTAATCTTGATAAAGGAGTGAAGGAATGAAGGGGCGATGGGGTGAGCTTCAATGACGGTTATAGATGACGACTTGATTCATAGGATTCAGATATGAGCATATAGAATATAGGTTAGATGAAGAATCCCCCCTCTTTAAAACCCATAAATGAAGATCATCTTATTCAGAAGATGAAGTATAGTAATGTTATCTTTTGTTTCATCTCCAAATAAAGAAGACCCTTGCTACATACATACAACAAAAAGTAGGATGGACCATTGAGGTAAATCCTTTCATATAACCCATTTTTCCTATGCTGTGTACCAACCAGTGATGGGGTAGAGAAAATATGTAATTCTATTATATAATCCCAGCAGACATACATACTCCGACATAGTCCTCTAACATAACCCTACTCCCGACTCTACACCTAATTATGCAATAGACTAAAGATGACAGTTGAACTCCTTGTCCTCTTTGAGGTCACCGTCGCGAATATCGATGCTTTTTATTATGGAGTGATATGGAGTCAAAAGGGAAGATTAACCATACAATAATATAAGTGCGACGGCGTTTTCCATTCTCCATTGTCTATCAGCCATGATGTGATGCGAGTTTTTTCTAATTCTAGTTAGGAATGCAAAAGGTTCCAAGAGTGAGTAGACGACTTCATGTACATCGTTATCTAGGTACCGGGTATCTAGGTCGGTATCTATCTACTAGTAGTATTCTGAGATTTTCGAAGGATGATTATTTATAATCATGTCATTGATACTTTTAGTACAAAGTATATATAAATGTAAATATGCGGTATATATATAATATTTATATCAATTAGATTGACTAAACAATAGAATGCCGGGGTATTATTACCATTTAGACATTTAGATATCTAATAAAGTATCTTTTCTAAATCAATTGCCTAAGCGGAAAGTATCATATCGGTCTTTTGATCCTAGACTACTTACATATAACCTTACTCCTATCCATCCGCGGACACCACAGAGCGGTCTTTTTCGCACCAACACAACACAACGCCAACGCCAACGCCAACGCCAACGCCAACGCCAACGCCAACGTCAATAACTATCGAAAATAGACAGCGGAAACTAATTGTTCGGGGACAAAAGCTTGAGCTTTGAGGAAGGGACCGTCCCTTTTAATTACCAACTCTCTTATTTATTAGTCGTCCCGTGCTCTAAAACAACCGAATCAACGATATAAGGTTAGCGGTGTTCGGTATACAGCTCAATTTCCGAGTACTATATGGACTCTTGAATCTTGAGTCTGGAATTTAGAATCTTCAGTTTGAAGTCTTAAATCTTGAATCCTGAGTCTCGAGTCTTGAGCCTCCCATGACCATCCCATCGCTTTTTTGATCGCCGGGATCCAATTATCCCGTCCGTCTCTTGACAATTGTCACATATATCGTGCGTGTGCCGTGTTTTTCTTGATATATGCTATTGGTTTAATTGATCATATATTAACTGGATTTAGTAATCCGTCATGCTTACTCGGAATCGATTGCCATGATGCTTTGTTGTATTATGTCTTGGAGTCAGTTATATATGGGTAAGCTAAGGTAAGGCCATCAACTTAACACGGTATCATCATCGTCGTCACCACCGCCATGACCACGACCACCACCACCACCACCACCATCATCACATCATCAAAATCTCCATTCGACATAACGCCAAAACATCACAATCCATCTTATCCATCAAACATTATATACCACAGCCCCGAATATCAAAATACCCATCAATCCATCAACCCAACAACCCATCCCCACCCCAAAACCAACAACAACAACCTCATCCCTCCCTTGCTCCTCATCCCGACATTCGCCCTTCTCCCTCCATCCCATTTAAACTTTCCAAATGCTTATTTTTCCAAATTCCCACTCCGTACCTTCCTTTTCTAGTCTTCACAAAGGGTCCTGAAGTATCCTTGCCTAGATATATTGCATGATATCATGATCAATGATCATCATGATTATCATCATCTTCCTGCCAAACTTAAAGCCTCAAATTGGTCGTGGCATACATCACGCTGCATGAGGCGAAACTTTAAAATACTCGAGAAATCGTATTTTGGAGAATCATGTTTCTTTGGGAATCATGGGCCGTATGTACCGTGAACTTTATTTGTGCCGTGAGCTCAGAGGCTTTGGGGGGAAAGGGAGAGATGGAAGGAGGATGGAAGGGAGGAAGAATCTTGCTTGCTTGACTTTTCAGTGGGTTGAGTGGTTGAGTGATTGAATGGTTGAGTGAGTATGGTATGTGTGGGAGGATTTGAGTATGTTCTTGGCATGTGTACGTATTTCTTTCTATTTGACATGTTATGGTACAACATGGCATGGCATGACATGACATGACCTGACATTCCATTCATCAAATCCACTTCACCCTCTACTCATTCTCATTCTCATGCTCATGCTCATGCTCAGCCTTCAAAGTCTAGCACTGTATCGCGTGGATTAGATTTCCCATTGAACACTAAATAATATGCCTAATCTATACGTTTATACAAGCCTAATAAACTTCGCTCATATCCGTCACTTGACATACGAACCGATACCATTCCGTCCCTCCAATAAAAGAAGCAACAGCCGCCTCCTACAATAAGCCTTTGCTCGTACATTCCATCCAATCACGAGGACATGATTGAACAGGTCCTAAACCATACTCAATAACCCCATCCCAATCTCTACACGGAAAAGGTTAAAAAACGCGCAACCTAACAAACAGACTAGCGACGAATGTAGAACGACAGTACCAAAGAAACGCATACTAAGCTTCTCGAATATACTTTACAGAACGCACAACTTCACGAACCATAATGTTGCCGACAACCGAGATGAAGATACGATTAGATTTGGAGGACTTTGTCCACTACTGTACGTGTAAAGGATGAACTAAATGAGTAGGCCAAGATATCGGATGGCTTCTAGAATGCATTGAATGAACGTTGCTCTATGTTGATGCTCAAAATGTAATGCTCAGGGCCTTCGGGTCGAGATGTAATTTGAGGTGATATGGGATGAGACTCTTTGTGACATGTGGGTGTTTCTGAAGGCTTCGGGTAACGGGAGGAGGGGAAGGAGAAGTCATTTTGGTATTTACCTAGCTATACTGAATGTGTATTGAATTTGCAATTCCGGCTTTTTATCTAGCTGTCATAATTGGATGATTATCCACTCCATTCATTCTCATTCAACGGGAAATACCAAATGTGCGACGCTCCCGTTATGAATCCCAAATCCTCCCTATGCCATACATACCTAGATACATACATGATATACAGACACATCTTACATCTCACACCTTCCGTCTTAGATCTCCTTCCAAACTTGTAATGCACTTCGAATGGTGCTTCTAGTGCCACATGACATGAGTTCATGTGTAAATCGAATCCCACCTATCCGATCCACCCATCTCGGTTGGAAAAAATCAAAATTTCTCGAATTCCCATCTTTACTGTATACTTGATCCACAAACTATGCCTCCTGTACCGTCCCGTACTCTCTGTAGACGAGGTCCTTTTCTTTCCTCGCCACCATGCTGCCTTTGGTAGTGTCTCTCGCAACAGCATCTTCTTTAACAAACAAGCTTTTTCACGTACTCCCTAGACCTGATTCAAAATCCCCATTGAAATTTGCACGGATGGACCCTCGTTTCACGTTTGATGTCAAGTTTCTATAGTACCTACCGTGCTGTGCTGTTAGAGTCTTGAAGTGTAATTGGATTGGAATTTAGGATAAGGGTCTTTTTCCTCAACATGTCTCTCCGAATCTCCATCTTGGCTCCGTCTCTATTTCTCCGTCTCCATTCGCATTCTCCGTCATACCCACCCACCCATCCATTCAGTCCTCACAAAGAGTATCAGCTGTGGACTCGGCTGTGGAAACCGGATGGCAAGGAGGGTGGACGGAAAACTTACATGCCTGTCACGTCTGGGTACTATGCTTGCTGTAAGAGTGTCACGCCTCAAACTCTTGAGCCTTTTCTGGGATCGCGATGCATAGATCCACCACTGGGAGCACTGTATGGCACGATTTGCAACATTCGCCTCTTCCCGTTGCCGATTTGAGCAAGCTCACAGGCTTCTTGTCTTATTTACTAAATCTACTCGAAAGCTGGTTTTTAACAAAAGAACGAATTATTGGTTGGTGTTGCTTGTAAATTTCCGTCTCGCTACCAGAGAATCGAGACGAAGGAAAGATCCATAAATTTGAGTTTGAGGAGTATTGACCGGTAGGTATTGTGGGATGGATCTCAAGATTGAGATTAAATTTGGAGATTTGGAGATTGGAGATTTGGATGGGAGGTTCAAAGTACGATCCAATTCATGAGCTTGAATTCAAGGCGAGGGGATCTGCGGAGGAGGAGGAGGAATGACTGGCTGGGAGGGATTGAACCTGTGGATCAGATGAGTGGATGAGAGGGATGAGGAAACTTGGCAGAGAGGAGTGGATTTCAAGAGGGGGAGTGGAGAGGATAATGGAGGAAGGGAGAAGATCGGAAATGAATGCATGGGGCTTGAGATAGAGATAGAGATGCCATTGCGGAAAATTCGAATGAGAGGGAGATTGAGCATGAGGTGGATGGAATTGGTGACGAGTACTGCTGAATCGAGTAAAAGAAGACAAACGAGGAAAGATGATATCATACCGTGTGGATACCTACCACTTTCCCTATTGTATGGTAAAGAATATCCATGCTGACGACAACAATCTTTCATATTCCAATAATAGATAGATACGGAAGTTACCAATAAACCTACGTAAACACCATGCTCCCAATATCCTCTTCTGTTCACCAAGCCTCAAGCACCGCAAACGAAGCAAACACCCAAGAACCCAACCCCAACTCACACAACTCTATCCCCATAACGCCAGCCAAACACCAGATCACATACGTCAAGCCAGCGTTTAAATCAGCGTAACATCAGTTGCCGCCTAGACTATTTTACTCCTAGCCCCTAGCGTGGTCCTTGCATGTCGCGCGCCAAGAATGTAAATGGACAATCATGACATGGTTAGCGACATGGTTCCAGCGTTACACGAGCAGTGTTCAGGGTAGCTCCTTGAGATTCCACCAAGATTCTATCAAGATCCCACAATTTCTTACTATACAGTGCTAAATAACAAAACTCCGAAGGGAACGAGTCCCGTTGCGTAGTGGTTGTTAGCAGTGAGATGTCAGCTGAGGACGCTGTAAACGGGAAGAAAGCTGGAAATTGCAATTGCTTGTAAGCAGGGAAATATCCACTGTAAGCAATATAAGCACTGAACCAGATTTTAGGGACAGCAGTTTGAGTACGGACGGTATCTGTACCGAGGCAGGGAGGCATGATGTGATCCATGGGCTTCGAGATTTTAATATGACATTTAAACTTTAGTGTATGGAAATTACTTACCCATTTAGGTAAGTTGATTTGAAATGAAACGAAGAAAAAGACTGACTATATAGTAATATATAAGATGGGGTAAATAGATAGATAGACTCGATTCGTATAAGCCAGGTAGGTATCAAATCGACCCAGGCCTCATCCGCCCCTCAATTGCCCCTCAATTGCCCCTCAACTGTCCTCGCATCTGGTGAAATCAATGAAAGATTGCTACAGTACTGACTGTATCTAGATAGGCAGTTGATACAAACGGGGAGACTCTAGCTCTAGCTCTAGCTCTAGCTCTAACTCTAGCTGCAGCGTTACCTACTGTCTAGACAGGGTACGCAAATGAACTCGATCTGCCCAACAATTAATTCCCTGCGAGCACCGATCACTCTGACAATTCACCATTCCCCCACTCTCCATTGTCTAATATTTATACTCGTAACATACTAACGCAAACTTCAATTGCCCAGCTCGTTTAAATGCGAGTACGATCAAGAAAACCTCGGACTTTACCACCGGTACATACTAGATATGGGAACTCCCGACTTATGCCTAGATGTATTGAGTTCAACTTTCAACTTTCAGGGTGTAGATGTGCATAAGGGGTTAAACGATACCATTGTGACTGTGATAAAGACCGGATAATGATGACGCGCTGAATGACCGATGGATTCGAACCGAAACTCTATTTTGGATTGATTGGTTGAAGAGGCTTGTAGATGCAAGTGGAGTTCGGATTCCTGAAGGACCGGAGAGGGATGTGGGTGGGGTTTCGTGTAACTGTGTGTAATTGTTGATGGAATGGTGGATAAGGACAAGATTGGTGATGATCGCGGGTGAGTATGGTATTGTCAAGAAAAAAAAAACGGAAGGGTTGTTTGATTATTCATTGTTGATTACTGATCATTGATCGACGGGGGTACGGTACGGGGTGAGGATATACATGAGGTAAGGTATAGGAGAAATTCGGGGAATTAATCTTAGACAGTACAGTATGAGTGAGTGTGAATTACTGGTAATTGATGTCAAGTTTCAGTTAAGGAGGAAAGGAAACAAGTAACGAATTTTTCAGATGACAGTGCATAATAGAAAAGGGGGGGTATTAGAGATGATATTGAATGTTTGGGTATATACACGTACATCTTGATCTTTACTCTTCCATGCCCAATAAATCAATCTTCAATGATCAATCCTACCATATCCATTTCCATATCAAATCATCTCTCACCCGTTCAATACAACCATTCCCCCGGCTTCAGCTCACCTTCAGCACATCAGATATAATCCTTCCCTGATTCAAACTTCGCACCCGAATGATCCTGGGTTATTACAGGGTCGACACGGACCGAATCGTCCACTTCACACATCGTCTCGGTCCGTCCGCAGCTGAAAATTGCCTTGTATACATCTTGTCAGCCTTCGTCCCGTCGCCATGCATCCGCTTTCGGTACCATAGGCTCGGGTTGGTCAGCTCTGGGATTATTTTTGGATGGTATATACTCAGGAGCCTATTACCATGACCTATAAGACATAAAGGGGCTATATGCTCTATGTTCCTTTGGGTTCTAACCTACATACGTTATTACGCGGCTAAATGATATGAATGCTATCAATGGTTAAAAGAAGTTTAGACTTGATACCAGGTGTTAAATGAAGAACTTCCCCTTTCTGCAAAGGCAGCCGGCATATCTACAGTGGACCGAACATCTGCGCAGCTTGCTTCCAGGTTTTGTTCCCGTGTCACACAAGAAATTGGTTGGGATCCTCGTGTAGTACAAACTGTTCGTTTGTTTCCAATCCTTACCCACCTTAGCTGGCCTTACGAACCCCTACACGATTTATTTCCGTCCCAGTCGCCCTTGAGTTTCTTGCACTTGTTTGTAAGTGCTTACTGTTGGTTGGAATGGGCGGAATGAGTGTACGTAGCGTCATAATATGAAGTTGGTCATCATATGTGGCATTGTGGAGTTGAGAGGGTCTGTGAGATTTAACAATGGGGGATCGCTTTTCGCTAATTCGGTGATGTTTTCCGATATTGGATAGGCTGATGAAGGGGTTGAGAGTGGGATTTCAAGAATTGAAATTCGTATCAACTACGTGAAAAAAATGAGGGAAATCGCAAGTTAGGGTGCTATACTGTAACAGTGTGTATTGCGTTGAATGTATCTTTTATTGGTACGTATAGAGAGGAAACTTGCATGATGTACCAAAAGATGAAGGGCCGGGTAATAGAAATGCAATGTATCTATCCGTGTCCACTGAGGAGAAGGTTGAACCCGTAAGACAGACTCCAAAATCTTCAACGAATAGCTAATTAGGCAAAAGGGATGTAACGACGGTTCACGTCAAGAATGAAGAAACTAAGCTTCTTCTGAATTCTTCGAACTAATACCGGAAAATTAATGCTATAAATGCATATAAGATCAGGAATAGAGCTTAGCCTCAAACGAGTCATGTCTCTCCATCCATCCTTTTATCCAAAGGTCCAATCGAACCCCGAAATCATTCGTAGGTTATTATTCAACACCAATATTCTCCAACAGAACTCCTTGGCATAGATATCACCCTATCTAGATATAACTAAGACTGATCATAGTAACACATGGACACGGGATCACTGTACATTCCAAATCCACGAGTTACTAGCATGGCAATATCCTTAACGATGTTTCTTCCCAAGAAATTAGATGAAACTCGTGAAACATGTCCATTTGGATCTTTGACGCCACTTCGTTTGCATACACTCTATCTGCTTTAAAGCAAGTCTTGTATTCCCCGGTATACGACAGCATCTGTGGAATGTGATAGTTTCTCCTCCCGTGCCGGTATATTCACACATGGACTTGATTAATCTAGAAGTACATCAGACCACGATCAACAACCAGCGTTAGATCACCGAACTTCATGTCTTATCATCCCAATTTATATCTGCATATTATAGGCACGTACCGACTCATTTTGGAAATGAGGAGTGTAACTATGTAGCCCATCTCGTATCCCCAATGAATATGGCCCCTAAAGCGCGGCAACACGCCAGAGTTCTCAATGCACCCTCTCTTCCCGATGTGGTACAACACGATTCTTGGTTCATGCATGAAGACCGTTTTGGTGAAACGGGACTTTGGGGCTGGAGGCTGGATATTTCGATGGCGTTCGATATTTTGCGAGAACAGGTGCAGGGGCGATTCCGGGATTCATTCTGTAGTTCAGAGATTATGTATTTCAGCTTAGGGCGTCGCATTTGAGCCAACCACTTGCTACTGTTTACGGGTGTAGAAAGTCGATAACGCGATGAGGAGGAAAAGTGACTGCGTTGCATGAACGAATGGCCCGTGAATTATATGGTATCATATGCGACGATCACCATACACCCAAACCTACACAATCCAAGGTGGGAATCCAGAATCTCACTCTTTAGTCATTTTTGTCTACTAGACTCAGGTAAGATGAAACAAGACAGCATGCCTCGTAATCATGCTTACGTATGGGTAGAGTGGCGGGGCAGAGATAATGCCATTCGCATTCATATTCATAATTCAATGAACTCATGATGCCAAAATATCCCTAGGATTCAAAGATTCGGATAATCTTCTCTCTCCTGATCATTACCTATCTCATCTCGGCTTTTTTATCCATTTCATCCGTTTTATACAATCATCTATCAATCATCTATCCAAGGGTAGCCCTCATCCACATCCAGCCATCATCCAACATTCCTCTCTCTCCTCATCCAATCCCCCATCTCCCCTCTACCCCCTCTACACACACATTCGCTTCGGGCACGGCTCTAAAGCGGTTGGGAACAGCATCGTAATTATGAATTACTCACATGCTGTATACGCCTGGCAATACTACCTCTACCCCCTCACACTTAAATACATCTTTGCCAGCCCATTTCATTAATCCTGTAATCCAAAATGCATTGACCCATTCAAGTCTAATATACATTCCAATATCAATCTTGACTACACTACCCAACGCCATTCTCTCTCCTATCAACTAGACGGGATTCGATTCATACACGAGTCACTATCTGTGTAAGAAGGATTTAGTCAAAATTGATATTAACCAGCCAACCAACTTTCTCACGTCACACGCATATAGAATTCTCATCACACCTGAACATATTCTTTGTACGCGGTTTGGGGGCATCCCACCTCATCCCATCCCTCAGTCATACCAAGCAACTCAAGCCATCAGCCCTAACCCAATTTCTCATTCCAATGTCCCACATACAATATCACTACAAGAGGTCCTTACAGAAATGCATATTATAGGAATCCATAGAGCGTCTTGTCTTGCATGAATTGTGTATTGGAGCTTGATGTCTTTTGCTGAGAATTGAAGTGGTTGATTACATATCTGTTTAAGTTTAGATTGTTGAGTTTTCAGTTTGCCGATCCAAGTATTGGAGATAGGCTGAATAGTAGAGAAGTTAGTATTTCAAGTAGAGATATTGGCATATGCAATAGAGTTTCGAAGTGGACTCTGATGCCAATATGCTAATTAGCCTATCACCGATATTTTCCTTATTTTGATATAATACACATCTACAATATAATGACCCTATTCAATCATTCATGCATACATCATGCCTAGTTCCCCTGTCATGAATTACATACAACTCCTTCCATTTATTCTCCACATCCCGCTGCCTAGACAAATAACCCAGCACCATCAAGCTCAAAGTTCTCAACAACACCATATGCCACGAACCCCCTACCAGTTCCCTGTTATAAGTTCACACGGTCCCTCGGCACTTACATATAATCATGATCGACACAGCAAGCCCTCCCCACAAACCCATAACCATAACTATAACCCTAAACTCTGGACTAAACACTCCAGACTTTATCTTTCCATTATTCTAAAACAGCAAGAAGTCCTCAAAGCGTTAGAATGCAATGATACAGGACATAGAGTGGTAGACTAAAGAGCGACACAAAACTAAGACATCGTATCAACACCAATAGTAGCAGTGCAAGTCAAGAGTATAGAAAAACCAGATGCATATTCGTTCATGGGAGCTACAATCGCCCGAGGAAGGCTTCCATGCATCGTAACCTCAAGGTACTATAAAAGACTTTGAAACGCAAATAACAGCGTAACCAAAAAGACAATGATATTCCTCTTAGACTGTGCTCAAATTAACTTTGAACACATTGCAAAATGTACAACGCATAACAGCCACTCCACACCATACTACTTTCAAAGACCGGAGCAGGCTTGGAGATCCCATTTCAATCTATGCCAAGCCCATGCTCAGATTCTCGCTCAGACTCCCGCTCTCATCACACGCTTGAGGGTCTCATCGCAAATTCAAAATGCCATGCACAACTGCATTCGCAATACCATATCATGCTGCCGTTGAGCTTAGGCCTTTGCTTGGACTTTTGCTCAGACTTCCACTTTCGCTCATGTTCCTGTCACTCACTATAGTGACTGATTATATAGACTGATTCGGATATTTATCCGTATATTCTCTCTCTCTATCCTTTCCACTCGAAAATCAAAATTTCTCATTCTAATACCCCTATAAAAATCAGCCAATTCCGGTATACCGCCGCTCCCTCTCCTATATTGCACTCCTCAACACCTCAACAACTTTATCTCAAAAAGCACTGCCAAAAAAACTCTAACATTTATTCACTAAATAATGATCAATAAACTGTGCTCTAAATCCTATCATCTTCCCATCATGCGCATAACCACAACAAGCTAGAACTACTAGTCGCTAGTACAAAATAGCATTTCCATTACATGCCAGAGCGCATATGCGTATACGTATGCGTATCAAAGACCCAACTCCCAATCTCAAGCCCAAGCCTCCTTGTCCCCAAATCCCACGCCTGAACATTCAAACATGCAAATGACCTGACTGGGTTCCTCTTTCCTCCCGTCTCCTTCCCTCCTCCTTCACCCTCCACCGGATCCCAGAAACTTTCAAGTTCAGCTAAACGGGAAAAAAGAAAGGAAGGCAAGAGCACAAATCAAAAACCGACGGTTCCCGTTCCAGACTCAAGACATATGACGACGCTGATATACAGCCTAGACAGAAGGGTGGAACGGCGGATGCGACATATACGGTATCTATCCTGCAAATCACAAACGAAATGCAATAAAGAGCAAATCAAAATAATTACCCTACCATAACACTCACTCAAAAAGAGCTAGCACGCCTCCTTCTCAATACCACCACAGACTACCTGCTTTCGTGCATACTACAGAGTACATACTACGAACCCGAACCAGACACCGAGTGCACAGCCTTGTAGCCTATGTAGCCTATGTATAATAGCCATGGATGAAGTGTCACTCTTTACTGTCACTCGCCATCTCTTCAAATTAGCTTCATGGTCTATAACCGCCAAGCTATACATACATACCATCGTAGGATGCTAGCAAGTGTAAGTATCCCGTCCGTACACACCCACGGTACCCAACCAAAAGCTGATCTGATCCAATATCACCTGATCCATAACGGAAGCTAGGGTTCTGTCTTGATGTTATATGATCTTCTATCGTATCATATGCAAAAAGATTCATCTCCTTCTCTATCCATACATCCATGTGTACTAAAAATAATGAAAAGATTTTCAAACTTCGCTTAAATTAGTCATGGTATCCATCTTTAGTGAGCTATAATCTATAATATTTCCTAGTCAATGGAGGCAAATTCCAATCCAATATAGTATATTCATAGTGGAGTATACACACTTCCAGTTGCAGTTTGCGCCGGCATGATCCCTCTAACCGCTGCATCTAGCATACCCCCTCAAGTGGCAACAAAGTTTGTTACACCAATAGGTAAACACATAAATATACATTCAGTATACCCTCACCCAGCCTCACAATATCAAATCCAAACGAAGCAACAAGCCCTATCCTAGGACCATTCGACCGTTCAACTAGCCCATATTCTCTAACCGAAGAAATTCCGTACCCCTCACTCACCGCCCCTCCCGATACATTAGCAGCCTCCCTAGTTCGAATCTTCATCAATGCACACTTCGTACGTTCCAGCCTCACTCCACTTTAGAAATTTCCCCCCTTCCCCCCTTCCCCCCTTCCCCCCACCTCCACCGCCTGCACAAAACAATAAATTCCCGCCCGTCACAGTGTCGATCCGATCGATCAAGAAAATCTTCTCAGCTTTTTTCAAGGTTCTTCGAGGTTCCGTCGCTTCATCGTGACCTTTCAAGTCTGTTGCTGCCTTCAGAAATAAATAATTAGAACAAGGGCCATCCTTCTATGAATCCCTTTCACTTCACCAATAATACATCTCCCGTATCTACCATTAATTCACCATGCTTTGCCCAGTTTTCGGCTGGAGATATCAACTGTGTTTCACAACCTAGATTCTTCGAATCTCGCCCTTCGTCTCGTAATAATTTATCCTAACGCTTCAATGGCGCCAAAGGGAAGAATGCCAGCCCTGTAATTAAAAATCCAGACTCGAAAGATTCAACCTCAAATGGAACAGGTTCGAGTGTTCGGAATTATCAATCATGCCCAACTTTAATCCCCCATACCGCTATGAAACCAAAGACAAAAAAGCCAGAATCTTGTTTAAAAGTCCAAGAAGTTCCAAATTTTTTAATCAGAATTCACGGACTTCCGATATATCCACCTGGTTCCAAATATGTGCCATCAGGCGCTGCAATCGCTTTCAAAAGTATAGACCTTGTCTCTTCTATGTTCCACTAGATACTAGAAGTGTGCCATGACTACAATATTCAGTAACATGTACTTTTTAATCCGAGGTTGCCTAATAAGCCTTCAGATAGGTCATTATTGGGCAATGATATTTTTCATGTAACGCTTCGTTGCCGCTGTTGTGATTGATTTCTTAGTGCATCAATTTCTTCTTGCAAGGCACTAAGATCTGCTAAGATATTGGTATTACCACTAGTAGAAGTGATGATGCTAGGATCTTCGTATCGTGAAGTTTGTGACACGGATGATGAGTTAGAACTTCGTCGATATCCAGCACTTAGAGATACGTCTAGACTATTTCGTACTTGACGGGGACGAGGAGGTGGTGGTGGTCCTTGCATAGAGGTGCGTTTGGAGATATGAGGAATTGGAGCTTCAATGCTGTGTACTGAAGAGGCTCTGTTATGTTTCGAGGAGCCTCGAGTTGGTGGTGGAATGGGCAACGATGTTGATGTTGCTGATGCCGATACCGAAGATGATATGTGATGCGATTGAGCTCGAGACAAACCAGGCTTTCGTGTAGGAGGTGGAGGAGGTACTTTCCCGCTATTAGATCGAGGCCTTCCAGGTTCTATTGAATACACAGATACATTATCTTCCTCCACTTTTGATGGAAGTTTCCCGGTATTACTTCGACTTGATTTTGAATCACCAACGAGCTGACTATGTCTTCGGGTAACAGGTGGTGGGGGAGCAGCCTTTCGTCTCAATGATGATGCTGGAGATGGTGGTTCTGGTGTTTTACCTGCAGATTCTCTATCAAATGGGGATTCTCGATCAGATTCACCACTTCCACGAGGAGGTGCTGGTGGTAAAGGTTTGTTCAGATCTGTCGATGAGCGGTTTGGGGTCGAAGTCGTAATGGGAAAGTATTGCGAATTTGCAGATATTGATTGAGGTGGTGATAAAGGAGATGCAACTGTGGAGTCATCCTTCAATTCCATCTTAATCAATTTACCATGATGCCTTGAGCTCGGTGGGGGCGGTTTCTTTTTCTGTGACGATGAATTGGATACAGTCCTCCGTACCTCGCCCGGTTCTGATATTTCATGTGATGATCTTGGTGATTCTGGATGTGGTTCCTGTATTGGTTCGAATATAGATTGCCGTGATAGAGAGGATGTATCCGTGCTACTGCCTTCGTCCTTTGATGCGTGAACAGGAGGGGCTTGTAGCGGGGTAGAAGGTCCCAACCCCGCATTCCCCGTCATTAATAATCTTTTAAATGCATCCACATCCATTGAAGCTCTCCCAGTACTCGGAACATTCGCGGGTGTTGCTCCTAATGCATCTTGGCCTGGATTCTCCAACGTCTTCAATGTTTTGGAAAATGGATTCAAAATACGAGCCGTTGGGGGTCTATTCTCGTCGTCTTCGCCAGAAAGATCGGATTCAATACTATCAAAGGGATCTTGCTCATCCTCTCGAGACACGAGCATTGGATTTTCGAAAGGTACAGAACCCTCCCCTATAGTAGATGTAGAGTCGGGGATTGATGGAGAAGGAGGTGGTGGGGATTGAACTCGAACCCTTTTCGGTATCTTCTTTGGCGCATCTTGCCGTTCTATGTATGTGTGTTCAGTATTCGAATTGGCATATTGTTCAAGGTTCGCAAAGTGATTGACAGTGGAATTAGAAGGAGATGAGATGGTCGAAGATGGGAAAGGGCCTTTCCTTCTGAAAGGATTAGAGGAAGAGAACTCTGTAGCCATTTTGTTGTGGTCTACTCTGAGACATTCAGTATTACACTGAAGTGGTGGAGTCTTGAGGTCATACAAATTGACCTTCCATTCTCTTTTGAGGTTCTCGTGAAGTTGTATTACTCTTCCACCGGATTCCTCGGTCGTGTGTTGTTGATTTGAGGTTCTTATCGTTTTATTGGTCCGTGCACATCGACGTTGAAATGTCCGAAAGCAGTGATGAGAGAGTGATGATACTTATCAGAGACATTAATGGCTATATATTCAGATATATTCGGACCATAGTATTATGAAGAGAGAGAGGGAGAGAAAGAACGAAAGAACGAGCGAAAGGAAGAAAGAATAATGAATGTACGTACTAGGCATGCATATATGTAAATGTTCAGTACGTACTCATGTATTGACAATGATATGAAATGACATACAATTGTGGAGATGGCTTCAGTTTAGCTCAGTTCAGCCCAGTTCAGCCCAGTTCAGATGAGCTGTTTACTATGAGCTATTTACTATCAAGTACTTAGTACTGAATGCGGAGGTGAGCTAGGAGAGCTTGATTTTGCCACGCTTTCTTTGATATGTGATGAACTGATATCAGAACAAAACAAAACAAAATAAAAAAAAGCAAGGCAAGGCAAGGCAAGGCAAAGCAAATCATAGCATAGCAAGAGCTAGGCTTATTAGATAACAAGTGATATCTAGAACGGATGATAAACACAATTCTAGAGGAATTGGCCTCATGCTTTTGATCTTCCCTTGGTATAACAAGACTTCTTTTTACCGGCACTTGGGTAGACTACTAGTATCTAGTCATCAGATTGCAATGCTCGTCATTAAAAACTAGCGATTTTGTCGAAATATACGCAGACTTATCATCATATGTCCGAGAAAGGAAAATGGGGAAATATGGAGAGCGCAAGGTAGTTCCTTGGTCGATTTGGTCACTTTTGCCTCTCAACCTCTGCAGGAGTTCTTTGGAGTAAAGTTACACTTCTTGGTACACAACACCATTATTGTGAATTTAACTGAGATAAAAGGTCGAATTGGTCTCTTATCTTTCACTGTTTGCAAATTCCTTCCCTTTTCCCCTCTGCTCTCTCTACCGAGAAATGAAAAGCGCCCAAACTTTCCGTCAACAGACGTTATGAAATCAGCTATTTAGATTCTTGTAATTTCTGCCCACGAGATCGCATATTTTCTCGTTGCCCACAAATTCTAGAGACTAGTTGTGAAATCAAAGTCGTTCCGACATCCAGGCGTCTCAACCGACGCCACAAGTCCTGGTTGTCCTGCACTGGCCGCATCTGGCGTCTGATTTGCGGTGCGGGCGGATTATGAAGATTTGCTTTGTCTCAAGGTTTTTGGGTGCCGAGAAGCCTAAGCGGAGGTCTCTTGTTCTAATTCCACTGCACTCGTCGCATCTCCAGTGTCCTTACATACTTCCCAAATATCACTAGAATCCAGATATTACGAATTTAGTGTGTCACGATCTACCATTGATTCGGCACGTCACGCTCATTCTTGGGTATAAAATCCTCGAACCTCTGCCCTTTATTTTGCCACTATCGGATTTTCTTTGCATTAACTCCAAAAAGCGGTCTCTTTTTGGAGTATTGTAGGCCTTGATCTATTTTGAGTATAATGGCATATATTACTGCTCCTACGATGATTGCAGTGACGAAAACGGTATTTTTGTCGCAGTAGTTTCATTACTGAATGTAGACCATGGAGGCTACAGGTGATATTAGCGAAGTTACATTACGTTTAGAGAAGCAATTGAATATTACTGCGCAATATGCCAGAGCTAGATAACACATGCTGACGCATGTCGATAACTCATATTCTCTCCTAGTCTTTTCGAAACTCTAGTTTCAACTAACACAATAGCATTGGACAACTAAATCCTTATAAGAAATCTCACGGTCTACTTAGTAATGTATACTCAAGACAAAGTTGGGAAATTTGCATATTCCATCTCTCTCAAACATCTCACGATATCCAGCTTTCGCCTAAATTCGACTGTTAATTCGACCAGATTTTCGCAATTGACTCCCGAAAGCGTCTTCTCAAAGTATTGGCTCAACCCTATCCATTTTTAACAGCGTGCATTAAACACATTTTACTACTCTCAATTAAGTCTTGGCTTTACAGCAAATATCAACCGATCTACTGCGGTATGAATGCAATGTATAAAGAGGGTACCGTGTGTATCTCGAGTTTCTTCAAATTATGGTGTTGTAGTGAATAAGCACAAATTCCAGGAATCCCATGAAGATGATTTGAGCACGGAAAAGTGGTGTTCGATTGTGAAGTTTTGAGTTTCGGGTAAGGAGGTCGCTTAATGGTTTTCGAGGATTATTTTACTGGGTCAGTGTGGTGGTGGCTTCACATGGGTCAGCAGTTTTATGAATTGTTTGGATATTTCAGTTAAGACAAGGTTGTTTAAAGAGTACTAAGCAGTTCTATTGTATATATAAAGAATCAAATAAGTGGTATAATGAGAGTTATGGAGGGAAATTCCGATAAAATGTTTCTACCCCCGAATCTGCATCCCCTCTCCAAGTCCAACTTCAACTCTGTTCTTAACCCGATACAGACATCGGGATAAAGTCTCAATATTGTCCTGTTACTCGTGGGCGTGCGAAATTGAGCTATACTTAGCCAAGTTCGAGGGTGAACTTGCTTTAAATACCGATCAAGTGGTAGCAACGCCTACAATCAATTATAGGAGTCTACCAATGACCAAACAAGATACCCCCAAGCAAGCTTCCAACGCCCTGAAAAACACCCCCGATCAAAGTTTCAGCAAGGACAAGTATACCTCCGACAATATTGTCCACCGTGCCGAGGACAAGACCCAAAGCACCAACCAAGAGTCCAACAAGACTGCCGACATAGGGTTTTCCGAAATGTCCTTGGACCCGATTCATGGTACCGGAGATGCAAGAAACAATGTTGGCGGAATATCCACTGATTACTCGTTGATCTTGAGCGAAATAACTGGAAGAACCACGAGTATCAATATTGCGTTTGTGGTTGTTGAGAGCAGTGTTGGCGGTGTTGGCGGCATTGACAATGTTGGTCACGGCTTTTTGGATGGCGGTTTGAGCGGTGGTGTTTTGTGCGGTGGTGGATTTAGCGTTGATGCCATCGAGGGTGGAGTCTATTGTTTGTTAGATAAACCGAAGAGGGGTAGCGGGGGACGAATGAAGGAACATACTGATGGTTCCGGTGTGGGTTTGAACTTGAGTGTAGAAGTTACTCATGATAGCAGTGGCATTTCCAGTAGCACGAGACTCGACCTCAACAATGGTAGGGGCAGCGAGGACACTTCCGAGGAGACCGGTGATGGTAATGAGAGAGATGAATGAGGTCTTCATTTTGAGAGATTTGGAGATTTGGAAATGACGATTGACTTGAAATTACTTAGAGAAGTGAAGCTTTGATAAGATTTGAATGAACTTTGTCGAAAGAGAGTATGTTTGGTTAATTATGATCAAGGAGAGAGAGAATGAATGAGCTGAAGCAGTGAAGAATGATGTTATTGTTGAGAGATATTGACCCTTCTTATATACTCACCTTGCTGTCCTAGATACTCGTCCAGACCTCTCATCTGAAGTTCTAGTTTACAAAAATTACACATAGTCTCTCCAATACTCCAAGGTCTAGCCCAAGTTCAACTCGAACTCTTGGACATTGCTTTTGCCTGAGCTTAAGTTATAAAATTAATCCAAATACGAAGGCGTGAGTTTGTCAAGTGTAATGGTCTTGCTCTCGCGAAGACGACAACATCATACTGGCATTTGATAATATCATGGTATGAAGACAGGAACGGAGAATTGGACAGACAATAGAACGGAGATTGAAACGGAGAGAATTCAGTACAAATTGGCTGGTGGCTTTGACAGGTCTTCGAATAAATATGGTTAGTGCTCTCGGTAGCTCTACCCACCTCGTACAATACGAATTCGTGCTTCTACGAAACTACGAATAACGTCTCTTCTTACTCTGGAGTCTAGAGTACGTAATCAATGGTGTTTGTTTTGAACATCTAAGTATAGTCTCCATTCACACTTGACATCCAAAATGGCGTCGACTAGTAAAAAGAAGAAATCCTCAATCCTTCGTGTCTAAGGTTAGATTCTAGAATGACTTTTAATTCTTTGGCAGCTATGTGTAAATGGCAAGTGCCACTTTACTGGTACATCAGGTTACCATCGCCGAAAATCCTTATTGATGGTGTTGTATGTCAGTGATTGAATTTGAAGTTGAGCACTCGCTTCAAAATGCTCTGTAATTCTCTCGCAACGAGAAAGAGGCCTCTCAGATCCCATTGTAAAGACGATATTGGGGTCAATTGAGATTCCAGAGAACTCTACACAAATCCAATATGACAGTGATGCGATAGGTTGAGCGGCAAAGTACCTTGGGAGCATTCTATACATTTTCAGTCCTATTTCCATCATTCACTAATTACCTTCATTTAACTAATCCGCAGCATTTTGTTCTTATCTGTTCTTTTTTCACATCGAAGCAAAAACAAATCAAATCACTTCCGTAAATTTCATATTAGTTCTAGAAGCTATGGATAATTTACAAAATATTTCAACTCTGACTACCGAGACTAAGAGCTTCCAAGGTTGGTGACTGTCTAGTAGGAATTACCTGATAGGGTCTTCTTTTGAGAATAATAAGACTCAAGAGCCATAGTGGTGCATTTATTCCGATTTGCTGATGGTTAGTTACCTTGAGGAAAGGAGATATGTTTTTGGATAATAAGATTACATACTCAAGAGCCTCCACAGCCTCTTGTGATTAGTCTTAAAGTATTTATTGATTAGCTCCGACTATATGAAGGAAGATATATAGATTGAGGAAAGATTCTATTTGCCAGCGCTGTGCCCAAGTCTAGGTTGATATAACGTCATGAATTTTAGTTAATGAAGATATACCCGCAAGAAACTGAATATTTGTAAAGTTTTGCAGCGCTTCAGATGGCATATCTTGGATTCTGCTTAGGAATGATTGGTTGCGGCTGTATTCATTGGCCAATACAAAAACTAGCAAATTTGCATACTCATTTGCATATAGATTGAGATCAAAATCCAACTCTTTTGCCTCATATTCAATGACGAAACCACATAAAATTCCTTGTGCTATAAATTCCCAGATCCAATCTCTGATCGCTTTTCTTCAATAAACATCCTCCAATATTTCAGACAGCGTTGTGTGTTGTATCCAATCAATGGCCTCCATCGGATATGGAACAAACTTCTGGAAATTCTCTGTAGCCGGAAAATGCCCAAGATTTGGCACGGATTTGTGTCTTCCTCGAGTAATTTTGTCACAAGTTCCTTGGGATATGGCAGGAGTATTAATCCAATAATATTCACCAGTCAACATATAAACTGGGCATTTTTTTGGTATCGATGCTGGACATTCGGGAGCGCCCATCCCAACCACTGAACTAGAAATCCAAATTGCCGTAAAATATGCCGTAGGCGTGTGCACTGTACATGTGCCAAAAGAGCTGTTTATTGAGAAGAGGGGCAGTTGGCGACATCATCTGCAAGTGGCTGCTGGATGCGTTGATGAGGCTGAACAGGACAACTTAATCCTTATATACATTTGGGGATTAAAGAGATACTGATTGACGTAGGGCTATTGGTCATTATATTGACGGTCTGTAGTAACATTATCACAGCTGTAATTGTCAGTGATGACTATGAGGTGATAGATGCCCTACCCTTGTAGTGGAATTGCTCCACCAGCACCAACTTCGTCGGCTCTAGTCGCTACAGCCAGGCAAATTTAACCAGCCATAGATGAGCCGCATATTATAAGTCTCTTCAATTTGAGATTCTTAACAATCACCGTGATAGCACCTACGTAACTATCTTCGGTGTTTGTATAATTCCCAGGGCTATAGAATCTCACGTCAGTTCTTGCTTCATATGATTATGAAAATACCGGCAATCTGAAACAATATTTTGCATTCTAAATCAATCCTAAGGGGGAAAACCAGAGCACTGTGAAGAATATGACCAAGTGTTCAAATATATGATGCACTCACCAGTGATTTTGAGGAAAGCTTCTTCCATGCCCAGGCAGGTCAAAAGCTATCATATTGCACTTCTCGCGCATTGCAGCATTGTTCATGACGCCATGATATTGCCAATTTTCTGAGCCAGCAGTGTGAAGGAGGACTATATCCTAATCCCCATAGCCGCTCTGTTCGTAAAATACTTTGCACTTCCCCCATTTTTGGAATGATTATATGAACATAACGACCAATAATATAATATTCACATTCTTCAGGTTTCTCATCGATTACCATTGGTCCACGGTATTCTTCGTGAAGGATTTCAAGAACACGTCTCCAAATATGGGCATGCTGGCTGAAAAGTTGTTGATCTCCTTGGATCTGAATGCCCTCATGCTTGGAGTTCATCCCCAACATACCCCAGTAACTTTGAAACGGAGCAACTGGAATTGGATGAAAGAATTGTGCCCAATGTTCAGGTGATGCCAATAGTGAAAACGCCACTCCATCAGGGCCATTAGCACTGGCATGACATGTACCATTTTCTATGCTGAAAACTACAGCGTGTTTTGACCCTGCCGTGCTAATGGCAAAGGCAGTTCGATGAAGAATTGCTGAAGTGTTTAGGAAACAATGATGCGGAACATCCCTGCCCATCAGCTCGTTGAAGACGGGGAGGCATGAAGCAAGTTGACTGGTTAAATGAGTCCAAGGGTGTGAAGCCATGTCGAAAAGGCTCTTGTTACGATTATACAGGCGGTGGACGAGTGAAGGAAAAGTTATAACTTCCAGTCAAAACATAAATTGTATATCCTCAAAATGTTCCTGGGGGATAGCTAATGATAAATTTGCACAACCACATTGATGCAGTGTCACTTGCCCCGCAGCAGAATCATACCACTGATGTATATTACCTGCATAATTTGGCACCTAGGAATGTTTTCTCACTCCAGTGAAATAACTTGAAGGCGTAATTTGAACGGCAATGTGGTAAATATGCATAGCAAGCATGGCACTTCATGGGGAAGTGGCCCAATTCGCTTGCAGATATTTCGTGTACTGGCCTGAGTAGTTTCAAGTGTCTCATTGGGATTCTCAAATTATTAAACTTGAACAACTGGTTTCAAAACGTTGTAGTATCATCTTGAGACTAGATGCCTCCTTACAGTGCTTTTCAACATGACCAGCTGTTTGTTGCACGAGTCCCCTTGAAGTAAAGAACCCAATGCAGTAGTATATATAAAATCCTACGTTTGGTATGGCCATAGAGGAGATAATCAAACCATACGCTAACTTTGTTTGAAGAGTTTACTGAAGGCTCTTGAGGTTTAAGAGTCATAGAGCTGCTGGACATGTACAAACAAAACAACCAAGAAAATGAGAAAGCTATAGAGACGGGTAGTTGTGATTCAAATGAAAATGATAGAAAGCGAATGTCAAAAGGAAGTAGACTAGCCCAGGGGTACCTACTTTCAGATGTTATCTACTCCAATTCATCCTCCGACATCCCCCAACATCCCGGAGTTTTGCCGTGTCAATTACCAATAAGGTTAGTAGTGTCTGTGCCAGAGCTTGAAATTACCTCTAGCGGCCGCTAGAGTAAAATCCACCAAAAATTATCAAAGTACGCGCCTAGAGTGAATCGAAGTTGATTATTACGACACAACCCCTCCTCGGTATCATTGTATCTGACAATATATCAACAAAATTCACAGAAAGGATTTTGAAGAACATGCATCATCAAGAATGCTAAATTGGGCCAAAGGATTGTTCTCCTCACAGGCTGAACTCAATTCACAAGAAGATCCGATAAACGATGAGACTGATAAGAGAATTGAAGGTAGGTCAAACTTTTTATAATTCTTTGCTTCTTATGAGCTTCAGATTGGTTGCATGTCATTTCAGGTAACCCGATGAAACTTTTATCTTTTAAACAGCTAACCCTATTATTTCTATTTATAGAAAGAGAAGCAACAAGTTCCTTCCCAAATAAAAATTCGACTATGGATACTCGAGAATCTACAAGTGACCAGCTTAGCGTTGCAGGCGAGCGCAATGGTGCCAGTACAAAAAAAGTCAAAGAAGGGTAGAAAGAACAAGAAAATGGGTGGATCAACGAGTGTTTTGCAGAGAGAATACCAGATTGCGGGTAGCCAAGAGAGCCCAGAGAATATTGGCGCCTCAGAACAGAATCCAGCTACTTCACATACACCAACTTCAGCAGAGAGTAGTAGATTGAATCTTCATAATGGAGTAGAAGATCCGGGGCTACCTTCTGAGACTGGTAATATGACATCAAGCGCAAAGAAGGAAAAGGGAAGACGGCAGAAGGCAAACCATGATACTCCTACCGATGATCATAATTCAAGTGGACCAGCGGCAGACTCAGAGATTCAGCAAGACACTATCGAACAGGAAGATACTGGTCCCACAAAGAAAAAGAAGAAGAAGGGAAGGAAGTTGGATCCCGGGGAAGCAACTGAGGAAGGTGGTGATCAATCTCTGGTCGATGTGGAAATGCAGGGTCAACAAGAAATAGCCATTACAACAAGCTCGGCCGCGAAGAAAAAAGAACGACTCAAGAAACGTAAATCTGGTAAACCGCATTCGTCATCACTGGTTGGGGAGGTAATTCTACACCCGGAAGAACCTGAAGATCAAGGGGGCTTGATTCATGCCGAGGAAAAATCTCAAAAACCAAAAAAAGTCCAAGTCTGAGAAAGCAGTCAAGCTGAAAACTGCTGTATCGGATTATGATAATATTCAAGATCAAGATGAATCTGCGCAATCAATTAGGGAGTCTAATGAGGTGGAAAGAGCGGTTGACAACCCTGCAGAACATTTCAACCTGCCAAAATCAAATACTGAGAAGCGAAAAAAGTTACAACAATCCATTGAAGAGACTGCCATCCAGGAAGTTGACGCTGAAAGTCACGTTTCAGAAAAAATCAACACTTCAAGCGCGAAAGGCCAAGAAACATATCGCTAAACCGAAAACTTCCAAAGTCAATAGAACAAATTCTGATGATGCAAACTCAATTGCTCTGATAAACCAATCTATTTCTGTTCATAAAAATCCTCAGCTAGAGTCAGGATCAGTCCCATCCGCAAAGGCTTTTGGAAAGAGACCTGCTCGTGATGAGCCAGTTGAGCATCGGTCAAAAAAAAGAAAGCAGATTGATGCGGATCCCAGAAATGGTGATATACGCTCAATGTTTTCGGATGATGCTACTCAACCCGGAGGTTCAAGTGTTGCCGTATCGAAAAATGGACAAAAAGCGAAACTACTTGCTTCAGCCGTCGAAGTGGCTGACTCATCTCCTGCGGTAAGAACAAGCCGTTCTGCTAATGAAGAAATGGCGGGCTGGACAGCAGCCGATAGGAGGTCTGGATCGACTATAAATAACCAAGAATCATCGTCTGATGAATCTGAGGTTGATGGGCAGTCGGGTGATGTTTCAATTGCTCGTCGAAAGCGATATCTGCCCGTTGATGAGCCTTCTTTGCTTGAATTGAAGGCATCCAAATCGGGTCAAAAGCCAAAGGAGAAACAGCAAAATCCTGAACGCTCTAGCAAAAAGGTCGCCAAGGTCGCCAAGAATTCTTCATCTGAAGTCAAGCCTAAACGCAGCAGAAGTCAATCTACGACGAGACCAAAAGACGGAAATGGAAGACTTGATGAAAAGGAAACAGCGAGAATCGCAGACGCCGTGGAGTTGTATCGCGCTGACAATGGTTTGGAACAGTCGGCTGTCAATAGCATCATCCAGGGAAATGCATTAACTGATGGAAAAAAATTCTGGATTTTATGAAAATAGAAGTACCTGATGTTCCCAAGCGAAACCTTCAGAGTTGGTGCCGGAGGAATTTCCATAACTATGCAGCTCGAGGTGTTTGGACCACTGAACAAGATGAAGAATTGATGCAACTCTTCAATAAAATGCCTAAAAAGTGGACCCTTATTGGTGCGGAACTCAATCGTCTACCTGACGATTGTCGTGATCGATGGAGAAACTACTTGTCTGTTACGAATCTAGAGCTCGGGCCATGGAAACTTGAGGAAGAACACCAGTTGAAGGATTCAGTAAAGAAATGTATCGAACTCATTCGCGAAGATAGACGTCGAGAGGGATTACTCACACCTGAGGAAGAAGATGACGATACTTATCATGAACACGATATCAGCTGGATGAAAGTAAGTGAGCTCATGGACTTGTCCAGGAGCCATCTTCAGTGTTATCGAAAGTGGAAGTCAATCAAAGTCCGAGAGCACGCTACCACAGACGACCTTGTTGCTGAACGTATTGTGATTAGTAATAGCTGGAAGCACCTCAAGAGCTATCAAGATGCAAGCAAGACACTAGCCGCCGAGAAGCTGCAGTTTCTAAGAGCCATCCGCGATAGTAAAGCAGGTGCAGAGAGCAAGATTGACTGGAGAGCGATTGATGAGAAGCTCGATCGAAATCACGATGCAATGGAAATGAGAATCTGTCTTCGTGGATTGATGCATAACCTTCAAAACCATGAAAGCAATACTCTCCAAGAAAATGTCAAGCTACTCATCAAAGCCTTTGAGAAATCAGCACCCCACGAACCTGAAGGTTATATTGACTTGCCATTTGAATCAACCGGACTCAAAAAGCGGACCAGGAGATCGAAAACAAGCTCCCTCTTTGAGAACAACCCTAAGCTCTACGATGTTGGTGGTACTAGTTCCAAGTCAAAAATTCGAAATAGAATGCTCAAGCAAGATGAATCACAGCGAGATTCGATATCTACTGCCAATACATATGATGGTGGTCTCAGTGACACGATTCAAGTGTCTAATTCTGCGAAGAAGGCCAAACACGCAGCCCCCTCCAAAAAGCCATCTAAAACATTTGCATTGAGCACAGAAAAAATAACGGATAGCGATAGCGATGATGGAGCTCCAACAAGTGCGCAGAAGCCAGAATCGGAAGATGAAGGTGTTCGAAAACCTCAATCCAAACCAAAGAAGGCTCCAAGCAAAAATAGGGGCCCCGGGGCAGCCAGAACAAATGCACGTGATGATGAGCAAGTGCGACAATCCAAATCCAATGCCAATCCAGATTCTGAAGATGTTGAAATGCCGATATCCAGGACGAATCGAATGATGAAGACTCCAATATCGAAAACTTCTCCATCTATTCGGTTCCAGCTCGGAGCTGGCCGCTTGAATGATGATGAGAACGATGATTCTGCATACAACCGCCCTCCCCTTGACTCTGATGATGACTCGAGAAGCAGGATTCAGATGAGCCGCAAATTCCCGCTACACCAGAGTACAAGTTGCGAGAGGGAAATAGCGAGATGAGAGAACAAAGTGCGGATCTTGATGAATCTGGGCAACTTTATGAAAATGGGCGAAAGTGATGAGGAAGAACAGTTGCAGAGGAAGATGAAGAGGGCAGTCTTGTGGACAAACATGTCAGATATTCCAGCCAGAGTTGTTAAGAAGAGGGCGTCTGGTGTTAGTGGAGAGGGAGATGTATATTTCGGCAGAGAGGCGAGTGTGGATCTAGATCAATGAATGCAAAGGGGAGAAAATGATTGAACGGGGGCGGGGAGCGGGGGGGAACTACGCGCGGCCACAACATATTGATTGATTGTTCTTTGGCTTTTGAATGGAGGATACCCGAAGAAGGGAGTTTGTTCATTTCTGGGAGTTGGGGATTCGTTACAATAGATGTGTACCTTTCAGCTGTTCGAGGATCTACGTATCAAGGAACAAAAAGTCAACTAGGGAATGGAGCGTGCATATACTGAATGAAGGCAAGCAATGCAGATACAAATAGCGCAGAATATTGACTGGAAGTCATGAATCACGGACATACAATATTGTAGATAGCGTATATGAATAACACCATGAAATCAAAACTTTCTCGTAATTTCGATACAGCTGATTCATTTTATTGTCACAATACAACAGTTCATCCTGAACCTCAACAACAAGATGCATACCTTCGAACCCGCCAAGCCCTGTTAAACCTCATCGAACTCTCAACCAATACCCAATAGCTCTCTTGCAACTCGATTCTCCCAACCATCGATAGCTATTTCCACAGTGATACCCATACCCCATT
The DNA here is from genome assembly GCA_003260565.1 of Monilinia fructigena. Lineage (NCBI taxonomy): Eukaryota > Fungi > Ascomycota > Leotiomycetes > Helotiales > Sclerotiniaceae > Monilinia > Monilinia fructigena. Next base: position 596,126 of record QKRW01000027.1, read on the forward strand.
AAACTCCATACACAAGCCACAGCACCCCCTCATTCCCAACCTTTTCGCAACCTTACATAAAATAGAAATATGCCTAACCCAAGGCCTTCCATCTGATAGGTAATAAAAACATCACATAAATAAAGACACGAGAAAGCAATCATCCAAGCTCAGATACAATCCCCCAACTCCGAGTTTTCCTTTTGATCTATCTTCATCGACATTAGTTTACTTATTCCTTTGATAATATCGATGATATCGAAAGATATTTAAGGAATATTATTAGTATCTCATTCATACCATTGCCAGTAATCTTGTCTCTGGATTCTGAATCCCTCCCAAAGTCATGCTTTTTTGTGTTCGAAGTCATAATCATAATCCAAATCCGTATGGCAGAATGCTCCTCTTCTTTCCCTAACTCTGATTTAGTAGAAGTGGAATTGGTCGGCTGGGTGACTGTTGCATATGTATATCCATATCTGATGGGATATCTGTCGTTTTGCTTCTCCTCCGTCTTGCACGATGGAGTTCTGTTGCTGTCTTTGTCTTTGTTTTGTTTTTTGTTTTTGTTTTTCTGGACATTTTGCTGGGTTTCGATTGGGATGTAAGTATTTTTGCTGGATGTAGGACTAGGGGGGTGGCCTTGTGGTGGGTTTCTTTTGTTTTAGGGGTGGGATTGCTGATAGTTTGGGGAGAAAAATTGGTTGAACTCAAGGGTGTGGGTGATGGGGGTACAGTACGAGGTATGTGGAGAAAGGGGGTTGGCATCGATGGGGCGGGTGAGGATTGGGATTAGGACTCATCTCGTTGAGAGTGATGATGGGGGCGAATATGTAATTGGACTCAATCTCATGGCCAGCTTCATCTCCATCATCATCGTCAAAATTCATATCTATATCCATGTCTGAACTCCCATGTACATCATTTCCATTTCCATATCCACTCTTCACCACAAGACAGAGCCTCTCTTCTACCCCGCTCCGGTGATGTATCGTCCTCTCAAGTTCAACATGACGCAAGGCTTCAGGTAAGGCTTCGAAGTTGACCATTGAGGATGTATATGTGCTAGAGAACTTAGCGTTGTCTTAGATTCTGGAAGACTAGAGGTGATATACATACATATTATTGGCAGGTAAGGTTCTCTCTTTTCTGGATGGTGAAGCGGGATTTAGATCCTTTGACAAACTTCCTAGTAATATCGAGCCGCTGGGCGGCGAGCTGCATTCAATATCCCCATTACTAGATATTGAACTTTCGGTCATTGTTACCCAGCCATCATTAACTTCGTTTTCATTTTCGTCTTCATTTTTATTTTGAGAGGGAGACGCTGAAGGTGAGGGACTGATGGAAGGGGACTTGGAGTTGAACATTAAGGATTGTCAGGTATATATATGATTGGATGACCTTGAGCTAGCGCAAACTATTTAAATAAGAGTGGATAGTACGATATTACACGTAGTTGATGGATACCATGATATTACCAAATGTCTTTGATCAACAATTCACGACTCCGGCAGGAAGATAAGAGCTTCCAAAAGTTCAAGCACAAATTACTTCTTCATGTGATGTGATATAATATCGGGCGAGGACGGGAAGGTTGAAGAAGATCACAACGGGGATTGTAAATACGGGATATGGAAATATATATATTGGATTATATATACTATGGTTTTGTGAGGCGTGTCATGTGCTTTGGACCTTCTGTGTGTAGAAAAAGAAGAAAAGTATTAATATTCACGGATAATAAAGCCCCATTCTAGAAGGGCAAAGGAAGAAATACTTCAGGGCAAGGATGATAGCTAGGCATATATCATGCCCCCTTTCAACCATGTCTAATAAGAATCACAAGGCTGGAGGTATTTCAGCGGGAAAATAAGCGAAGGTGTACTTAAACCTCAGTCATTCTAACTCACGAACTTGAAGGGCTGTTCCATCTACTCAATCTGCCTTGTGCGATAAAATGACAATGGCAATACGAAAGAAAGTGTGCCGCAGCACAACATCTTCCTATGCTGTACGAAGTAGTAAGCTCAGAACTTAATCTAGGCAATCTTTCACTATCTCAAGCTTGCCTGGAGCTTACCACTGAATTCTTCATCTAAGGCTTCAAATTAAGAACAATTATACCGAACTCCGAATGCAGTCAGTATTCCTAACGCAAGATATTGCTAAAAGACATTTAATCCCTTATTCAGAAGCGAAAAAAAGCAGACAGAAGGGTTTAAATAAGTTTAGAGATTCAAATGAAACAAAGATATCGGTCCGAAGGACTTGCTAAAAGTACAACTGTTACACGGGGTTGAGAGATTTTGGGGGACGCTTTATGACTTGTGAGGTTTAGGAGCGAGGATCATGGGGTAAGGTGATAAGGCTGGTGGCGCCGGTTTAGAAAAGGGAGGGGAAATCTTGATGGGTACCTAGACTTTTGAATAGAGAAGTTTTGCTGTGCATGTGTATGAGACTGAGAAAGAAAGAAAATGCGAAAGATCCTCAACTTTTGATGTAATTGCTGTGTCCGATTGTGGCGGCGGCACAGCAGCTGCATTGAGCAAAGATGCATCATGACTCCCGCTGACATAAATACAGGGCGTCTGCATGAGCACGGAAAGCTTGAAAGTCCTCGTAATGTGGTAGTAAATGCATTATAATGTCTATTGATTTAGTAAGTTGCCCTTCAACTCTTGTTGCAATAATGAATGCATTTGAAAGCCTTAAAAATACCCAAAATGAACGAACCCGCACGGCTGGCGACATCGGGCGTATTATATCATGCAGAAACCATATCTTCTATTAATCCCTGGGCGTTGCATGTGCCAGCACAGATCAGTTATAAGAGAATTGCCTGCATTCTCGAACCGCAATACCCAACGTCGTCTAATCCTTGTCCACTTATTCCAGATTCATCCATGTCTTAAGAAAAGAGAAAGATGTCATTCCAACACAGAAACAACCATTCATGAAATCAGCCTGATATCGTTGAATCGGTCTTTCCTTCATGTGATTTGGATGTCATGCTCCTACGTAATATTTGTAATTGCGTGTCTAAAAGGCAGGGGATTCCACGGAACCACACACAAAAGAGCCGTTTTGCGACATCTTTGCCTTTCGTACGCGGGCTTGTCGCTGCTTGTTTTCATGCTCCAATGATTGCAATTGTTGTTGATATTCATTTAGAGAGTTCATGGCGAAACTTGTAGGCCTCTCGACAATAAGCTATGGGCGTTACTGAATATGCTGGATAGAAGCGGTCTTCCAAGTGCAAGAGGAAGTTTAGGCAGATTAAGTATAATGCTGGAATATAGTGGTTGATAACTCAAATTGAAGAGTAGAGAGCGGTATAAGAGTGAAGACGTGGGCAGAGAAGAGTATCTGATGGGTGTGCTTAAATGATAAAATAACGTTTCTAAAAATAGACACTGGTTAGATTCAAAACGAAAGTCTCCTGATGCATGATCAAGGAAAAGATGTATTGTTCTTTACTTGAAAGAATGCGATTGGCTGTTTATGAGAATTTTACGAGGACATCATCAACTTAATATACATCCTCATAGTAGTTGAAAACATGTCTCGCTGACCTCCCCTAACGTTAGCGCCAGTCCTTCGTGTCATGCTATGAAGCACTCCTCTGTACTCCTCTGTTTCGTCAATTAGCCGCTTGTCTCAAAATATTTGCCGCATAAATTTCAACCTTTGGAATTGATGCCTACCTACAGTATCTCTAGTCAACACAGTAAGCTATTCTATTGTCTAATTCAACCCTGTAGAGGGTTCAAACCTGGCGTAAGTTTCAAAACACCCATTCTTGTTACAGAGCCATTAAATCGTGTAACTTTATTGTCAACATAGGGCAAAAACCGAGGAATTCCAAAACGAACACTATTGGGTTTGTATCAAATATGCTTTCTTCGGCGTGGCTTCGCATCTTCGTTATCATCTTTCTCGGCGAGTATGGCAGGCCTCGTTTGACCATCATGTGCATCGCCACCAACCACCCATGTCGACATCACCTCCTTGACCTCTCGTAGCTTTCTGGCTTGTCCCTTGGCTTCTCCAATCCTCCTAATGTAACCCATGTACACCACAACTTCAGCAATTCCAACAAGCAGACTACCACTCATACTCAAAGCTAATCGAGTAGGTGTACTCCACCACCTCGCAGCCATCCATAATCCAAACGCACAAGCGACAATAGATACTATTACGTTGAATATGACCGCAATCTGTCTGTCGATATCCGCATATGTAACATCATCATCCTCAGAGTTTGTAGATTCTGGAAAGTTGGCACGAAATGCATGAGCCGCAGACGCAGATGGAAATCTTTGTGCGGATGTCTCCATTGGGGGAGGTGGATTTATCATCCTTTCGTATGCCCGAGCTTCTTCTTCACGTCGAAGTCGTTCCATCAGGGCTTTGTATTCCGATGTCTACCGAGTATATAATATTAGCTTATATATCACCAAGCCCTGAGTATGTGTAGTTTGTAGCCCGGACAGTAAACATCTTCACCAACCCATTGTATATGACAGATTGACATCGGTAGATTATAGGATTGAAACTTACAGGCTCCGCCTTTGGTTTTGGAGGTGGAACATAAACACGCGAGCCTCGAAGCAAGAGCTCCAAGGTGAACAGGGAGGGATCCTGTTTCTTTAAATCTCGCCACAGATCAATAATTTGACTGTGAGATATGGGATTCCCAATCCTGGGATTTGCTAGTAGTGGTTCTTGTGAAATCTTTGCATTCTTAACCAACTTTGCGCCATCCGAACTTGCAGTAGGGAGTTTCTGCTTAACTGGTAGTTTATTCTCACTACTATCCTCTGTCAACTCTGCATCTATTTCTTGATCTTCGGTGGTGATTGCGGTTTCGATATCTGAGGAGATTTCCAATATATCCTTTTCGACATCTTTCGTCGTTTCAGTGGGCTGTTCATCACGTAACTGTGCCGCCTCTTTATGAGTATGAGAAGTTTCGATTTGATGAAGAGTTTGTAATGCTTCGACTATAGTCGAAGTCATGGTAAGAAGAACCATTCTCACATTCCATAAATTTAATTATTATTTTATCACAAACCTCAAGTGTTGGTGGCAGCTCCTCCAATATCGATTGCAGCTCTCAAAGCTTATCGCTAAAGACTGTTGCTTATCGGCATCAAACTTGTCCGACATTGGTCTAGTCCCTCCAGAAATATTTATCCTCGGAATCTTGCGGCTACAATTTTTATATCACCTACATTCTTTCTTATATACCCAAGTTCACAAGGACTTCTACGGCCGCTTTTGCCTTCGAGGTAGTGATCAGGACAATTGGATGTTGAGATTGTGTTTTCCGTGAAGAAATTTTGTTATTTTGACATAGTGGGGGTTTCACAGGCCATGAGTAATTATTCAATGAGGGCTTCGAAGCTCTTCCCCAGCTCCTCGATAGCTAGAACTCAGGTCAATAGCGCATGTTTTCGGTGCCAATTAGCTTGCACGACATCATTACGACCTATACTCGCCCAAACATATCATAATTACCCTACCAGGCGGAGGCAGTCGACTTGGGCGCAGGCAGTATCAGTGGCCTCCAATGTATTCTCAAACGCAACAAGCCGGGCAACAGGAGGAGGCGAATCAATAGATCCCTTACGAATGGTTGCAAAAGAGATGAAGTTTTTGACTGGAAATATACGGCAACTCCTTGGATCTGGGCATCCTTCCCTCGATACAGTTGCGAAATACTATACACAAGCCGAAGGCAAACATGTACGACCCATGATTGTACTACTAATGTCTAGAGCTACAGCCTTAGCGCCCAAATCTTCCAGATATAATCCCAATCAAGAAATCGCAGATATAGACCACCCTATATCACCGACCACTATTCTCTCAGATGTGAATCCTACTGCACCTACATTAAATCCTTTGGCGCATGTGCCCAGAACATACTCGGCAGCAGAAAGCGATATCCTTCCTTCTCAGAGGCGTTTAGCGGAGATTACTGAGCTCATCCACACTGCATCCCTTTTACACGACGATGTCATTGATCATTCTGTCTCGCGGCGAGGTAATCCATCTGCCAATCTCCAATTTGGAAACAAAATGGCGGTATTGGCTGGAGATTTCTTGTTGAGCCGTGCTTCTGTTGCTCTTGCACGTCTGCGTGATGCCGAAGTTACTGAGCTACTCGCGACAGTAATTGCGAATCTTGTCGAGGGAGAATTCATGCAATTGAAGAACACCGCGCAAGATGAGAAGAATCCTGTTTGGACCGAAGAAACTATCTCTTACTACCTACAAAAGACATACCTGAAAAGTGCCAGCTTAATATCAAAATCATGTCGAGCGGCGGCTTTGCTTGGAGGGTCGGACGCTGCTACAGTAGACGCAGCGTATGATTATGGCAAAAACTTGGGATTGGCATTTCAACTGGTTGATGATATGTTGGATTATACAATTAGCGAGAAGGAGCTTGGTAAGCCAGCTGGCGCCGATTTGGAATTGGGCCTTGCCACCGCACCATTAATATTCGCCTGGAAGAACAATACGGAATTGGGCTCCCTGGTGGGCAGAAAGTTTTCCCAGGAAGGAGATGTCTTGCGGGTAAGTTGCATCAAACTGTGTATCTCAGAGTCCATACTAACATCATCTTAGGCAAGAGAACTAGTGCTACAAAGCGATGGTTTGGAGCAAACCCGTGCCTTGGCTGAAGAATATGCCAACAGGGCCATCTCTGCAATTAGTGCATTCCCTGAGAGCGAAGCAAAGGAAGGCCTGATAGAAATGGCCGATAAGACATTGAAACGAAGGAAATGAGTAAAATGTACAAAAAGGAGTTTTTTGCTTGTACCCATGCTATCACATTCTATATTAGATGGGGGGCTATTGTATTATACGAAAAGCATTTAACTCGATGGGACTTCGATAGATAGGCTCCTGAAAAAGCAAAATAGATGGTTGATACCTCCAGCAAATATGAATTGCTTTAGGCGAAGCTGAGCATGCGAAGACTCAGATAGGTATCCTGTCCCCGTGGCTCATTGCATGTGTCCCTTCTGGATCGTCATCACAATACTTCTTTGAGAAATACACTCATTATTCACCCAAAGTAAGACTTCATAAAATCAGAAGACTAAGCATTCCGCAACGAAGATATAAGAGTAAGGAAATTAGAGGAGAATGGATGATCAAAGCTTGCCCAGGTGTAGTATGAACTGAAGACTACCCGCATTTGCCCCTATCCACCCCCTAATCACAATTATATTGACAATGAGAATAATAATGAAAATTCAAATACTCACTTCGTACCATTCATCTGATAACGTGCATGTTCCCCAATCACTAAATATATAACATAAGGGTATAAATCAAACAGTCCATTGATTTAGGTCCCTTGATTCCTTGTCACTATACATCTTAATGATAAAGAACAGGGCATTCAAGGTTGTTGTTTCTTAAAAACGTGAATATCTGGTAAAGGAATGATTGAGTTATATCTTTCTCAGTTGATGAAGCTTCGTTGAGGTCGTCGTTAGGATGTCTGGTGAAAGTCTGAATATCATGGATATCACTATCGTTTATTTTCTTTCCTATCATCAGAATTATGTCCACAACCTGGGTTTGGCAGCTATGTTTTCGTCAGATATAGAGGTAAGATAGAATAGAAGAGTGTTGAAGACTTATGCATTTACCCTTTTAAAGGTATTAAGAACGTGAATGAGATCACTTGTGTATCGAGTTCTTTTTCCAAAGCCACAGAATGACTCCTTCAATCATTTCCCGCCTCGATGCGCGTGGTAATATGGAATGCAGTGGAGTATACTATTAATATTTGGGTCTAGCGGTAGAGCCGTCCTGTTGGGAAACCTTCCAGATTGCCATAGGCAGGTCTTCACTAAGAACCATAACAGCAGATTCAATGTCAATGTGGTGTGGTTTGCGGGTCGGTGAGAAGTTCGTTGCCAGCTGGTGTATAGAGGAACTCGCCATGTCAGCCTTGAACATTGGACAAGCTTTCCGCAGTACCACCCTCATCTTAATCTTCGGGCGGAGCTAACCACTCAGTTTGCTCCCGATGGGTAGTGTATTGACCTGGCTAGATCTCCACGGGCATGGTTCTTCCGGTGTCAGATATAGATCGCATAGCCCTCCGCCCTAATCTTCATTCACCTTGTAATGATGGCCGGGTGAGCGTCTTGCCGACTTATGCTCTCATCCTCTTGGTTTAGGTGCCAAAGATGGGTAAAACGATAACACAATGTGCTGTAGTAAGTATATACTTTTCTTTCCATTTTTATTCTTTGTCATACTACCTTCATTGATATTTTGACTAACTTGCCCAATAGAAGGTATGAAACACCGTCAAATGAGAAAGACATGGGATTTGTAAGTATGCATTGTAATACCTACTCATCTACCTAGGTACAGTTACAACAACACAACAGTACAACTTCAAGAATCAAACCTCACTGGTTTGAGAAAGCGAGGCTGAGAACAAGGCTTTTAGCCAACAACAAGAGATGATGATGATTGATAATCTTATTCCATTATTCAATTCACTTTCAGCTGCCCAAAGTCGAAGAATTCATGCATTTGATTATATCTGGTGTCGAAGATGCATATGTTGTTGTGTCAATCAATGATGTTGATGATTAATGAGTTTGACAAGTACATTTCTTAGTAAGGCAGAACGCTCGGACCACCACTTTACACCACTTTCTTTAGCGTGTTTTCACAACGTCTATCAAAATTGTTCGAAACGCGTCTCCCAAAACCTTCAATATATCATGGATATACCATAGATTCTCACCGAAATTCACCACCATAACCTGAAGTAACAATGGAGAATCAATCGAAAAAGTATCAGGTCACCTCTTCCCTAAGGATAGCACAGCCGCTAATTAATTTCCCTAGAATAGGCAATGCTACCATGCGAACTTATTCCAAACGTACTCGAGGGGGTACTCAGGATTTCTCTATTAAGAGGCAACGTGTTGATTCATCAGAATTCGTATCAACTTCTTCTTCAATTCTTTCTGGATCATCAGTCTCTCCAGAAAGTCATTTTGAGCATAGATCTGGCGAGGAAAATTCATTTCCTCCGATTAGTTCTCCTTCAGATCTTTTCCAAGAGCATTCTAAATATTCTTCTTCAACAAAACCACGCGTTCTGACTCCCAGATCCAACAGATCTACCTCTCCACTCATTGAACTCAAATCAAATCATCGAAATCGACGCGATAATGCTATAAATCCTTCCAATTCATCTAATTCTTTGAATCTCAAATCTTCAACTAAGGTTAAAGGCGAGAATTTCACTTCTATCAAAGAGACTTCAGGTTTCACACCAGATTCAAGAACTAGTTCCAAATCTCAGCACAAGAGAAAAGTTACTGTGGCAGAATTATCTTTTACTCCAGAATTGAGTTCTCCAACAAGGAGAAATCTCGCTTCGAGCCGTACTAGTAATAATTTAGATTCTCTACAGCAGAATACATATGAGGACCCTACCCTAGCTTCTAAAGAGAATCTGGTTACTTCTTTATCAAATAATATACCCAAGGAAAATATTGTTCTTACTTCGAAGTCACAGCAAGTGGGAAAAGTCAACAAATCTTCCATCCTAAGCTACTTCAAACCATTACCACAACCACTGTCAATAGCAGTACCAGAAAGATCCTCGAGTCCTCTAAAATCTCAACCTTCCATACTTTCAGATCCACTGCAATCAAAATTATCATCTCCGCCTTCATCACCTCCTTCCCTACCCCAGGATAGTCTCAATTTAACCAAGTCGAGAACCATTCGGCGACGCATTAGCACCAAACCGAATTTACCAAATATCAACACAATGTCTGATTACTTTGAAAATGATATGCAAGAGCTTGGCGGAGACTTTACCGATGATTCGCGAGTTGAAATTATGGAACGCTACCATGATGCTCAAGATATGAGAGATTATGCAATCATCGACCACGGCACTCTCATTCCCTTGGCCGAACAAGCCCTCGATATCCCAACCCGTGTAAAGCTTGAAGCTGACCTTGCACGCCCAAAGCCTTTCGCTCTTCATCAGCAAATCTTGGATCTCGGTCAATCCTTCCATAACAAGTGTCAAAACTGCGGTATGCAGTATGCCATCAATATCGCAACAGACCGAAGCATGCACGATAAATTCCATAACGTATTTCGCATGGGTGGTCCTAACTTCAAGCCAAAGTATGACAAGACTCAAATCTGGACCAAAGTCATCGAAGGCGAAAAACATAGTATTCAATGCATCAGCTGCAAGGAATCTGGCGTAATCCGAAACCTTGTCGAGAGTATTCTCGAGGCTACTCTAATGGACATGGACGGCACACTACCATCCACCGAGCAAATGTGGACCTTGATCACTAGCCCAAACGATCCCAAAGATCTTATCCCTGTCCCCCGATACAAGGTCTTCCTCTACCTAATCGGTGCCCGTCCAATCGGTATCCTGCTCGCGGAGCGAATCGGCAAGGCAAATGCCATCACGGCTGCTGCCGATACCGAAAATATCACTCCCGTCCCACAAGATGCATATATGTGCATCGACCGACTCTGGGTCCACTCAGATTTCCGTCGCAAGGGCATCGCCACCTCTCTTGCCAACCAGGCTCGAGAGAAGTTCATCCCTGGCTTGGTCATTGAGAAGAAAGAGGTTGCAATTAGTCAACCTACTTCTGTTGGCAGTGTGTTTGCGGAGAAGTATTTCAAGGGTATTTTTAAGGGTGCGAGATTTGCGATTGCTTGTACTTAGGGTAGTGGATGGATGGATGGATGAGCGCACGAAGAATGAATTGACGAATGAACGAACAAATAATGAAATGGGATATAGCGGTTGCTCTCGGTCGGTGTTACTCAATTGTTTATGCCTGCAGAGCCAGGAATTTAGCGTTTTACTTTTCGGTGTTCCAATAACGACACCGCAATCAATAATCTCATCAATCCCATGATTTACCACATGAAATCTAATACATGTAACAGCCCAAACAAGAGCTAACTATATTCTGTCCTGTCCTGTCCAGCCCTGTCCAGCCCAGCACAGTCCAATCCATTCCCAATCCTCCAATCCCTCATCTCCAAACTCATTCCCTTCACGATCCATCAAATTACCCCCAGTACCTATAGAATCAAAACACCACAGCCATACTTCCATTCTTTCCTTGCTCTTCTCCCCCTCACGCACACCCCACTTCCTTCCAATCACAAGTCCAAATACAATACAATTCCCACGGCCCATCAGAAGAAATACCAATGCCTATCCTCTTCCGTAATCTTCGGCTCATATGGTAATGGGCTAGTTGCTAGATCTTTTTTTATAGCTAATGCAGGGGTACTGGTTGGGGGTTGATGTTATATATGTTATATATGTTATGTTGGATAAGGAGTAAAGGGGTGTGGATTACAGGGTTGAAGTATGCTATGCTATGCTATGTGTATAGTTTGTGATGTGGGGAGACTTGGACTTGGACTTTGGACTTGTAAGGAGGGGTGATATTTGAGAGGAGAGATATAAGGAGAAGAAGACGGAGAAGGAAGTTCCGTAATGGGAGTTGGGAAAGAAGGGAGGTGATGAGAGAGAGTGCATAATTGATACGTATCGTTTTCTCCTATCTCGTAATATCGCAGTTTTTCTATTTATAGCATGAACAGCCATAGATTATCGTTCAGTGAGTAGGTACCCATACACAATAAAACCCCAACACGTGTACTAAAAAAATCGTTAATCTCATCGCAATGCAAAACGCTAAATTCTAATCCCACATAAGTTCCAACTCCCAGTGAATCCCAATGCCTCTTATCCAAAGACCCCCTTATCTCATCAATATCTTCGATACTTCTCCGTACTAATCATGATATACTTTTTCTGCAATATCTCGCCGTTTTCCCCTCTGTCCACCCTCGCCCTAGGCGACACAAACCACCCCTCCTTCCTCCAATCAATCTTCTCCAACACCCTCTCTATCTGCCCCCTTCCCTCCACTCCAGGTCCCACAAACCCCTCAAAAAACCGCCTTCTCGCATCTCTCCCCACCTTCCTCACCCCCCTCCTAACCGAGTCATTCGTCAAAACGGTTGTCCCTCTCGGTCCCTTCATCCCCTCCTTCTCCCCCCTACTAACCTCTAACATCCACTCCCGCAAGTACTCCCTCCGACGATATTCCTCCGGGGACTCTCTCAAAAACGGTTTGCACCAATGAATCCACTTGAGACCCTCTACGTACACCATCTGCTGTGAATCTTTCCAGCAATACCATGCGTCTATAACGTTGCATGGTATCTGCCTTAATTCTGAAATGGCTGCGTAGAAGGGCCTCCCGTTTGCGATAGGAGATGAGTTTATGTTTGTGGATGAGAGAGCATTTGTGCTGGTTGCGGTGGGATTTCTTAAAGATATGGGAGGAGCGCAAGGTATGTAGGAAGTTTGTTAGGGCTATGAGAGAGGATGTATTAGTATTTTCCATAGATGATAGGAAGAGAAGAGGGGCTGAAAGGTTAGACTTACTACCTGCTCTCTCCTTCCTAGTAGCAACTTTTCCTTCGCGAAGCTTTCCAGGTCTATCCTTAACATCACTTCTGGATAGGGTAGATACTGGTAACTTGGGTGATTTAGATGGATCAGGTGTAGCCAGTGCAGGCTTTCCCACAAAAATCGCACTAATATTCGCACCCGCGTTCATGAAAAACGAACCAAACTTTCCAGAACCAGGCGCTAGAGGTGGTAAACTAGGTGTATCTTCTGCAAATGAAGTTTTTTTTTGAAAGTTTCGATGTTGTCTTTCTCAGTTGATGAGAATGATTAGAGGCTACCGTATCAATGATTAAGCCAGGGGATGCTCGGCTTCTCATTGCGGGATGTTTTTGAGATTGCGCATATTCTAATTTGATTCGATGTTCATGCGCCAATGCAATATCAAGATCGGATTCCCAGCCACCATTGGTAATAACTCCCTTTAATGGTGGTAATGGCGGAGGCAATGGAGGAGGAATGAAACCAAATACTTTGTTTGCTGGAGAAATGGGACTGGAGTTTGAAATACCGAAAGGTCGATTAGTTGTATTGACGCTTATCATAGGTTTCGACTTTGGGGGCGAATTATCAATATTGGAGGTTTTGGTGAATGAAGATGGGCCGTCATATCGCTTTGAGAGAGAGTTATTGATGATCGGAGTTCTGCTGAGTAGAGTAGGAACGTTATCTGGCTTTGGGACAGAGTCCTGAGTGATTGGTGTTCTGTTGGGTGGAACAGGAAACTTATATGGTTCTCTGCAAGCAATAGCAGTATGCGCACAGTATGCAGTGCAAGCATGTTGTGAACCATCGAATACGCCTCCCATATCTTTAGACTTAGATGTTGGAGCCAACTGTGTAGCTTTAATTTTATCTTTTCCACCTTCTCTGCGAGGGAAGAGGCCCAAACTCTTCTGCTGCTTCAATTCTGGCTTAACTGGAAGATCCGCAATGTGATTTTCTGCATTGATTTCTCTACGAGGAAAGATACCCAAGCTCTTCTGTTTCTTCAAAGGTGGCTTAGGTTGTGGTGGTAGAAAGTTCATGAAAGAACCTCCTGGAGTAACACCAGCCAATGCAGTAGTCGATCCAACCCCTGGCATGGAGATACCAAGTGCATTATCATTAAACGAAGTATCACCACTAGACTTATAGCCTCCTAGTGTTTTTTGGGGGATCTTGGAGGTCTCAGATGGGTTTTTCGGAGTCTTCGAATTTGCATTTTCATTATATGATTCTGGTTTCTCAAATCTAACAGATTTGAGACTCTCGGATGACTTCCTACGGATTATCGTAGCCATACTACTCTTTCTATTTAATCTGGGTTGAATCTCTTCAGGAGGTTCATATGGACTATCCAAGAATGAAAGGTCGGCATCTGGACTCAATCCTGGCAGAGTAGGCTTTCTAACAGGTGTACCCATCGAGCGCTCTCCCGTGTTGAAACTCATGTTCCTTTGGGATGAACTAGATAAAGAGTCACTTTGCGTATGGTTTGAATTCTTCGGCTTTGAGGGTTGCTTGCCATCCTGATAGATATCCATACGTGGAGAAGGTGTAGTCGGGTTTAACGGCGAAGAGAAAGGAGATCTAGAGACTGAAAGCGAAGCATTCCGTGTTTGCACTCCGATAGATGAGTTATGTAATGCAGTTTTGCGAAGATGGTTGCCAGGAGTAGGTGTAATTGGACTTTCTTGTCGTGCCGGTAAAGGAGATAGGGGTTTCACAAGAGGTAAACCTGAGGTGCGTGTTTCCGCAGAAGCGGCTTTGTGTAATGGCTTCTTACGGAGTTTAATTCGACTTGATTCTAGAACGTCTGTAGGAGAGCCGCGCAATATTGTCCTACGGATTTGAAGTTGTGGAACAGCACTAGACTCCAGCACATCGTGCTGCAGTGCTAGTGGAGAACCAGGAATTGAAGAGAAACCACTCATAGCTCGACTACGAAGGCCACCGGAGGACCCAGATGAGCCATAGGAATTTTGTGTGCGGAGTTGAGGCCTAGGGTTAATTTCAGGGCTTACCATTTTGGGAATTGTGGGATATCCAGGTAACTCTCGTAGATCGAAGGTACTATATGCTTGGGGCGAATCGGAATTGTTTTTTGAGGCATTAGCAGCTTGTTTTCTTGTACAGGATGTATTCGAAGAGCTCTGCTGCGAAATATGTGATGATCCAGCTTGGAGAGTTTCAAATGAAGTGGCACCGCTACCCCTGTACATTCTGCGAGGTTTGATCTTTATAGAATTGTTATTCGAGGCTCTTTCTCGTAGAGATGATGACGGGATTTCATCTGAAAACGATGCTCTTCTTCTAATCGGAGCTTCTGGTCGGCGCAATGCTTGTAGAAGCTTCTCCTCTTCACATAACTCTTTGGGTGGTAGCTGATACTTTGGATTTGGAGGCCCTCTTGAGAATGGGTCAGGGTATGATCTTTGGCGGAATGGTGACATTTGATACTGGTACTTCAATGGGATCCAGGATTGGAAACTTTCATGCTGTGCCGCTTCGGAATTCTTTTCCGTAAATGGTGTATTCGCTCGTGGTCTTCTGTACTGGTTCTCTAATACAGGGAAATTTCCATCTCCATCCCACGGCCTTGCATTTGAGAAGCTTTGCTTCTGGCCGAGATCAGGAGTTATCACGATAGAATGGGGCGCTCTGGGAGGATTCATTGGTATGGTATAATATTCCTGAGAGTATTCGTATTGACGCTTTGGAGATGCCAGACGCTTTCGAATTTGGAATCTTCCTTCAACCCTAGAGGTTTGAGACTCGCCTGAGAAGTTTAAGCCGACTGTACTAGACGTGCTTTCCTTACTCTTCACACTATCTGTTATGCTTTTTGAAAGATGTCGAGCAGCTGCCCGTTCGGAGGCAAAAGGGGCAGTTTTTGCTGCAACCAACTCTTGATTCTGACTTCCCTGTCTTGCAGTGCGAGCTGATGTATTCGATGATGCCGTTGTACTTCTAGAATGCCTTGATCGGAGGCTACATGCTATCGCAGCGCTTTCTTTGAAAAATCTAATATCGTGGATTGCATTAGATTGTTCGATCATCTTACTGGCTAGCTCAATATAATCTTTCAAATTCTCTCGAGTGTCAACCCAATTATGTTTGCAATCAGGGTTTTTTAGGAGTAATTCGAAATCTCTCAAAACGCTGGTGCCTTTATGTTCTACCTCAATGACGAAATTGTAAAACTTGGCTCGGTGCTTTCGTAATTTATCGAGATCGATGAGATTGTTAGGGAGTTCTTTAATACAAGGTGGGTATAGCGTATTGAGCATTGCAAGAACGTTTGGTTTATAGAAGGGTTTCGTCTTTAGCTCATGAAGCATAGTCTATCAAAGAAAAGTCAGCACAAACCAATGATCTTGTAGAAAATAATTCACATACCCAGATTCTTAGATCAACAAAACAAGTAGCATAAAAACCTTCGATGATTGTCTCTTGAGCTTGGATATCCTCCACCCACTTCTTTGCATCTGGATCAGAACTTAAAACTTTTCTCCAGTTATTCTTTTCGATCTTCAATCGCAAAGCAACTTCTCTCAGAGTCTCTCTTCTCATGCACTCAAGATCCTGGAGATAATCTATACCCGTCAAAGCTTGGCTAAAGTCTACTAGCTCTTCTACCTTTGTAAAAACTTTGTCCAAGCACCATTTTCGGATGAACTCAGGAGGTAATCCTCGACTTACTCTTCTAGCCTCTGGAGGTTCGGATATGATGTCAATATCTAAAAGTTCCTCATTCAAAGGGTCCATGAAAGGGTCTTGAGCAGCATGGTTTCGCTTTTGCAATTGAACATCTTCTTTCTCCTCTGTGGCTGGATGGCTTTCATCGTCTTTCCTGGTCTTTGACTCCTCTATTGAGGACAAGAACTTGATGATTGCAGTTCCCTTTGGCTCATACTGCCACCATTTGTGTGCCTCCTTCAATGTTGGTACCCGATGGCCTACTCAATGAATGCAAGGCAGTGTCAGTGGTTCTTCTAATAAATTCTTCTGATAAACGCGTGGTAATGCCATCCGACAAGATCAGATGGAAGAAGGGAGAAGGAACCTGGAAAGTTGTCTACATACCTGCATTAAAGGAAAACATAATTTTTAATGGAAGTTCAGAAGACAGACTACACTCTAATACATGATTGATGATCCAAATAATTCGATCTTTGTTTTTATCAATGCTGGTTGTAGTGGGAGAGTTCAAGATCGGTTCGCTTGAAGTTGACGATAAGGAAGACCTGGTAGACGAGGCATCATCCTGCCATGAACTACTCAAGAATGAATTCCTAGCCATTGTACCGAGTGCCTTGAACTTAGAGAATACCCCTGCTTCCTCCAATCGTTCAAGACAATGACAAAAACTATTGAATTACTTGAATTGAACATTCCTTTGACAACGACAACGAGAAAGATGTGGAAAGTTCTACTGAATATACTTTCGTAGAAATTCTATTGATCTTCTATTCTTAGTCCATTGAAGATATCATCAAAGTCTCCAAATACTCACACGGCGAGTATGAATTAGACGATGTTAGATGTGCTCTTAGAATCACCCAGACTGCACTCAACATGGTAGCTTGTGGAGGTTTGGTCCATATAGCAGCCAATTTCTGGCAAGTCGCTGATGATATAATACGAGAGATCAATCACTTCAAGGTCTTTGAGTGTTATCTACCTCTCTCTATATCACAATATTGACACTCGTCGATGACTCGGTAACTAAACTCTGCGTCTGATGTCGGTACCCGCATAGCAAACGGCAAACGGCAAGGAGGCAAGGTATCCTAGCTGGTGGATATTTCCGGCCCGGGGATGTTAACACATAATAGAAGGTCCAAACGTATCCTTTAGCTTGGGAATTTGGGAAGTGGTATCTGATAATACCTTTCTTCTGGCCCCGACGGAAAAAAGTAGATCATATCTGGGTCCACAAGCAGTTGCTTTGAAAGATATATGCATACTCATGGACAAGAATCTCTTATTTCGTGCAAGTGTGGTCGCTTAACTAGCTCAAGTTTTGACAGGAGGATAATGATCAGTTCCAAGGATTTTTGGGTGGTATCAAAGACAGATCCTATCCATATATGGTATGGGCTGCATCTTTCACATGATTATGCACCTCAGCTGTTTTTTGATTCGGTCGAGACTTCCTCAACAAAGCTAGAAGCCTCCTCAACGTATCCTTCATGCATAATCCAGAGACAACTTGTTCGGTATGTTGATCATTCGGGCTGCTGGAGTTTGACAGATATCTTTGGATTAAGGGAATGTCCTTCACACCTTGCGTCGGAGATATCATTGGCTTCTGTCTCGGGAGTTCATCACATACCATAAATACCACATGGTTTGAATGGTCAAGGATACAAGCTGAGTACAGTTCGATACTCGCCTTGTACTACTAAAGGAAGAACCTTGGAACACAAGAAGGAAAGATGATGAATGTTTAGAATGCTAATTGCCGTAGCTAGTCATGCAGTTGCCCTTTTCTGGAAGGCTGTAGAAGAGAGTAGTGTGAAGATAACTCAACCTCAGCAGTTATATAGAATTTTCGGGGGATACCAAGGCAATTGATGTATCGCGGGTAGTGAGTGTCTGCCGGATGGTTGAAATCTTGTCGATGATGTTTGACGTGATAAAATCTGTTGAACGCTCATCAAGGTCACCGTACAGGTTGTGCTTTTGACCAGGATAATCCATCTCCACGCTGCTATTCATATTTGAGGCATTGCAACGATAATCTACTGTTCATTTGAATCTTTTCAATCCCACCCATCCTGTATCCACAAGCTTTTTCTTTTCTCTCGTATACCTATGATAGACTTGAGAAGATATGAAATGTTACTAGTCCGTTGACATTATACATGATTTGACGGCAGTGCGCGTATTATAGTGTACTGGCAGCGAACAGAATGTCACAAATGAATCCGAGTTTCTAATGACAGCTGCTGTGACCCGACGGGTATTTTACCGTCTGTTATACGTAGAATGACCAAGGTATGGCCGATATGATGATCGAGAAGAAGTAATTCTTGGTGTGATTACGATTTGGTTTTAGTTGTGGCTGATCTCCCCTTTATTTGATATAACTTTATTACTTGGGTTTGATAACCAATAGAACTATGTAAGTTAAAATTAATCTTCATTTAATAGCTGTGTATGTAAATTATACATATCTAACTTGCTTTATCTTCTGATCGAATAGATCAATTGCTTGAAGGAAGACAGTTGTATACTAGTTGAGTAGATGTAATGAGATACCATATAATATAATATAACATAACATAACATATGAAGACATGTATAAATACTAGCCTAGCTATGTAGTTCTACATACATAATGTAATGAATGTTATATCCGTTTTATCGCTTCATCCCTCCTTTATCCCTCCTTTATCCCTCCTTTATCCCCCCTTTATCCCCCCCTTTATCCCTCCTTTATCCCTCCTTCATCCCTTCAAACATCATTACCATAGCTTTTTACTTTCACCTAGTAGTCTCTGTTGCTCCTATCTACCTAGGTCGCGTAGCTTCACTCATCGCCAAGCCAAGCGGATTACGAACGAACGAACGGAACAACATTAATAAACTTTGCCTTTAACAAATTCATGGTTCATCAAATCAACAACTAAAACAAGAAGAAAAAAAAGAACAAAATAGAAATGATTCCTCCTTACAAGTCATTGTAATCCCAATCAATTCCATCTTTTTCTTGATAACTCTTTCCATTCTATTCTCTCAAAAATACCTAATACCTACCTACATATACCTAATACATACATCCGAAAAGGCCAGGGAAGGGGTCAACCAACCAACCTTAACGATGCAACCTGCACTCATTCGAGTATCCGTCGCCAAAAGAACCATACGCGCTTCTTCAACGCGCTATTGGTTACAAACACGCAAACCCATCATCGCACAATCACAATTACAATCACGACTACTACTACGATGCATCTCGACCGAAACGGCTCCAGGATACAAATCAAGTGGTATAGATCCCGGGAAGAGTGAGTTTGTTCTTTATAGGGGGTTTCTTGGTATTGGCCTTGTATTGCTTGGCATTCCTATCTCTCATTCTTCATCTATCTCTTTTGCTTTTCATCGGAACATGAATTCCATGGATCTGTTCAAGTTATCTATCTTTGGTTTAGCTTTCAGGTTGTGGCTATCTAGGACATGCTTGAAGTAGATCGATCGGATGTTACCGATCATCTAGAATTGACTGGTGTATATATATTCACACATGGAAAACACGGTGTCTATAACAACGCCTGATTCATCATTCATTATCTTTAATAAAATATCTATCTAACAATATTGCACAGATACTCATGAGACGGAGCCACCAATAATCAATATCAAAAAACAAGAGAGAATTCATCGTCACATGATGAATCTCACAGTCTTAAGGCGAAAATGCTCGAGGCAGCGGTGACAGCTTTGCATCCATCATCGTTCTAGGAACAGGATTGGCGCAGGAGGTTATCTCTACCATAGATTCTATAAGTGGATGGTTCTTCATAAGATGGAAATTGCCTTCAACCAGGTGATCCAGTTCTAGACCTTGCTGCAAAATACGAAACAGATGCAAAAAAGTATGCAACTGATGATGATGAACATTGGATACATCGTGCAGAACAAGAAAAGATCGATAAGATAGTAAATGGCGAAGATCGTGGTCATTATCATCTACTGATTGGAGAAAAGGGGTAGGCAAATCTAGTATGTTGCTTGAAGCCATGCAAAAAAATTGATGGTGAAGGGTGCAGTTGATGTTGAAGCACACGCGGACCCTGAAATTTTCAGAGTACGTTTAGGTAAAGCTTTGAATTTTGAGTTCAGTGAGGATTATATTGGATCATAACTTTCTGAAAGAGGACCAAGGGATAGTACAGCTTGTTAGATATTGAACGAGCAATGAATAAATTGGAAAAGGTTGCATTGAAGAGACGAAACTCAGGCCGTGGACCTTTGGTAAGTGAAGTCTTCCTGAATCTCATGTCATTTGACTCAATCTTCACTCTTTATGTCCCAATCTTTACTCTTCGAAATATGTTAACGCAACTATCTCAGATTGTGATCATCAATGCGATACATCTTCTACGAGATGATGAGAACGGCAAAGATCTGCTTGAGCTCCTACAGCAACGTGCTGAACAATGGGCCGCAGCTAGCTTGGTCACCATGGTCTTCAATAGTGATGACTATTGGGTTTACGAAAGATTAAAGTTACTGGCAACCCGTATGGAGGTGACCACCATTCCAGATCTCCCACGTGGACTAGCAGTGTCTGCCCTGCAAAGATATCGCCAAAAATACTACTCTGAAACACCTTCATCTGAAATCTTGAATGAAGTCTACAACCGAGTAGGTGGTCGCCTGACATTTTTAAACCGAGTTGCAAAATCTTCAAATATGCTTGAAACATGCGACAATATTATCGATACTGAACGAAGATGGTTCTTGAATCAATGTTGGATCTTAGGAATGGAAATGGATGATGATGTCATGGATCAACAAAAATATGCTGTGAGTAACTCTTCAACCTTCATGCTCTCATACATGTTAATCTTTTATTAGTCCGCAGCTATGGTCTTAGCCAAAGCACTGGTCAATGCGGAAAAAGACACCCCCAGCTACATTGATGATGGATCCCACAACATCCCAGAAATCCCTCTACATAAAGCTCGTCAAATAATGACTCGAGCAGACTTTATCCAGCAATATGATCACGTCAACCTTTTTACAATTACTTCTAAAGCCATGGTTCGAGCTGATTCCGTACCAATGCAACAAGCTTTCAGAAGTATCTGCGCCGAAGAAGGATTTGATGACCATCTACAAAAGACTTTGCAAAGAATCGATGATATTGAAAGCTTAGGAAGAAACGAGAGAAATTGTTGCTAAGGATTTGGTGTTTGGGTGGTAAGTATAAGATTACGATGAGTGATGGAGAGAAGAGAGGAACGAAGGTTACGGAAGTTGCACTAGAGGAGAAGCCCGAAGAGGAAGATGATGATAAATAAGATGTTGGCATTTTGTCACAGGTGCAGGCATATGATATTTTACGGTTTGTATATTTGGAGAAATTAAGCAGGAGCTTACAGCTTACATTACTGATATGAATGTATAGTTTCATGGAAAGCAAACACAAATAGTACTGGATAGCTTCAAACGAGTGTATAATTTTGATTCATCCATTCTCTCATTCTCTCGTTCATCCTCTCAAAGGTCATAAAAAACTCAATCTTCAACCCTTAACATTAATAAAAGTACTCGCTCATCTACGAATCCTCCAATTCCAATTCCAAAACAACCCCAGCCCCCTGGCCCTAGTATTAAAGTCGGAAGAACCGGAAACCCTCCCTACTTGAGTCCTATAAAATCGCCCATCAGCAACAACACACCCACCTCTCAAACATCACGTTGTGCACTATCAAATACACCAGTGAAGGAATTATTTCTTCGCGCACGTAGGAGCAGTGGAAGACGCGCTATACATATCTTCCCCCGCCAGCGATGGCGTTTAGGGAACTACATGATTCCTGGCATTACTAATCTATTTTCCTCGAATTGATATATCATGTTGATTTTTGTAAGGCTATTGCTAATAGTGATGAGGAGGAAGGGACAAGCTAATAGAGATATAGATCTGAAAATATACAAAAGCGAGAGATTCCAATCTCTCGTGTAACCTCATCCGCCACAATACGAGCCACAGCCCATTTTATTATGGTACTGCTATAGCACAGTCATCCAATCCCAAGTCCAAATGACTCTTTTTTAATATTACCTCTCTTCTGCTAAGATTTACAATGTGCTATAGGATAGGGAACTTCCTACGTCATCAACTATTTGCTGGATCAGGGTTCTGGCCGATAGAGTTCATCATCATGTCATCGCATGCACTATTCCCTGTCATGATTCTTTATTACCCAAGCAATATATAAACTACCTTGCATTGTCTTATCTCTGGGGAGATTCATTGCATACACAACAAATATATATGAAAGGAAGTCTGAGAGGATAGGGGAGTGTGTGGCACTCAGCCCCAATCTACGAGAGTTTATGGAAGTTCATTAGCCATATTTGAAGCACTAAGATGCTTGATGATTACTTCTGGATTGATTACTTGTGCTTGGATCAGCATAATAAGGATAAGCAAAAGCCAACAGATATCAAGGATGGGTAACATATATTCAAAAGCCAAAGAAGCTATTATCTGGTTTGGGGTCTCAGTGGAACAGGCGACGCATCTCCAGATTCCGTTAAACTTGCATGGAAGTCTATCTCAATCCAAAAGCCGAGGCGAAATACAAAAAGAATTGATTGATGCCGCAAATTTTGTTTACTACCACGAGTTCTGGACAAGAGTCTGGGTAGTTCAGGAGGTGGGAAAGGCTAAAGTTGCATCGATAGCGTTACCATCACCTATCTTTACCTTTAGATTCAATCAATTCAAAAACAAGATATGTGCAGTTTCCGACAAGAGAAAACCCCATGCCCGATAATGAAAAATTTGGGCTCTGTACAACCCACCCGGGGAAAAATACCAAATTCAGGATGCGTGAAGAGGATTTTCTCCCCAGAAATGCGCACCCAGTCTAGTCTCGACGCATATTCAGCCGTCTTAGATACTTTTTCTGGCGGGAAATATGAACCTTCAGTATCCCTCAATGTGTTTATGTTTACGAGGAATGCAAACGGCATAGAAAAGTATTCTACATCGCTCCACACACCCCAGCGACACAAAGACCTAGCCCATTCAACCCTTCAGTTCTTCAACGCCTTAAATCACATCATAGGGGTTCGTGGCGTCCCACGATAAAACGCCACAATCCACACACTCTTCTCCCAACTTTTCGACTCTCTCCAAACGAAAACCCCTTTCTAAGAACGAACGGAAATGAAATTTTGAAAGGGGGGAATATCGGATTAAAAATCGAGGCTTCAGTATAGTATTTGTATCATACCTACAACTCTGGGAAATATGGAACGTTGATGAAGTGCTACTGCATAGTGGAAAACAGTAGTACCAAGTTCTAACTGTAGATCGGTAGGTATATATGCAAACTAATTCTCCATCATTATTCCCCCGCCAAATCATCTGCACAAACGAATTATACGCCTCACCTTGTACACCACATACTACATACTAAATACAAAACAAACAACCCCAGCATACTCGTCCACCAGCCTACAGAGTATAAGAATATCCAACACCCCTCATCAAACACCCACGTGACCAAACTATCCATACCCAGCATCCAAACCAACAAAGGGAAATGGAGTTCCAAAGAAAAAACACCCAATCCATCTCCAACCCCCCTTCCCCATCTTAACTTTCATACTCCCACCTCGTTACATCCATCCATCCATCCATCTATTCATTCATTCATTCATCACATCACGCACCTCACGCACACACATAACACACATAACACACATACCCTACCAAAAAAAAAATCACACCAAGAAATACACCGCACCGCACCGCACAAAACAACACTTCAAAACAGTGTAAAATAACCCTACCAAAAAACCACATATTCAACACCTACATCCTACAGCTATTCTATTTCCCCAACCTATAGCCATCGCCTTATTATCCCATCACCCTATCATCCAATCGTCCCAGCACCAAAGGTCCAAAACGGGTATTCCAGCGCACCCGCGTTCCAAAAGGGAGGATAAAAGGGAGGGGGGGAAGGGAAAAGAGAGGGAAAGAAATAAACACCGTTCCCTCTAGCTTGCAATTCCCCTTATCTTGCACTACCTATCTGTATCAATAAATCAGGATTCTAAGCTCGCGTTGCATTTTCAGCCATGTGCGTGCAATTTGGTTTGGCTTGGCTTGGTTTGGTTTGGTTGATTTTTTTATACTCTCGCAAATGGGGAGAGTGCTTTTTCTTTGATCTTTTCTTGTTTTCTCCCCGCATGATATAATATATGGTATGATATGATGAAATGAATATTTGAAATGGAATAATGAAAAAGGAGATCTAAACGATAAAAATCAAGTCTTGAACGACGTCGCTTTGGTTTTCCCCCTTTGTTTCCTCTGCCGCTTTGGGCTGCGTTTGCACCCCCGTTTCTTCCTCCTTGAGCTTGACCTTGACCTTGTCCTTGTCCTTGCCCCTGTCCTCTATTCCCCCCCTGCGCACTCCCCGTATCCGTAGCCTCAGCCGAGCTACTCGTCGCCCCTGCAGCCTTATTTCCCTTCCCCTTCCCTCCCGCACCCGTCGCTGTCGCCGTGGCCGTCGCCCCCGCAACCGAATTATTCGGCCCTGCAGCCACAGCACTAGCCGCCAGCGCCGCAGCAGCCTGTCCCCCCTCCGTCATTCGATGCTGCGTTCTCCGTATTCCCCGAACCCGTCACCACGAACTTCGTACAGTCGTCTGCGGTGCCACGTTGAGCGACGGGCATGATGACGGGCTGGTGGTTGGAGGACGAGGCCATAGTGCAGACGCGGTAGTTGCCCGCGGGGAGGCCACCGCTTACGACGGCGGAGAGAAGTCCTTGGCCATTGCCGGCGTCGTTGATGCCTTTGAAGAAGGCGAATTGGGTGGCGTCGAGGGCGGTAGTGGGGTTTGAGCGATTTGCGAGATCTTGCACCGTGACGTGGGTGTGGCCAATTACTTTGCCGTCGGAGAGGTCTTGAGGGGCGGAGAAGTAGGTGGAATCGGCGTTGGTGAAGGAGCCGGCAACGAGGTTGGTCATTTGTACGGTGATGTTGAAGGTGGTGTCTGAGGGGATTCCTTTGCCGCCTGTGGGAGGATTGATGATGACTGAGGAAACCATGGCGGTTTTGGCGGGGAGTTTTCCCATTGCTATGCATGGTTAGATTTCTTTCAATTGAGAAAAAAAAACTTCCACTAATGACTTACGAATACCGTTACATGATCCTGTGGTAATTTGTAGACCATTTGTCAAGGTTGAGCCAGAACAAAAGTGATAAAGTTATTCTGTGACGTCGCTGATTTTGCTTGTCCAACTTCAGCAGCACCAATTTCTTTTTGAACCATCGGCAAATGAACCACTTTTGAATAGCATCTGCCGCTAAAGTAAGAGATGCATCGTTTCCACTTGCCGCGGTAGCAGCATTATTACCGCCCTTTTGTGGGTGATGGAATTGCCGCTACAACACGGTATCAACGTAGCTGCACTTGCGATTTTACTGAAATGCATCGTTTATATTGAAAATTCAAAGGTCAAGATTGTACAAGTATTTAAAATATAAACGAATGAAGACCGTCAAGGCGTAGGCTTGATGAAATTAGACACACGATCAACGTGATCTACTTGACTTGCAAGATGGAATAGGATTTGAACAAAAAGAGGGAGCTATAAAAGAGAGGAAACCCGCCAAATGAATTTAAAACTGAGAGATAGGAAGAAAATGATTGGGGTGAGGTTGAAAGAAAAGAAGATGTCCGTCTATACTTATCATTGTTTCTTGGCATTGCGGCATCTGTAAATCTAGTGGATATTTAAGTGAAGCCGTAGAAGGATAGAAAAGTGTGGTAATCATCCTGCTATACATTGGCAACGAAAGATCCCGTTGTTGCATAAGAAGCTATGAAAACTGGACATGAGATTGAAGCTGTCGCAGCGTCTGAAGTACCTGTCATCTGAAAAGAGAGAAGCGAGTTGATAGAAATATCAGATGGGTGTCTAATCTAGTCTAATCTGATGTCAACTAGGTCGCTAACATGGTCTAACTTGCTTGAAAGGGATGACATGAGTGAAATGCAGACACGGAGGTTGGTTGTGTTAAGGCTGACTGGAAAACCGTTGATGTCTGGAGTGCATGGGTTAAAAACTCGGCAAGCTTCTGATGATGCAACCGTTGAACCTTCAAAACTTCAGCCTGTCAAAAGTTGAGTTCATTTCTTATCGGATTATTGAGATCATAAGGAATAAAGAAATTTAATGATGTATTGAACTTAACATGAGAAATAATCTATTTTGATGTTGATATCAAAACGCTTGGAATTATGATGCTGATGTTGGTAATGAAGATATGAATGTAATCTTATGTGATGTCGTCAAAAGAAGGGGCAAGGTTGAGGCTATTAGGTAAGCGGAGAACCAGATTGGGGAAAGGGGAGGTTCTGGTTCTAATGAACTTGATGAGAAGTGAATTAGTTGAATTTTCAATTTGGATAGGGCTAGTTTGGCGCTGGACTGGCCTTAAATTGACTCCTGCATCGAGTTGTCTATTATTAGTGCCTTGTCGTTTGGCTCAAACAATAAATGTAAGAACATCATGGGTTGAATTGAATACCCGTCGACAGCATGTACAGCGACTACAACATCCATAATCTCTATAATCTCTATAATCTCTATAATCTCTATAATCTCTATAATCTCTATAATAACCTTTCATTCAATCTCCAGCTTTCACAGAAAACAATAATAGTAAATAGTTCTTATATCATCTAACCATCATTCGATCATAACACCCATTCTATAACCAGAACAAAACACAAAGTTCCCAATCATCATCAACCAACAAAACTCTACAAGAAATCTTAACAAACCTCCTGTGACTCTCCGAAATCCTGAGCCTCCTCCTTCGCCAGCTCTTGTATCCGAGCACCTCTCCTATCCGAGTTTCATACTCTGAAGATCCTACTCTAGAGATCATATTCTAGAGATCATATAGATAAGATATCAGATATATTAATCTGAAGTGAGGTTCAGCTCTCGATCTATGATCGATACATTCTATAGCTACCAATAAGTTTGAGGATTGATTATTTGATCTAGGAAGGATATTGACATCATGAATACAAGTACGTGGAAGGGACTCATATTATATGTATATATATATATAATATATATATATATATATATATATATATGCTAATTGAGTTATAGAATATACATCTGCAGTTATACTAACAGTTTCTTTCCCCCCCAATATGCTATCCACCTCATCCTATCAGTACACATTCCAGCCATCAAGCAAAAAGGAACATGTAACCGTCAGCCCTTTTACAAGACTTAGTACCTGGTCATACAGGCACGTTTCTCGTCAATCCCAAATCCATCTCTTCCAACCTTCCAACCTTCCACTCTGGATTTATTAAATAGTCATGACCAGATAATTTCGCCATACATATCAACACTCCCCAACATGCCATTTCAGACTCCACATTTTCTAATCTCACACACACACACATATATATATATATATACATACATACATAGCATCAACATGCATCATGTTCAGACGACATAAAAACCGCCGACAGCTGCCATCCCAAATAGTAGAATCCCAATCCACGCCCGTCTCACATGGCGTTCCAGCCCCTCCGATAAGCCCACCGATCGATCCCAGGATGATGCTTGAGAACCGTGACCTCCAGCTGGGCTTTGACCATTATACTCGGTACATATATTCCCTCATTTTTCAAGTATACTCCGTGCAGTACGGAGTATTCCACCGTATATACTCCGTAGTGTAAGAATCCTTAACTAGCGTTGCTGTATAGAGTTGGTTAGGGATGTTTGCTTCTTCTTTTTTTTTCTTTTTTTGGGGGGCGAGGGGTAGGGGGGAATCCTGTTGGCGCGGGATTATAGAATGTTGAGATGGTTCGGGTAAAGAGCTGTTTGTAATGAATGCTTAGGTTGATATTTATGATTATCGGTCGGTTGAACGATGTTTGGATTTCACTAGGAAGCCAGCTTGCTCATCTCATCTTTATGGGGTGTTCTTCTATAGCAATCAACGAAGATGAGTTGAGACTTGGTTTGTTTGTTATTATCCTTTTTAACCTAAGCCTTGAGCTTCGGTCGTCACTTACAGATGTGCGCGCTTTTTCACGGTCAAAATCTCGGCGTGAGTAATATTTATGCTCTGTATACTTTCATTCATTCCTTTATATATACATATAGGTATTCATTGTTATCATCGATATCAAGGCCCTTTACTTTACAAACTACAGAACAGGACTGATGAGGGATATGCTATGAATATGATAATTGTCTCTTTCGCGAAACTAGTTGTTAACCTAATACATACATTCATACATACATTGCAATTCACCATCCTTAACACATACAGCTCAATCGTAAGTCCAAAATGAAAGTCACACCACACCTACCTTCACTCCCAACAACACAAGATCAACTACACACAAAAAAGAAGCCCAATGCATCACAATTACCCAAAGCGCAACTCCAAATCAAACCAAACCATGCGTCACCCATCCCCGTCCAGACCCAACAACGCGATCCATCCACGCATACCTACCTACCTCCAGCTACCCACTCTCCCAACCGCAGCAACCGACATCAAAAATGACCCGGGCCTTGGATCGCGAGGAAAAGAGCCGGCAAATATAAGCTAGTAGGAGGTTGTGGGTCGTGGGTATGTCAGGTTACCCATCTAGGGACGCGTAGGTTGTGATGTGACTGTTGTTGAAAGCTGGATTTCGTATATCTTAGGGTTGTATTCCATCCACATAGGACTGGTGGACAGATATAGGTAGGAGATGACCCGGCTCAACTTCTGTGGGGGGGGGCGAGCATTGCAAGGCAAGGCATTGGGAGAGTTGACGCTATGCAATGGGGTTTTTCGGCGATCATGATCGCGGGGCAGTTTGTAAGGATTGGAGTGTGTGGAGCGTATGGATGGATGGATGGATTTACCCCGTATCCGAATTTGATGCTTTGCATATCATGTATGTGTATATGTATGTATGTATATAAGCGGAAGATCTAGTAGTAGGTATCAACAAAAAAGCAAGTATAGAGTTAGTTAGGTTAGGTTCTACCTACTGTACTTTCATGCCAGCCAGGATAATGACTCTTTGATTGATGGGTGGCTGCAGGATAGACATTGTACTTATTGTGTTATACTATCCTGTCCTTACGGTACGCACTATACCATACTATACGATGCGATACAATACAATACGGTACTATACCAAAGACATGCACGCGACGGAGAAAACTAGAATGGGAATGGGAATACGGATCCCTAGGCAGGTAGGCAGGTAGGGAGGGAGGGAGGTAGGGAGGGAGGGAGGGAGGGAAGGAGATTTAGATTCGGAGATATATAGGATTCCGAAGTTGGTGGAGATTGGGGGTGGAAGGGAGATTTGAGGGTGGAAGGGAGATTTGAGGCTTTATATGGAGTATGGTGGTGCTGTGTGTGTATGGGAGGAGGTGAGGGAAGGGATGAGATGCGGAAGGGTAAAAGGAAGAGGGGAAGAGGCGGAGTATCGTATGGTGATATGATGATTACATTCGACTTAACTTGACTTGACATGATTAGAAATACCCCGTCGTGCTGATGGGCTAGTTCGGGTTAATCTTCTCTGCTTAGCGAGGGGTGTGTTGAGGTCTTGTATACCGAGATTTTGAGGAGTATTGACTTTGTGAGATAGGATAGATATAGATTATAGATGGATGGATGGATGGATGGATGGATGGATGGATGGATGGATACTTGATGTACCAAGAAAGGAAGATATTATCGATAGGATAGGATAGGATAGTATACGTAGTGTAATGTAGTATAGTATAGTAATATAATACTCCCATTCGACTACTCTACTAATTACCCTTCCTTGAAATCTCCCCTTCTAGTATCCTTCCTTGGTTTAACAAACTCAACTCAAGTCCACTCCATGATTAGATCGATAGACAAAGATCTATAGATCTATCAATGTATAGAATAACAAAATCAGCATGAGATCTTCAAATACCCAAGTAGTTTATTCATCTGATTGATGAGCGATTAATCATTTGTGGCACAGCACAACAGGTTTTATTATTCAGGTATTTCCTTTTTCTTTCTTTCTTTCTTTCTTTCTTTCTCCTCTACTTTGTCGAATTATCTATTTGATCTCAATATCATCATTACCATCATCACAACATCTATCCCTCGAAACCTCAAATTCTCAAAATCTACTTCATCTATAGCTGAAGTTATCAAATTCGAATCAAACCAAGCCATATTATACAACACTATATCATTCGTCCTATTCTATACATCCATCCATCCTATTCTCCATCATACAATACTACATCATTCGTCCTATTCTATACATCTCATCCATTTTATTCTTTATTATACAATACTACATCATTCGTCCTATTCTATACATCTCATCCATTTTATTCTTTATTATACAATACTACATCATTCGTCCTATTCTATACATCTCATCCATCCTATTCTCCATCATACAATACTACATCATTCATCCTATTCTATATCATCCCAT